>OX608079.1:50223392-50641072 GCA_951509765.1 Sphenella marginata | reverse complement strand
AATATCGCTCCTCCCGTACGAAGAGCAGGAACACGCCAGACATATGTGCAGGGAAATTATTACCAAGGACTTAAGAACCGAAAACCTGCAAAACGCGAATAAGGAGGAAAAGGTGCTTAAAGAGCTAAAGCGAAAGCTCAAGAGAAATAACGTTGTGACTACAAAGGCGGACAAAGGAAACACGACAGTACTTATGGACAAGGACGATTACATAGCAAAGACCGAAAGACTGATCAGGGATATGAAATGCCGCGTAATTTGCGAGGACCCCACCGAAAAATACCAGGCGGAAATCAAAAGGGCTATAAAAAACACAACGAGTGTAATTGACGACAGGACTGGACTTACTCTGTCACAAATGAATCCATCTCCTCCCCCACTGATAGCGCTACCAAAAATACATAAACCCGATACTCCGATGCGGCCTATCATTAATTTTAAGTCAGCACCGGGGTATAAGCTATCAAAACATTTGAAGAGTATACTGAATGACACACTGGAACTAGAGCACATACACACAATAAAGAATACAACGGAGCTAATAGAAAAACTTGAGACCGTAAAACTCGCGGAGAACAGCACGATAGTATCCTTTGACATAAAGGACTTGTACCCATCTATTCCGCTTCCGGAGACATTGGATATCGTTAACAAAACGCTACTAGGAAAAACTAAAGATGCGGTCAGGACAGCACAAATTACAAACACCCTCAGAACAACGCTACAACAAAACTATTTCAGGTTTAACAATAAAATATATAGACAAATGAATGGACTGGGAATGGGCAACCCAACCTCATCCGTCCTCATGGAGGCATTCATGCAGAATTTGGAAATGAAGTATATGCAAGAGCTAAAAACCAAGCTGGGGGTAATATTTTACGCAAGGTATGTCGACGACATTATCTGCGTATTAAATAATAACTGTGAAGAACAAGTACTGGAATTTCTAAATAAGCAGCATGAGAGCATAAAATTCACAATGGAAACGGAGAAGGAGGGAAAACTGAACTACTTGGACCTAACGGTTAGAATCAACAAACTCACGAACAAGTTCAACTATGACATCTACAGAAAACCAACAACCACGGACACCATAATCCACTGTACATCGAACCATCCGCAACAACACAAGAATGCAGCATTAAGACATCTAGTGGACAGACTTCAGCGAACGCCTCTCTCTAAGGAATCATACAAGAAAGAGCTCACCACGATATACAGCATAGCAACTAGCAACGGATACGAAAAGACCCTAGTGGACAAACTCCGAAGCAACCATTTGGTGCAGAGAAGGGAAACCGAAGGGGAAAAGGCCAAAATTTGGACAGTTATGACATACACTGGAAACACCACATACAAGTTGGCCAACTTTTTCAAGAAACACAACATCAGCACAGCATTCAGAACATCGAACAACTTGGGACAAAAACTAGCAACTAACACCAACTCAGCGGAGCCGTTCAGCGAACATGGGGTATACAAACTTACTTGCGAATGCCAGCACAGCTACATAGGACAAACAGGACGGAAAATAAGTACACGATTTCGGGAACATATCAGGGACTACAACCGAAAGACACGGAAACCCTCCATCACACCAGAATCGAACTTTGCTAACCACATGTATGAAAACAAATGCACCCCGGCTAAAATCAAAAGCACAGCCAAAACACTTCACGTGCAAACAAAAGGGCGACGCTTAAATGTGCTTGAGAACATGGAAATATACAAACTAAAGACATTTGACGGAAGAATAATAAACGAACAAACTAGCACCAATTCTGATGCAATATTCGAACCTCTAAAACTAGTCTACAAAAAACAAAACAACGCAGCAGGTACAATAACCAGACAAGTAACGATAAACGAGCGAACACACAAAACAAACCAAAGGACAAAAATTACCGACTTCTATTCAAGCACAAGATTAACATTACCTGACCCACAAACTAGTTAACGAGTTGCCGCTCGAGAACATTCAGCATTACCTGACATTACATAGCGTTCAGCAGTGCCTGACAAACAAACTAATAGACGAGTTTCAAAACAACCCTATTGCAGCTTGCCGCTCGGGAACATTCGTGAAACACGAACCTAACGCACGAACTATATACACGCATACTAACTTTACCTACAGCATTCAAACTATAAATACTGGACAACGGATAGACACAGATCAGAACGAAAACTTACACTGAAGATGGCGGATCGCCGAAACCGGTTTGTAAACAAACAAAAATTGACAAGGGATGACGGAAAATCGTTCCAATATAAATTTAGCATTCACCCTGTCGGAAAAACAGAAAATAAAAATAACTCATAAATAGTTTCTTCAGCAGCGTAGAATACTTCCTATCTACAGTACACATCGAGACATTAAAACGGGAAGCGGTACGTACAATATTTTATAAAACTATCCAGGGTCAAGCAAAAGATGTAGTCATAAATATACCCGAGCCAGACAATTGGCAATTAATTAAAGAAACGTTGAAATTAAGATACAGGCCAAATGTAGAGCCCCACCTTAAATATAGGATGATATCAAATTTAAAAATAAATACCGTGAATGAATTAATTGTAGAAGTTCAAAACATTGAATACAAAGCAGACGAACTGACAGTTTATTATAGGGGCGACCATTACATAAGACTTGACAAACGTCGACAGTCTGTTAGTAAACACAATAAAAGAAATTACTCAGGGAACGCTACTTGACAAAATTTATGAGGAAACAAATTTAAATGAAATTTTAAGACTTCTGACTAGAAGAAGGTTTGAGGATGCATGCATTAGGCCAGAATATAGAAAAATAGCCAGAGACGACTGGAGATATAATAGACAATACCCTAACAGATCAAAGAATGCAGATCATAGATATTATAAAAACAACTACCATCAACCTAATGTCAATGCGAATCAAGGGCAAGCTATCAAAAATAATTCAGGTCAAGTTAGACAAAATCCCCAAACATATGACCAGAAGAAATGGGTTAATAATTCGGGACAGCCTAAAGGTAATCCCCAATTCATTCCTAAAAATAAGGAATATAACGAGAATAATTCATTTCAAAGAAGACAGGATAATAGATCAGGTCAAAGGAAACAAAATATAGAACCGATGGAAATAGACGACAATTTTTGTGAAGAAGTGAATACAATTTTTTTTTTATGAATTAGCCTCGGAGTCCTTACCAAAAATTACGTTAACAATAAATACAAGAAAATATGTAGCTCTAATAGATACGGGAGCAACACTAATAGGCGAATTCTGTAAGCTGTCTCTAGTCACTAATAGAGACATTTTGTGGTCAATTTCAATTTTGAGACAATTTGGTATTCAGTAAGCTGTCTCACATCTCAAGTCTCAAAAAAAGAGTCACTAATTTGTCAGCTGGTTGTAGGCAGGTCACAAACAAGAAAATATAGGGTTAAAAATTAAATAAGTTAAAAAAAAAAATGTTTAAGTTTGAAATCATTTATAATTACTTAAAAAAATAATAATTAATGAATAAAAAAAAGAAAAAACAAAAATAATAAACTCTCCCTGATCCTGGGTTCGAACCAGCACCGCTCACGTTGTACCCCGAGACACTTACTACCTGTGCTATTGCAATATTAATGTGGGCGCTGTCAAATGCTGTACTTCAGATTTATGCATATCTGTTTTTACCACACGTCAATGGTGAACTTTTTGTGATTTTCTCTTACAGAATACCGAAATCAGCGAAAGTCACAAAAATTGTCTCTAATGAAAAATCTCAAATTTAGTGACTTGAGATGAGACACACTTACAGAATACAGCTATAAGCCTGATAAATAGCGGCATAAAAGATTTTCCAATCAAAAGTTTAAAGAATCCAATTACGTTTAGTACCTTAACTAATAAGGATACAATTAAATACGAAGCGCATACAGAAGCACCCGAAGAATTTAATTTACCAAAAAATGTTAGAGTAAGGTGGAAAATGACACCATTATCAGGAAGAAGCTATGATTTTATAATAGGTTTTGATATTTTAAATTACCTAAATGCCATAAGAAAAATTGAGGAAGGAAAATTAATCCTTAATAACAAGGAATCTCTATTTTTAAATAAACCACATACATTTAACAAGGTTTGCACACTAGACGCAACAAGTAACAAAGTTCAGGGAATACAACTAAATCATTTAAGTCCAGAAGAAATACAGCAGTTACTCAAATTTTAAAACGTTTTAAGAATTTATTATTCAAAGGGGGAGATAAGCTAACTAATACTACAGCTGTGCAACATGAAATAAGAACAACTACAAACGAACAAATTAATTCAAAGTTATACAGATACCCACATGAAGAGGAAGTTAGGAGACAAATAAAGGAAATGACGGAACAAGGTATTATTAGAAAAAGTAAATCAAAATATTCTAGCTCACATATTGTAGTACCTAAGAAAATGGATAATTCCGGAAAAAGAAAATATCGATTAGTAGTGGATTATAGAAAATTAAATGAGGTCACAGTGGATGACAAGTACCCACTACCAAATATTGATTCAATTTTAGATAAACTTGGAAGAGCTCAATACTTTACTACAATAGATGCAGCGAAGGGTTACCACCAAATATTGGTAAAAGAGGAAGATAGAGAAAAGACGGCATTTGTCACTCCACACGGATTATACGAATTCGTAAGGATGCCATTTGGGTTAAAAAATGCCCCAGCCACTTTTCAAAGGCTTATGATTGAAATTCTGTGAGACTATATTAACAAAACTAGT
Organism: Sphenella marginata; assembly: GCA_951509765.1. Classification (NCBI taxonomy): domain Eukaryota; kingdom Metazoa; phylum Arthropoda; class Insecta; order Diptera; family Tephritidae; genus Sphenella; species Sphenella marginata. The sequence continues at coordinate 50,636,313 of OX608079.1, read as the reverse complement.
GTAGTCTATCTAGATGACATACTTATATTCAGCACATCTTTGCAGGAACATGTCAAAGCTGTTAAGGAAATTTTTTCAGAGTTGGAGAAAAACAAGTTAAAAATTCAAGTAGATAAATGCAATATTTTGAAAAAAGAAACAGAATTTTTAGGACATATTTTAACTGATGAAAAAATGAAACCTAATCCGAATAATTTAAAACAATAGAAAAACTCGAGTTACAGGATATTATAGAAAATTTATAAAAGATTATGCCAAAGTTGCACAACCAATCACTAAATATTTGAAAAAAGGCGTAAGAATTAATACCAAAGATCCTACATATGTCAAAGCTTTCGAGAAACTGAAAAATTTGATTAAGTCCCATCCAATATTGCGATTTCCAAATTATTATCACAGGAAGGGCATCCCGTTTGTTTGGCTTCAAGAACATTAAATAATCACGAAAGGAACTATTCAGCAACAGATAAGGAATTTTTGCCAATCATTTGGAGCGTTGGCTATTTTCGACCATACCTTTACGGTAGAAAATTTAAAATTTTAACAGATCATCAGCCAATAAAACATTTACATTCCAAATATAAAGGGAAAGGTATTTCACCTAGACACCAAAGATGGCTATTGAAACTAGGGGAATATGATTGTGAGATAGAATATTTAAAAGGAAAAGAGAATAAGGTAGCGGACTTCCTAAGTCGTTTAGAACAGGAAAATGAGAAAAATGAGGAAGAAAATTCAACTTCAGATAATATTTCAAACCATTTGGAAGAGGATTGTTCGGAATTAAATATGATATGTAACTTAGAGGATGATGCAACAATAGCCACCATACATTCAGCAGAGGAAAATCTGGGTGATCACTTTTTATGCATTCAGGCATACAGGAGACATATAATCAAATAAAAAACAAGTAAGGAAAGGGCTGTCTTCGGCTGTGCCGAAGTCTTTATACCTTTCATGAATATGCACAACTTTTCTAAGTGTCCGCTCCTTACTTACAAACTCTCCAAAACTGTTAATTTAAAAATACATAGCCAAACCACATTTATCGGAGCAATCGGTAATATGGGAGTTATATGTTATGTAAGTCCGATCTGTATGATTTTCACTACACACATTACCCATATAATAAGTACCAAACCTGCAAAATTCTACGTTTCTAGCTTTCTATTTTCAAAATTTATAGCCCAAAACCCATTTATCGAAACTATCGATTATATGGGAGCTATATGTTATGTTGGTCCGATCTAGGTGATTTTATGGTGACACATTACTAATATAATATGTACTAAACCTGCGAAATTTCGCTCTAATAGCTTTTTAATTGCAAGAGTTAGAGGCCAAAACCCGTTTATCGGAACAATCGATTGAATGGGAGCTATGCGTTGTATCGGTCCGATCTTGCTGGTTCCGACAAATGATTAATCCTATGCAAAATGGCGCCTGCTTGCAAAATTTCATCGAGATATCTCTAAAACTGAGGGACTAGTTTGCGTTCAAACAGACGGACGGACAGACGGACAGGCGGACATGGCTAAATCAACTAAGCTCGTCCCGCTGATCAATTCGGTATACTTAATGGTGGGTCTATCTCTTCTTCTTTTCATACTTACAAACATCGGACCAAAGTTATAATACCATTTCATGCTCATGAAAGGTATAATAAGGTGTACTACCCAAAGATTATGGACCTTATTCAAATAGTAATCACTCAATGCGACATTTGCAAAGAGATTAAATATGATAGGCAACCTATAAAAGCCACATTCCATTATAGTGAAACTCCAGTAGATAAAAACCAGATTATTCAATTAGATACCTATGTGATGAAAGGATTCCATTTTTTAGCTGTAATTGATAAATTTTCGAAATTTGCCGCAGGCTACCCATTAAATGATAGGAATCATATCACATTAATCGAACAACTCGAAGACCGTTTTGCAAAAATAGGGAAACCAAAGAAGATAGTAGCAGACAACGAATTCAACGCGTTAAGAATGAAAGAATTTTTGAGCAGCGAAAATGTTGATCTGCATCTAACCAAACCAAATAGCCATACGGGTAATGCTGATGTAGAGCGACTACATAACACAATAGCCGAAAAGTTTAGAATGTTACATAAAGCAAATAAAGACATGTCTATTAAACAATTAATACAAAAGGCAATTAGAAACTATAATGACAGGTACCATTCTACCATTAAATGTACTCCCAACGAGGTTCATCTAGGCAAGGTGGATATACAAAAAATAAAAAACAATATAGAAAATACTAAAAGAAAAATAATCGATAAATTAAATAAAAACAAGATAAACTATGTACTAGGAAAGGAGAAAAGAGGGTTTTATTAAAAACTATAGAGCACTCAGACATAAGGAACAGCCTAGATATAAGAAAACCAATTTAGAGAATATTCATCTTTCTAATATAAAAAAACCATTAAAATTTTCAGAAATTTCTAATGATAACGATAATATTTCTGGCATGGACATTTCTAGTTGAAGGCTCACTAACAGCAACAAAACTGACGGAACAAATAGGATTTGTTGATTTTGAAATAAGGACAGAATATATAGTATACGGACATAGTAATACATGTAATAAATTTAGAAGAAATAGAAAGTATAACACTGTGTGACACGAAAAAAAACCCTGGGAAGTGATACCATTTTTCTTGTAGGTCTTGAAATTCTAAGAACTACTGCATATACGATTTTTCGCGTACAGCTCCAAATCGTGAGTTACGGGTAAAAAACCGGTTTTTTTTACCTTTTGCCACTTTTGAGCTCATAACTAGTTTGACTGTTAACTGATTCGGATTTTCTCTCCAGATCTTATAAGAAGAGATTTTGACCTTTCCAATGATATATATAATGACTGGGAAAACATAAGCCAACTGTCAGAATTTCTCCAACCAACAAATATTTTTTAACCTTTTTTCGGGTTTCGTCAACTTTGGTGCTGTCTGTATGCACTAAATTATATAAAGACTATACCAACCGTGAACTACATCTAAAGTGGAATTTAATTGTGAGTGTAATGAGTGTTAATTTTTTTATATACGTTGAAAACTGCCTTAGGTATTTAAATTTTCTTGAAAGTAAAGTGAAAAAAGTACTTTTATTTTTTCAAAATTACTCAGAAATATTTACTTGGTCTTTTGTTGTCTCAGTTTACAAACACACTTTGCAGACTAATATGGCTTTAACTTATGTAAGTACCATTCGATTTTAAACCTTTTGCCAGTTTTGGATAGACAATACTTCATCCTTTAAAATGACGTATGCATTAATTAGCATTTCTTTGGACATAAGTGAGCATTTACCCAACAAACATTTTTTAATTTTTGTTTTATGTTTTTCTTTACTGCTCCGCAAGTTTGGGTATAACTAACACACATGTTTACATATTGTGAGAAAACTACAACTAATATTAAACATAGAGTAATTGACTGTTTAAATACATTAAAGTGTCATAGAAAAATGTATGGATCTGAAGCAGTAAAATGTTTTCTTGAACGTTTTTTTCTTATATCGACGTCATCAGTTTCTCGCAGCAATGACCAGCAATATTCTGAAACCAAGTTTATTTTATTTTTTCCTTCAAATCGTGTTCCCATCAGAGCAATTTCTTGATGGAAGTGTTCACCCTGTTCATCACTGAACTGACCTAGATTTTCTGGGAAAAAGTTCAAATGCGAATGCAGAAAATGAACCTTTATGGACATGTTGCAACCCATTTCAGCATACGCATCCAAAAATTCTTTAACTATTTCTTCATAGTTTTCGCTTCTATGATTTCCCAAAAAATTGCTGCATAGTTCTTTAAAACTCTTCCAAGCACGTTTTTCGACTGAGCTTAGCTTGTTCATAAACTCTAGATCCTTCATAACTTTTGAAATTTGTGGTCCAATGAAGACGCCTCTAATGAATAAAAAGGGATAAATGCTTTTAAAAAGGCAAGATGTTGGGACGCAAAAATTATTACCTGCTTTTATTTTAGCCTCACTCAATCTCGGGAATACTGGCAAAAGGTTTAAAATCGAATGGTACTTACATAAGTTAAAGCCATATTAGTCTGCAAAGTGTGTTTGTAAACTGAGACAACAAAAGGCCAAGTAAATATTTCTGAGTAATTTTGAAAAAATAAAAGTACTTTTTTCACTTTACTTTCAAGAAAATTTAAATACCTAAGGCAGTTTTCAACGTATATAAAAAAATTAACACTCATTACACTCACAATTAAATTCCACTTTAGATGTAGTTCACGGTTGGTATAGTCTTTATATAATTTAGTGCATACAGACAGCACCAAAGTTGACGAAACCCGAAAAAAGGTTAAAAAATATTTGTTGGTTGGAGAAATTCTGACAGTTGGCTTATGTTTTCCCAGTCATTATATATATCATTGGAAAGGTCAAAATCTCTTCTTATAAGATCTGGAGAGAAAATCCGAATCAGTTAACAGTCAAACTAGTTATGAGCTCAAAAGTGTCAAAAGGTAAAAAAACCGGTTTTTTACCCGTAACTCACGATTTGGAGCTGTACGCGAAAAATCGTATATGCAGTAGTTCTTAGAATTTCAAGATCTACAAGAAAAATGGTATCACTTCCCAGGGTTTTTAATTTTTTTCTTTTTTGTAACACTGTGTAATAAAAGAAATGACTGAAAATATCAGTCTAATGAAAATTAAAATAAAGATATTTTACAAACAGAGCTTATAGACACAACAAATAAATTAAGGACATTAATACCAAATAATAGAAGACAAAGACGAGGACTAATAAACGCAGTAGGAAGCGTATCCAAATGGATGTTCGGAACTATGGATGATGATAGAAAAACAATACAGAACCATTTCTTACAGACGGACCAAAATCTAAATAACCAAATATATATAAATGAACACTTCAATTTAGCACTAGAACAATTAAGATATATTGTTCAGAGCGATAGGAAAGAAATCGAAAACGGATTTAATGAAATTGATAAAAATATAGATGAAGAACATGAAAGAAATATGTTTTTAGAACAAATTACAAAGATTCAGCTTTTAAAGAATAAAATCGAAAAAATACAAGATAATGTAATATCAGCCAAATATGGAATACTTCACCCAAATATTTTAACAAACCACGAAATAACGAAATACAATATTGATTTTAATAAATTAAAATATTTACAATTAGGGACAGCAACTTATAATAGTACTTTTCTCATACTAGGAATTAGGATACCAAAGTCATTTTTAGAAGTAAAAATAAGAAAAATCATTCCTATTCCCAATAACGAACAAAAAGAAATAGAAGCGAGGATAGAGGAAATTTTTTCTTATGAAAACAATTCAATTGAATACCAGGAAAATAAACATCTGAAACAATTAAAACCTAGCACCCACTGTGTAATAAAACAGAATTGTAAACTTGTAACAAATAAAGAATTGGAAATTATATCTCTTGACGAAAAAACAATAGTTGTAAAAAATGCAATTGATTTAATTTTGAATAACACATGTGAAAAAGATAATTATACTCTTAATGGAAATTATATATTAAAATTTAACAATTGTTCATTAAAAATAAATGATTTTTATTTCTCCAATATCATGGAAAATGTAGAAGAAAAAATTGTAAGTATAAGATATGAGGATATTAAAAATTTTACACACAAAATTACATTTGAAGATATAGATCAGCAAAATAAAATACATAACAAAAACATTTTTAAATTGAATTTATATAGTAAAATTACATACGGGTTAAATGTAATTCTTGCAATTGTAATTTTGTTGGTTTTTGCAATACTGATTACAAAGCACAATTATATTAAAATTAAATTAAATAGTAGAATCCAGGGGAATTCTAATCTAAAAGGGGGAGTATTTACATATAAAGACAATGACCCTCCCAGTACATACGTATCATTTTCTGATGATATAGATAAATTTATACAGTCAATAACAAAATCAAAACCAACTTCCGGTCCCATTCAAAAGTAATAGTGCAACATTGCATTATTTATTAAATTCAAACTAAATTTATTTAAAAGTGTAAACTTGCAGAAACCAATAAATTGGGGAGGAGTTTCGATATATAATAGTTAAACAGAAACGGGGATAGGACACCACCCTGTGGCACCGCTTGTTTAACTATTCTGGGTTTTGATCTGGGGCTCTGAATTCAACCGACGATTGACGGCCACTCAGGTAGTTGGCAGTCCAACGTTTAACACAGGGGGGAAGGGACGAGTCTTCAAGGTCTTTCATTAGTTGTGCGTGGTTGACCGTTTCAAAAGCTTTGGCCAGGTCAAGCGCAACTAGCACTGTCCTGTGGTTTGGACGCTTTTGGTTTAATCCGTCCCCTATCTGAGTGGTGATGGCGTTCAGCGCGGTGGTGGTGCTGTGATTTTTGCGAAATCCATGCTGATGTTCGGCGAGCCGCAGGTTTGCGGTGAAATATGGTAACAAGATAGATTCCAGCACCCTCACTACTGGCGAGAGGAGTGATATCGGGCGATATGACTCCCCTACGGCAACTGGCTTGCCAGGCTTTAGTAGTGGGACCACCTTTGCCTGTCTCCATCTTTCAGGAATGACAAAGGTGGACAGGGAATGGTTGAAAAATGTGTGTAAGGTATCTTATGCCTTCGTCGCCGAGGTGTTTCAGCAACATCTCTTTGTTCAACGGAGGTTTCATTACAAATTGTCGGCAGAAGGCGCTCGCGCATCTTTTAGGCTTCGACTGAACCTTATCACCGAAGGCGATGGATATTTTGTCGTTAGGTTTAGTCGGGTTGGACAAAGATTTCACCGTCGACTATAATTTGCCAACTCCAGCCGAGAGGTTGCAAGAGCTTAGGTGCTCTTCCCACTTAGCGCGTCATCACTAGATAGCTCTCATCTCTACACTTGCAGCATTATTTTGACATTCTTCTTTAACATTCATTTGAGCTATTAATTTTTCTTTGTTCTGTTTCAAAATGTATGTATTCATAATTCACTACATTCATTATTCATTCTTTTGAAATCAATGAGATCGATTGCATCACTTTTGTAAAACTTGAATTCGATTCTATTAATAAATAATTACAAGAACTTTATTTAATAAAATCTGTCTTGACGTGGCACGCGTTTGTGTTTATCTACTAAGCGTCTGATTTCCGCATTAAGATCCTTTATTTGAGGATCCGTAGGGTCGAGGCGTCTAATATGGTCACGTTCATTTGCCAGGGCCGCTGCGTCTGCGGGGAAGAATGGACGCACTTCCTTTATTCTACCTGACAGAATGTGTTGATGGGAGGCTGAAACTACGTTAGATGGAGTGGGGAGAGCGCTCTCTGTGGTGGTTAGAAAACCCTCCCAGTCGGCTTTATTGAAGTTGGTGTACGTGCGATTCTCAGCGGTGACAAAGTCGGTGGGGCGATCGATAGAGAGCACTATGGGTAGGTGCTATGAAGCAAGCGTCAGCATCGGTCGCCATTCAACGCAGTTTATAAGGCCTGCGCTGACTATGGTGATGTCTGGCGAGCTAGAGCAGTTTACCGCCACTCTAGTGGGGGCATCCCCATTTACCGTGCAGAACGTCGAATCATCTATTTGGTCAGCCAGCTCCTGCCCCCTACCATCGGCCTGCAAGCTGGAGTGCCACAGGTCATGGTGTGCCTTGGAGTCACCAAGGATGACGCGGTTCTCGCTCCTGAGCAACGCACGAATGTCGGGGTGGTAATCCCTGGGACAGCAGGTGACAGGAGGTATGTAAATGTTTATGATTTCAAGGTCGACATCGGCTGACCGGACAACCATACCTTGACTCAAATAGACGATACTGCACAGATTGATGCGTGATGAATACCAGACCACCCCCAAGCACGGTCACAACTGTGTACATTGTACCCGTTGCAGGTCTGAAGAGACGACCTTCCACTTTGTCTCCTGAATCGCCGCGATCTTGATGTTGTGTCGCTTCATTAAGTTTATCACTTCAACAATTTTACCGGTTAGGCCGTTGCAATTAAATTGCAGGATACCGAAATGCGAAGGGAGAGCAGAGTTGATGCTGGGGGTCACGGACTGGTGCGTGTGCCCAGGTGGTAATAGGCTGGGTCGCGCACTACGCCGCTTTCTTGAAGTCGAAGGAATCGCATTACCAGAAGGTAGAGGCGAGTCAGACGACGTTGTCCATAGGTTCCTGTTCGCGAGTCCAGAGCATATAAGCAGGTGACATGTTGTTGTTGTTGTTGTTAGCAGTGCTTCGCCCTGCCCAAAGGGCCAGTATACTCCTAGTTGTCATCGGGCTCTTCTAACGGAAGTCCAAGGAAACGTGCTGTTTCAACAGGGTTGGACCAAAGTGATAAGGGTGTTAGAAGAGTGTGTTCAGAAGAACAGGAAAAGAGATGCTTCGTGTCATGGAGGACCATACCGCATGCAGGGCATGTGTTCGGTATGGTGGGGTTCAGTCTGGTCAGATAGGAGTTCAGCCTATTGCAGTATCCAGACCGAAGTTGTGCCAGCATGACTCTAGTCTCCCTCGGAAGGACACGTTCTTCCTTAGCCAGAACAGATGGTTGGGTACCAATAACGGAGTTCACAGGCCGGGATCTGTCCACCTACTCGGTGAGGAGGTCCTTTAGGGCCCGCCTATGGTCCCGCAGATCAAACGGCAACGAGATGTGATGCCGGATCTCATCATAATGATTTCGGAGATGTTTCCTTAGGTCTCTGGGGGGCGGAGTTTCATCCAATAGCTGTCGATTTGGATGACTGGGTCTATGACAGTTCAGAAGGAACTGCCTACTTAAAAGTTCCGCATGCTCGCGAACGTTGATCATTTTAACCTCCTGGTGAAGGTGAGACTCAGGTGACATTAGCAAACAGCCCGTCGCGGTTCTGATTGCGGTGTTTTGGCAGACCTGCAATTTCCTCCAGTTGGTGTCGTGAAGGTTTGGCAACCATATGGCGCGGCATAATCAATAACCGGTCGGCCAATAGCCTTATAGGTGGCCAGCAACGTTTCTTTGTCTTTGCCCCAAGTACTGCCGGCCAGTGACTTGAGGATCTTGTTGCGGCTTTGTACCTTTGAAGCTATTGCGGTGGCATGATTAGCGAAGGTGAGGCTGTTGTCGAATGTAACCCATAGAATTTTGGAGTGGTTGACTGTAGGTAGTGGGACACCATCTACGTGGACATTCAACTCCTGCCCCATCTGCGCATTCCACGTAGTGAATATGGTCGCTGTCGATTTAATCTTCGATGTGGGATGTAGCCAGGGGCGTTTTGTGTTTTTGAATAGGTAAAATCTTAGGTTAGTGATCTTTATTATTGTTCGCGCCTAATTGGCAACTTTGTAATTGATCTCACTTTTCTATTGACATTCCTTAACTTTGGAAGCTAGTCGGTCCTTCTGTCAGCTTTGCTTCCGCCATTTTTCTTCTCTTATTAAACTTGTGTAATCAAATGGACGTCTTATTTTTTAATCCGCTATAATCGGCAAGTATATATATTTTCGCACCCGCTATCCGCTATAAACCGCCAACAAATTGGTCCTTCAACCCGGATACCGCGTTATTTTTATAAAATAACTAAAACCCCGCATTATTTCTACAATTTAACTTTTACATCGCTACGACATATTTTTCTACGCAAAATGTCTACATTGAAAGCTACAGACTCCGCGTTAAAAGCAATCAAACGCCATTTACAATCAAGCAAAGCTGATGCGCTTGCAGTGGACCAGGAGGTTGCATCCACCTACTTAGAAATGCTCGAAGAACAGTGGGCGCGCTTTTGCTTAGCACAGCAAGAAGTGGAGTTTGAATGCGGTGCTGAGTCCTTAGATGTGGAAGAACAATCGCGCATACAAGGCGAAGAGTGGTATGCCACTGCAAAGGCAAACTTTAAGCGCCTTATTCTTTCTAAACAGCAATCGCCTCCAGCTCAATTATTTGCTACTCCAGTTATGCAGTCTTCAGTACCGCTACCAAAGTTGCAACTGCCTTTCGTTCAACGGCGATCCCACCGAGTGGGTGCCATTTCATGATGCATTTTGCTCTCTCGTTAATGCAAATACAAGTTTATCTAATGGGCAGAAACTACATTACCTGCGCAATTGTCTTAAGGGAGAAGCATTAGATTTGGTAAGCAGTTTAGCTGTGAGTGACGATAATTACATCGAAGCATGGGATTTATTGATCGCAAGGTATAAGGTAAGTTATTGTGGATAGCCACATAAAGGCCTTGTCGTCAATTGAAAGGGCAGCGAAAGATTGAGCTAAGGCCATCAAACACGTATTAAACCTCACGCTACAACATGTTGGTGCGCTACGTGCACTCAAACGGCCAGTTGAATACTGGGATGACTGGCTCGTTCACTTGACAGTATCGAAATTAGCGTATGAAACACGCAAGCAATGGGAGTTATCATTAGTAGTCGATGAGCTCCCATCGTTCAATGCTCTTCGGGATTTTCTCGAAACTCGCGCACGCGCTTTAGAAATGGTACCCGTTGCAGCCGCCAGCACAAAACCAACTGCTAAAAATGTGCTTCACACCACGTTTGAATCAAAGGGTAATGCACCGGTCGATACTGCTAAGAAGTTAGTATGTTCATTTTGCGGCAGCGATCATAAAATTTACAGCTGCTTGAAGTTTAGTCAACTCGCTCCAATGGCTAAGCTATCCGCTATAAAACAACAAGGCTCGTATTTGAATTGTCTCAGCAAGGGACATATGCTCGACAAATGCCGAAGTACATCATCGTGTCGCATATACCAGCGACGCCACCATACTATGTTACACGCAAGCTTAAATAGCAATCAGTCCACCGCACCCGCTACAACCAATGACGATAAAACCATCAACATTTCATCGCATTACGCTGACGCCGATCGTATCACCTTGTTAGCAACAGCAGAAGTTTTGCTACAAGACAGCACTGGTCGTTGGCAACCCGCTCGCGCACTACTAGACAACGGCTCGCAAGCGTCGTTCATCACTGAGGCTTGCGTCCAACGTCTGCGACTTCCTAGAACTGCATCAACAACAAGCGTCACAGGTATTGGCTCTCTACAAGGAGGGCGTACAAAAGGGGAAGTCCAGGTATGCATATCACCACGCACATTACAAACAAGGTTTCATGTGAGTACTTTAATTTTGCCAAATATTACTAACGATCTACCTAACTGCGAGGTACCTATACCATCTTGGCCACATATCCAAGACATACCATTAGCTGACCCTAACTTTTCAAAACCGCGTTCCGTCGACCTCCTCATCGGCATGGATGAGATGCACAAAATTCTGCTAAATGGTCTTAGAAAGGGCGAAGTTGGTACGCCAATGGCTCAAAACACCGCGTTTGGTTGGGTTTTGTTTGGCAACGCATCTGCCTTGAAAGCTCGTCCCATTTCCGTCTCAACTTACCTGTGCGACACGCAACTAAGTAAACTCGTCAGCCAGTTTTGGGAACTCGAGGAGCTGCAACCGCGAAAGCACTACACGTCTGAGCAAATCATGTGCGAAAAACTATTCGATGAAACAACCGAAAGAGCTGCAGACGGTCGCTATATCGTACGGCTGCCAATTAAGAAGGAGATTTCAATTGGGGAATCCAGAGACGCAGCAGTTCGTGCGTTAATACGTATGGAGAAACGGTTTGTAGCTAACGAGTACCTCAAAAGTGACTACTGCGACTTTGTGAAAGAGCTCATCGATCTCGGTCGTATGGAGCTGGCAGGCGCAGCTGAAACTAATACATATTATATACCCCACCATGCAGTGGTGAAAGATACGAGCTCTACCACCAATCTAAGGGTGGTATTTAATGCATCGATGAAGACCTCGATGGTAGGTCCACAGCTGCAACAAGACCTGTTTTCAATATTAGTGCGTTTTCGAACGCATCAATTCGCAATAATCGCCGACATCGAGAAGATGTACAGGCAGGCATATGTTGCACCTCAGGACGCGGATCTACAACGTATAGTTTGGCGGGAACATTCATCAGCGCCAATCCGTGACTATCGACTTTTAAGAATTACATACTTATGGAGTAGCCTCCGCATCGCACCTCGCAGTAAAGTCACTACACCGCGCAGCACTTGATGTAGGCGACAACTACAAGGTCGCAGCTAAGGTAATTGTCTCCGATTTTTACATGGACGACTTATTGTCAGGGGCAGGTACATTTGAAGATCTCGCCGCTCTTCAAAGAGATGTTTCATTCGTACTTTCTCAGAGCGGTTTCGAACTTCGCAAATGGGCGACAAATTCTTAGTTGTTACAACAAATACCTCACGTATCCAAGCAAGTGTCGCATCTTTTAGCTGAAGGTAACGAAGTTCGTACGTTAGGGTGTATCTGGCACACAAACAACGATGTGCTATCTATCGCAGTCAATTTAGACGACATGCCACACAAGCTTACAAAACGCGCCTTTCTATCAGACACTAGTAAAATATTCGACCCGCTTGGACTAGTCGCTCCGTGTCTAAAATTTGGCTTCAATCAATTTGGCGCTCGAATGTGAACTTGGACGACTTAGTGCCCGCCGAAATAGCAGAAAACTGGGCAACACACCGCTATGAGCTGAAAAAGCTCTCATCGCTCAACTTGGATCGTTGGTTGGGCACCAGCCCCACCTCAGCCTCCGAGTTCCATGTATTTACAGATGCCTCAGAGGCTGCGTGTGCGGCAGCTCTTTATTGTCGCACTCAAGATAAAGATGGAAACGTGAAGGTTTTACTAGTCTCGATGGCAAAATGGAAAGGTTGTATGCATGGACCGATTCTATGGTCACATTGGCTTGGTTACAAGGAGCTCCAAGCCGCTGGTCTACATTTGTGGCGAACCGCGTATCTGAGTTACAAGAGGTGTTAGCATCGAAAACTTGGAGGCACGTATCGTCGGAGCACAATCCTGCTGACTGCGCTTCAAGAGGCATCTCGGCCTCACAACTTCTATCACATCCGCTTTGGTGGAATGGACCTATCTGGCTTCGAGAAACCAACGACGGCTGGGCTCATCCACCCCCCGAACAAACTACTGATTTGGAGTTAAAATCAACTAAAAAGGTATATCACGTAACGCAAACCGCTAAAGAATGGGAGTTACTCAACCGTTACCACTCATACAACAAGCTGAAACGGGTAACCGCATATGTAATCCGCTTTACTAACAACACACGCATTAACGCTTTCGAAGAAGAAATTTATACTTGCAGGTCAAACAAACCAGTGCCGGTGCGCAGTAGTATCGTACGACTTCATCCATTTTTAGATACCGAAGGTATTCAACGCGTGGGGGGCCGTATACAGAACTCAAACTGTTCATTCAACATCAAGCACCCTATAATACTACCAAAGAATTCATCACTCGCTAAGTTAATCGCTGCAGAATTACACATAACAACGTTGCATTCTGGACCGCAGATTATGCAAGCCGCTTTACAACGCCGGTTTTGGGTACCGGGCATTCGAAATCTCGTGAGAAAGATATATCGTCATTGCGTACGGTGCAAAAGACTAAACCGACAACCACTTCGTCAGCTTATGTCCGATCTTCCATCTAGTCTTGTCACATGCATTCGCAGCTTTCTACATAGCGCAGTTGACTTCGCTGGCCCATACAATATCAAGTTTTCGCAAGGCAGAGGCGCTAAGTCTATAAAGGCGTACATCGCGTCATTTATTTGTATGAGCACAGGTGCGATGCACTTGGAGTTGGCGAGCGATCTCTCCTCGGTAAGCTTCATTGCAGCATTCAAGCGATTTACAAACCGTCGAGGGTACTGCCAACACATGTACTCGGATAACGGTACGAATTTTGTCGCTGCCGAAAGGGAGTTACGTGCTGCATATGAACTATGCATCCGAGATGAAAAACTCACCGCTTATTTCGCAGACGCTCAGACGACCTGGCATTTCAATCCGCCAAGCGCTCCTCACATGGGCGGTTTTTGGGAGGCTGGCGTCAAACGAATAAAATACCACCTTAAACGAGCGTTAGATTCTACTCTGCTGACATACGAAGAATTTTCAACCGTACTCACCGAAGTCGAAGCATGCGTTAATTCACGCCCCATATGTGCGATACCAAGCGACGTTGATGACTTGGAAGTGCTTACAGCGGGGCACTTTATCATTGGTGAACCGCTAAAGGGGCTACCTGACCCCGACGTGGAAGTCTATAAGGGCACATTTTTTCAAAGATGGCAAATCATCTCATCGATCAGACAACAGGTTTGGAAGCGTTGGCGGGACGAATATCTCGTCAATCTACAGAAGCGAACGAAATGGCATAGATCAACGCAAAACCTACCAGAGAACGACATCGTAATTGTTCACGATAATAACGCACCCCCTACTAAGTGGAAATTGGGCCGTGTAATCGACACCCATCCTGGGAAAGACGGTCATGTTCGTAGTGAAGTTGAGAACATCAGAAGGGGAATTCTTACGACCTATTGCCAAATTATCACTTCTACCTACAAAGTCGGATATATTTTCAAATTGATGTAACTTTGAATTTAATTTTGTAATTTTGAACAGTTGTTCAAGGCGGCCGGCATGTTCGCGCCTAATTGGCAACTTTGTAATTGATCTCTCTTTTCTATTGACATTCCTTAACTTTGGAAGCTAGTCGGTCCTTCTGTCAGACTTTGCTTCCGCCATTTTTCTTCTCTTATTAAACTTGTGAAATCAAATGGACGTCTTATTTTTTAATCCGCTATAATCGGCAAGTATATATATTTTCGCCCCCGCTATCCGCTATAAACCGCCAACAATTATACTTTTTTAGATTAATTATTCAGTCAGCATCGTCAATTTGTAGAAGAAATTTATATAAATTCCTTTTTATTTGTTCTAAGGATATATTCAGAATAAAAAACTTTATTTTCAAAAATAAAAAACCAAGTCACAAATCATAAGGCATTATCATAAGAAGCAAATACATAACAATGTTTACAATTCGTATCATATACTTATAATCAATGGTGGGCAGAGCAGCTCTATAGAGCTGCGAGAGTAAAATCGTGTGTACGTATACAAAAGCGGTGAGAATGAAATGCGCTCAATTCAATTTCAAGAGTACAAGAAACAGGTTTCTGCCTATACGTTACACAGTGGGCAACTTTGTTTTATATTGATGAAAGTTGTATGATGTTTGAAATTGGGTGGGAAATTGAAGTTATTTTTCTTTTATATAGCCACAATGCATAATTTCTCCAGGTCGTTAAATCTTATTACAGAGTTCAATTTAAAGCGACATTTTTTGGCGTTCCACAGGGCTATTAATGATTTCAGCAAAAATTACTGAAAAATATGTTCTTTCGAAAGCAAACTTACTTACTTGCAAATAAAAGAATTAAAAAGATTGCCTGTTACTTTTGAACAAAGAAAGAGTATATTAAAAAAAAAAAAAAGCGAACTATGCTTTAGAATAAAAAATAGTATTTTCTTGTTACAAAAAACAAATCAAAACAATATGAAAAAATATAAACCTGAACTAATATTTTTAAATAAAAAAAATATATGCTTTATTTTGAAAACTTAATAAAAAAAGCAAAATATAAACTAAAACCAAACCAAAATGGAAACTAAAACAAAATAGTTACTCGTGAAAATCGGGGTTGGCCCCACTGTCCTCTCAAAAGCACACTCATACAAGCACAAGAGGTGCTGTACATTTGTTTGTAGTGGTGCCCACCGCTGCTTATAATATAAGTAATGAATATGTGAAGGCTCTCTGACTAGGGACAGGGGAGCCAGGGGGTTTACTCTGTGTCGCGATGAGAAAGGAATTTCAATTCGAAAGCTCTCAAATCACGTACATTTTTCATGCAAAAGTAATTTCTCTCGGATCGCAAGGAAGATAACCCCCCAGATCGTTCCAGTTAGAATTGGGGTTGATATGGATTTTGGATAAACCAATGTTAACAAGTTATCCACACAAACAAAATAGCGCAATGTTCAGTTAAGTTTCTTACTGTTAGACTTTTGTTTTTGTTTAATCTGCTCCAACAAAAAGAACAATAAGCAAGTTTGTGCATAAAAAATGTTCTGCCCAAGGTGAAGATAAAAAATAATCAAAACTCATTTAATTTATTAAAAAATCTATACATAGTTTTTATTCTTAGGATTAGAAACCCTTACGGTACTTCTCCCCCACCGTGTACTCCGTCATACCTTTCCCTGATACTCCGCATGTACCAATACCAACTCGCCCAGTAACTGTATCTGGAGACGCAAAAATACTTTTTACCTTCATTCCAGGTTTTTTCAAATTTTTGTTTTTAAAACGCAGCCACTTCATTTTGTCAGACTCCCGCTCTTCCTCTAATTCCTTAAAGCGCAGTTGCTTTTTTTGCTTTCTCTTTTTCAAGTACTCTTTTTGATTAGGATGATGACGTCTGAAATATATTTCGAAATAAAATAATATTCCTTGAGATGTAGTGTGTTTTATAACTGTGAGACTCTTAAAATTTAATACTTTAAAGATATGCACACATGCAGTTATGAAAGATTTTTAAATACAAATAATGAAAATCAAAGGGTATATAAACTAACTATCGCCAAAAACATCAGCTTTCACGTATAACCGTGGTTATGTATGTTTAGTCCAAAATTGATGTATCTTGTTTAAAAACACTTCTTTTAGGTCCATTCAGTTGGTCCCTTTTATTTTATTGCATTTCCTTAGGTGCATAAATGTGTATTTCTATTATCGATTTCAAATTTTGAAAGCTGGCTGTGTCAATAAATGTCAGGATTGATTTACGGTTATGAATGTATATATGCATATTAGAAAGTGTGTGTGTGTAATAGATTTATGCAACCTATCCTATTGCTTGGTTTTGATTTATATTATATAGAGGATATAATTAAAACAGTAAATTTTCACAGCATTGTGTTATATAGGCCAAAATAAGAGCTTAACTACAATGATATTGAAGAAATATGTCGTTCACGGGTACTTATTTCCATAAAAGACCAAGACATAGGTCAGGGTCCAAAGAAATAAGCTTATCGTTGTCAATACCAAGGATTTAAATCAATAATACATACATTAATACATAGCCATTTTTTTTTTTTTTTTTTGCTAAAGAACAAATTATTTTATTTTATACAATGTTTTTAATAATCCAAATCACTATTACTTTCTTCAGCATCACATAATTTATAGGAATCAGTGTGTATTGCGCTAGTAAATATATTATTCTTATACCAGCCCGAATCTCTTTCTTCCAAATATTGCATTAAATCTTTTAGATTATTTATTTTTTCTGGATTAATTTTTGCGGAAGGTACAGACATCAAATTAACTTATAAATTTTCTTCTTTTTTTGTCTTCCAAAGGCTAAAGGCACAATAGCATTCATTACAGTTTTCACCAGCTAATATTATTCCTGTAGAGCTATAATTGAGAATGCAATACGTTCTTAATTTAAAGTTGTTATTCGTTTTGAGAAAAAAGTTGTTAAGCTCTTGGTCCCAACTTTTGATATATACTACTGTTTCGATAACTAGAAAAGGTGATGGATTTTTTGGGCATTCGTGCATGATTAACACCTTATTGTACTCAAATTTAATCCGATACAAAGCCATATACTTCAAAAAAATCTAAAGTGTCAGAAAAAACTTCAAAAGTTTGATGAAAATTCATCGAATTTTGCATTACATTTAAAAAAAATTCACATTATTTATAAAAAATTTGTTGAAATAGTTTTGATGAAGCAGAAATTGGTGAAAAATCCAATAAAATGGATGCATTTATAGCTTTTTGGAGTAGTGTATAAGAAAAACACTGTACAAGCGTATGAGCAACAAATCATAATTGGGAAAAAAAATAAAAGGTACTCATATATGTATAGCTCAACCTTTTTTGATGTTGCTAAGCCAGTTTAAAAGATATCAAATTCATATTTGGAGGGGAGAGAGAACATAGATTATTCTTTCTAATTAGCCATTTTACGCAAAAAGAGCACATTTCACTTAGTGCACATTTCACTTAGTGCACATTTCACTTAGTGCTTTGTTTAGCCCATGGGGCTAGGTAAAATTTTGACAACTGTGAATGTGTACACTAAGGTGGATCGACAAAAAAAGTGTTTCCAGTCCACCCCTAGGATTAAAGATATTTTGAAGGCGATCCCAAAAAAAATTTTTTTTTTTGCCACGCCCCCCTCGATGGGCTATTTACTTTTTTTGACACTACGTCCCCATTTTAAGTCTGATTTTAATGATCCGTACACCGTTGTTCATGGCTTGGAAGAAGCCACAAATCCTACTTTAATCATTTTTTATTCCGAGTTCAAATTCTAGTAGTGACTGTCGGTATCTCGTTTCACATCATACCTAAATTCCATTTTTTTTAGTCTGTCGAAAAGGCCTTTAAATTCTGTGAAACTTTTTCTTTAAAAGTTACTACTTTTGTTCATAACTAAAAAAGTTATAAAGGTTTCAAAAATCCATATATAATATAAATGTTTGTGAGCTACTGAGAATTTAGGATTTTATTATTATTATTATTATTATTTATTCATTTTCTTTCAAAACAAGCATGTGTATATTACAATAGTAACTTAAAGACTAATATTAAGTGAAAGAAAAGTAAGGGCATTCTGTAAAATATAGTATTTTGTATCGAATGCCGCCATATACTAAAATAGATTAATATATACAAAGCATTTACAAATGTTAGCAAATATGTGTGGGGTGAGAGTAATTAATATGATGAAAAAAAATTGTCATAGATGTCATATACGGTTCTACCTTATAAGTATTTGTATCATCTCTATGACAAATTCTTGCTTTTTCCTCTATTTATTTCAAAATTATAGTTCCGTGCGTTTGAATGCATTTTTTTAAAGCTTTGATCTGCAATCAATCAATCGGTTTTGAGCTTTCGCAAAGTAAACAACGTAGATTAAATTGTGATCTTTTAAAGACAAACAAAGAAACAAAAGTGAAGTGAAGTAAAATCAAATACAAAAATAAGTTAAAAAAAAAAATCACAAAATGCCGTTTGAAGCGTGTGATATAGAAAAAAATAAATTACCAACAAACCAACAAGTGATGCAATATTTTTTACATATAAAGAAAAATGGTGCATCAAATATTGAAAAAAATCAAACTTTAGTAAAATATATGCATGTGATTACAAATATGGTTTGTGAGTTGTGGAAATATACAAACATTCCGATAGTATCTAAAACTACAATTAGAAGGTATTTGAAAAATCTTCTGATGTTTTATAAAGATATTGTTAAAAATCCAATTAAATATCATAGTAACGAGACGTATTGGAATAAATTGTTCGAAATTTCAAAATGCAAGTGCGGCATTGAAAAAAATTCCGAGTGCTTATGTTCCGAAAATGAAAAAATTCCACCAAATATGGCAGCATTCTTTATCGATCAGAGCGGGCCAAGGCTTTTAACCTTTGATGATATCCAAGTTGATAACATGGATATCGATATGATCGATGAAGGTTCAAGCATTGCCGGAGTAAATCCATCTCCTTTTACCGTTTCATATGCACCAGGTTCAAGTGAAGAAACTGAATCTGATGATGAAAATAATGACGTATCGCCGAACGAAGAGCAGCTGAAAGTATCAGACATATCGCTTAATAATTATGCTGTAGCATTAGATCGCACTAATACTTCGGATCGCACTGGATCTTTACTTGCAACAACATTCATAAAAGATTTAAAACATTCGATTGCTAGAAAAGCGAGCAAAGATTATGAAGGCATTAGTGAAAGAATGTTGAGTTTCTTAGACGATCTCGTTATTGATAGAATTAAAATCCGGAGAGAGCGAGACAAATTTAGGGCAGAAGTTCAAGCCTCATCTACCAGCGAAGTTGTATTGCAATGCATATCTTATGATGGAAAAAAGGATGCAACATTAAAAAAAGAAGCATCTGGGACTGTAGGACGTTCTCATAAAATTATTGAAGAACATATAACAATTATTAAAGAGCCTGAATCCACATTCATCGGCTACACAACTCCTTCAGCTGGTACTGGGGTAGAAATTCAGAAAGCCATTGTAAACTACTTAGATTCAAAAGGCTTTTCGCTGGACTACTTAGTTGCAATCAATTGCGATGGAACGGCTGTAAATACAGGTTACAAGTCAGGAGTAAACGCATGTATGGAACGATACCTGCAACGTCCATTACAGTGGAATATTTGCCTGTTTCATTTCAACGAGCTACCACTTAAAGGTTTGTTGACCAATTTGCTTGGAAAGCAGATAGGTCCAGGAATTTGGCCTACAGAGCTGGGATCTCAATTACTGTCATGTATCGAAGAGCCTGTAAGTTTTTTTTATCTATTTACAACATTCAAATTTGTAAATAATTTTTTTAGGTTGTAAATGGTTATGAGCCAATTTATATGGGACCTATGCCAGAAAATGTAGGCGACTGGAAAATCCGCGACGACCAACTGTACCTTTATCGTATGGTTCTAGCGATTAACAATGGTTCTTGCGATGATAAACTAGCTAAGCAGAACCCCGGACCTGTAAGTACAGCACGGTGGTTGACAACAGCATCCAGATTGATTCGCCTTTATGTATCCAAGAGGCAGCCTTCAGAGCATTTGAAAAATTTAGTGACTTTCGTTGTCAAGGTTTATGCACCTTTCTGGTTTCTCGTCAAGGGGCAACCACAGTCCATACACGGAAGTCGTCATATTTTTAAGTACATAGTTTGGATTCGAGAATTACCATTTAATATTCAAATGATAATTCGTCCAATTATTGAACACAATAGCTATTACTTACATTCCGAAAATATTCAACTGGCTATGATAACCGATCCGGATCAAACTATACGATCTCAGGGCTATGAAATTATAAGGACTGCTCGGTGTAAACCACCCGCAAAGATTAGAGAGTTCCGCGTTCCAAAACATCAAATTAATTTCGATGCTGATGTATATACAAACATACTAAAGTGGGACAATATACAAATAACCGAGCCACCAATGTCTCCATTTTTATACAGACGACCAATTGGAACATTATCAATTTTCGGATCATGAAATCATTGAAATCCCAGGTAGTAACCTTTAAAAGTTTAAACACATACTTATAATAAATAAAAAAATTTTAATTCATTTTATAGAATTTCCATGTCATTCCCAAAATACGGAACGTTTTGTGCGTGTTGTAAGTGAATCTGCTGATAAAGTAACAGATGAAAAGCGCATAGGATACATATTTGCAAAGCTTAAAAGTCGCGAACAGTATAGCAAGCTTGAGTCCCGCCAAAATTTAATATAAATAATATATAATATAAAAAAGCAAAAAAAAAAATTTTTAAATTATAGCCTAGTATAATTAAAAAAAATTAGTGAGGAGAGAGAAAAAAAATAAAAAACTGAAATATTATCATAGAGAAAATTGAGTAATCATAAACAAAAAACATTTAACTAAAAGTAATAGTAACCAGTGTTGCCAATTGTAGCATAGTTGCCAAATTTAACACAGGGTTATATTTGGATTTTTGAAACCTTTATAACTTGTTTAGTTATGAACAAAAGTAGTAACTGTTAAAGAAAAAGTTTCACAGAATTTAAAGGCCTTTTCGACAGACTAAAAAAAAATGGAATTTAGGTATGATGTGAAACGAGATACCGACAGTCACTACCAGAATTTGAACTCGGAATAAAAAATGATTAAGGTAGGAATTGTGGCGGCTTCCAAGCAATGAACAACGGTGTACGGCTCATTAAAATCAGACTTAAAATGGGGACGTAGTGTCAAAAAAAGTAAATAGCCCATCGAGGGGGGCGTGGCAAAAAAAAAAAATATTTTTTTTGGGATCGCCTTCAAAATATCTTTAATCCTAGGGGTGGACTGGAAACACTTTTTTTTTTTGTATGGGGACCAATCCGCACTAGTGTACACATACATTGACAAATTGGTATTTATATCTGACAATTGCAAATAAAACCGCCAAAAATATTACATAATTGTATTATAAAAATATGACAGAAAAAAGAAGGAAGACATCATACGTAATATGTATACATGTAACTTACGTAAGTTATATTGTTTACATCTACATATGAATTGTATTAATTTTCTGTTTATTTAAAGGGAATCATGCAGAAAGGCTTCTGCTAATTAAAAGACGCAAGGAGGAAGAGGCACTCTTCAGTGGCAAAAACGCCAATTCCAACGAAGGCTGGAAGTAAGTAGATGATTAAAAGTATAATCATGATAATAAATACATCAAATAAGTTCCGGCAGTTTTTTATGTAAAATTTTACTAATTTTAAATGACCTCTCCACAGCAGTGTTCTAGTGCAATGTCGAATGTAAACATTAGTATAAAATACATATTATTTCACATGTGAATGAATATTTTTGTTAAAAATTGTTTAATATCAATGATTTAATGTATAATCATGATAATAAATACATTAAATAAGTTCCGGTAGTGTTTTTTATGTTAATTTTGACTAATTTTAAATGACCACTTTAATTTAATTTAAAATATTTATTTACAGAAAAGTGGCGCAATCCTTTCCTGAATCCAAGGATGGGCCGACGTGTAAGTCCCAATGGAATGGGTGACACTGAGACTGTCAATTTTAAACTGCTGTGCCTTACCTAGTACCTGTATCATTTTTAATGAATATATTTAAATTAAATAAGTTATTGTTATAAATTTTCAGAGTTTTATTGTTGCTCTTTTAAGTGTTACATTGATGATTTTCTTACATATGATAGTAAAATATGGAATTTTCATGTTCCAAAAATTATGATAAAATTTCAGATCTTTCTCTCAAACCATCAACCATCAGCAAAATCGAAAAGCGTTTCGATCGTCCACTGAAATAATAGAAAGATCCAAATCTTCGTTCAGTACACAAAGGTTATGCAGAACAAATGCACTAAACACAGTTTTGATAAAAAAATTTTAAATCTAGCTCTAGATCTCGATTGAAAATATTTCTCCATCCGAAATCCTTAAATGTGCACGAGTTTTCATTCTATCACCAGACATAATGTCGCTCAAATCTTCAGACATAACTCACCGGTGAAGGTAAACAATATCCTGGAAATATTTATTCAAAATCAAACAAAGATCGAGCTTCTCTTATCGAAGATATTACCTGACGGCTTACACGTTCTCTAAGGATCTGAATTACAGCCACATCATCAAAGGAATACATGGCTTCTGTTTCCATTCATAACGAAATAAGCAAGGAAAAATATTTTCGCAGTAATATATTTATTTTTAATTAAAAAAATAAATTTTATTCGCAAAATGTTACTTTTCGCGAGATCAGTTGCATATGTCAAATATGTGCAATATTGGATACAGTGAAGCAGACGCAGAAATATCTGAGCAAAAATGACAACATAAGAATTTTAACATCGGACAAGGGAAACAAAACTGTAGCAATGGAAAAAGATGACTATAATAGCAAAATGGGTGATATTTTAAACGACTTGACTACTTATAGAGTACACAGACACGATCCTACATCACGATTACAGAGTAAGAATAACAGTCTAGTTGATAAGCTCTTTAAAATGGGATGCATTTCGAAATCTGAAAAATACAGACTCAGCACTACTACCGCACTACCCCCCAGAATTTATGGACTCCCGAAAATTCACAAGGAAGGAACTCCCCTTGGACCCATTTGCTCAGCGATTGATTCACCATCATATAATCTATGTAAATACATAGTAAACATTTTAAAAAATTTAACAGCGAAGTCCGAATACAACATAAAAAGTACATTACAATTCAAAGAAAGGATCAACAATACCTTCATTTGTGATGACGAAAAGCTTATCTCTTTTGACGTGGTATCATTTTCCCCAGCATACCAACAAATTTAGCATTAGACATAATACGGAAAAAATGGACAATCATCAAAGATCATACAAATATACCGAAACAAATATTTATGGAAATTTTAAAGTTTTGTATTGAAGAGTGCAGATATTTTAAATTTAATGACATTGTGTACACGCAGTTGAGAGCAATGCCGATGGGATCTCCTGCATCTCCAGTTATTGCAGATATTATTATGGAAGAACTACTAAACACGACACTGGTAAAACTCAGGCACAAACCAAGAGTAGTTACAAAATATGTTGATGACCTTTTCGCCATAATACAAGAAAATGAAGTCCAAAACACGTTAGATGCACTAAATTAGTTTGACAAACACATTCGGTTCCCGATAGAACTGGAAGAAAATTAAAAATTGCCTTACCTAGATTCGATGGTAATTAGACGAGGAAATCAGCTGAAAACGAAGTGGTATAAAAAGCCTACAGCGTCTGGACGAATCATCAGCTTTTATTCCAAGCATCCAAAGACGATGATAATGAATACAGCAATGGGCTGTATACGACGCATGTTGACAATATCGGACGAAATATACCACACGGAAATAAAAAATTAAATTATGTTTCTATTAAAAATCAATGATTATCCAGAAAATATTATAAAAACATTAATAAGAATATCGGAAGTACCAAACCAGAACAATAAATCGAAAACCCCTACAGTTTTTAAGGCAGTTACATATATACCTCACCTGTCAGAACGGATAACCATGTCAGATTGCTACGACAAACAAAAAGTAAAAATAGCCCATAAACCTACAAATACATTAAAATATATATTCAACAGCACCAAATCTAAGATACCCTTATTAGACAAAAGCAATGTTATTTACAAAATTCCCTGCAACGGCAACAATCATGAATCCTGCAATAGCGTATACGTAGGGACAACAAAATCCAAACTAAAAACTAGGCTGGCGCAACACAAAAGCGACGTAAAACAATGCCATTACTCAAACACCCAAAAAACAGCGTTGATGGCCCACTGTGCCAATAGTGGCCACTCTCCCAACTTCGAAAACACATCAATATTACAGCAAGAACAACACTACAACAAACGTTTCACACTGGAAATGCTTCATATAATAAACACACCACCAAACATAAGACTGAACTACAAAACGGACACTGATAACATCGCTCACCTTTACCGACATTTACTTACGAACAGACAGACAGTATAAAGCTCCGCGTCATAGCAAAGAGACGTGTTAAAAGAAATGTATGTAAATCTTTTGTTTATGATTGTTTGTGTTTGTTTACTTTAAATAAATTTGTTTATATATTTCATTGTAGTTACCTGAAGACGGTTACCGAAGTGTAACCGAAATATATCGAAAAAAAATTTTTATCTTTGTTTTTATCAACATTTTGACCTCGAGCCAGCAAAACAATAAATTTATTCTTACAACAAAAAGGTCGCTAAAATTTCAAATATAAAGACGGAAGGCACGCCGTATGCATACAACAACAAAAATGGGATATGCGAAAATAAAAGACAACAACAGAAACTCCAAAGGGATAATATACAAATTTCAAGTAACATCTAAGAAATTGGTAAAATAGTGTAAAATTTTTGTTAAAATGTAGAAAATCTAAACTTATAGTTACCTAATTTTATTAAAAACTGCACAAAAAGTTATAAACTATTTGTATTAGACTGTGACATACAACATGACATAGACAGAACCTTAGACAAATATACACACCAATACCATACAAAAATATTAAATCTGCTCATAAAACAAAAACACAACACACTGAAGAAGCAAATTGAAAAATTGGAAGATATAAAAACAATACTAAGTAAAGAGATCAGCACAGATGCATTCCCACAACAGCCGGTTCTACGTACCGGAATGACCCGGGTTTTACCCGGCCAAGGGCTGTTATTTCAGTGTAACCCTGTCCAATTTGTCCAATCCCACTCCTAAATTGTCATCCTCGGAGCAATCCCTTGCAGCAGGGTTGCTCCAATGTCTCTTGCTACGGGCTGGTATCGAATCCAACCCCGGACCGAGAGAATGGATCTGCTGCGTCTGCTGGAAGAAAATATATGTTAAACGTTCACATTCTGTTCAATGCAGTAAATGCAAGAGATGGTTGCATAGATCTGGATGCTCAGGGCTTAACCCTGCCATCCCCAGAACCCGTACTTTTTTCAGTACTTTTGAGGCACCATGTTGTTCGCGCACACGCGCGTCCCGCGGTTCTCGTCGCTCCGGCGCACACACACCGCACCTACCATCATCAAATGGCCACGACAGTGGCCCGGTCTTCACGACCTGCAGCCTTGCTGCTCCCGCCTCACCTCAGTCCCCACTCTCGTCCCCCCCTACTTCCAGCATGCACGTGGGTCAGGAACATAACCTCCTCGTACCTTTCACCACGTGCACTGTTTGTCGGCAAAGACTATATACGCCTGCGGCATCGGTTAAGTGCAATAACTGCCTTGGCCTGTGCCACATCCATATGTGCTCTGGGCTCGCAAACAGGAACCTTTGGACGGATGCATTTATTGCCCCTTGCTGCAGTACTCAGCCGCCCTCCACGCCACACAACTTCGGCCAAGACGCGCTGAACCCTCGACTGCGTCACAGCTTGGGACTATGCCCACCTCCACCTAGGCAACCGCATCCGTCCCTTACCCCCAGCATGCCTCCACCCTCCCTCCCGACACACTTCAAAATCCTACAGCTGAACTGCAACGGGTTAGCTGGTAAGATCGCGGAGATAACAGACTTTATGAAGTCGAACAACATTAAACTGGCCGCCATTCAGGAGACCAAACTGAATGCTAACTCGGACTTACGTACTCGTGATGGGTACAACGTACATAGGAAAGACCGTCCCAGCGGTCATGGGGGCGGCCTCGCATTCATTACACACCATACTGTACAATATAATCTGTTTGCCCCTGACGTTGACCCCAGGGACTCTACCCTAGAATGCCAGGGTATAGCAGTCCGGACAGGCGACGTCGACCTGCGAGTGTTAAATATATACATTCCCCCTGTTACGTGCTGTCCCCGTGATTATCGCCCTGATATTAGTGCGTTGCTAAGGGGCGATAACTGCCTCATCTTAGGCGATTTCAACGCACATCACGATCTCTGGCACTCCAACTTGCCAGCAGATAGCAGAGGGCACGCACTCGCAGAGCAAATAGATAATTCGGCATTCTGTACACTGAATGGAGATGCCCCCACTAGGGTGGCAGGTAACTGCCACAGTTCGCCAGACATCTCCATTTCAAGTGCGGGCCTTATCAACCACGTTAACTGGCAACCTATGCTTACACTGGCATCTGACCACCTACCCATCCTACTAGACATCGAACGACCGTCCGACTTCATAACGACAGAAAAACGTACGTACATTAACTTTAGTAAAGCGGACTGGGACCGCTTCACGGACTTTACAGAGCACTCCTTCGCTGACCTACCCACACCGACGGACGTATGCAAAGGTGAGAAAGAGTTTCGCAAAGTCATCGATTCAGCCTCTGGCCGCTTCATCCCTGCTGGCAGAATCCCGGAAATTCGGCCGAATTTCCCTGCGGAAGCAGCGGCAATGGCAAGAGAACGTGACCAAGTGAGACTCTTGAACCCCGCAGATCCAAGAATAAAGGATCTCAACGCAGAAATCCGTCGGACTGTCAATGAACATAAATTGAAGAAGTGGAAAGAACACCTAGAGTCATGCAACCTCTCCGGCGGGGTCGGCAAATTATGGTCGACAGTCAAGGCCCTATCCAACCCGACCAAATACAATGACAAGGTCGCCATTGCTTTCGGCGATAACGTCAAGTCGGACCCCAGGAAATGCGCGAGCGCATTCTGCCGGCAATTTATACTGCATTCTCCTGCGGATAGGGCTAAGAGAAAAGCCATCCGACGCGCGCACAAACACAAACACACAGCCGCGCCCATTGTCGTCTCCGCTGCAGAGGTCAAGGAAGCTATAAAGAAGGCCAAACCTTCAAGATCACTCGGACCCGACGGAATTGCCATGAAGATGCTGAAACACCTAGGCCACGAGGGGCACAAGTACTTGGCGGCTCTATTCAACCTCTCACTGTCCACCTTCGTTATACCAGATATCTGGAAACATGCGACTGTGGTCCCCCTACTAAAACCTGGGAAGCCGGCAAATCAAGGAGACTCTTATCGTCCGATATCTCTCCTTTCGCCGGTAGTGAAGTTGTTAGAGGCTATTCTGCTCCCATATTATACTGCAAACCTGCAGCTGGCCAATCATCAACATGGCTTCCGTAAAAACCATAGCACAACATCAGCTTTGAACGCCATCACGACGCAGATTAACTTCGGTTTAAACCAACACCAACCAAACCACAGGACGGTTCTCGTGGCACTTGACCTGTCGAAAGCCTTCGACACGGTCAACCACGCCACACTCCTTGAAGACCTGGAGGAGACACCGCTTCCTGCCGGCCTAAAAAGGTGGACCGCTAACTACCTGAACGGTCGGCTGGCGTCAGTGCAGTTTCGAAACGAGAGATGTAGACCTCGAAGAATTAGACAAGGGGTTCCGCAGGGTGGTGTTCTTTCACCCCTTCTGTTTAAC
This sequence comes from Sphenella marginata, assembly GCA_951509765.1. NCBI lineage: Eukaryota > Metazoa > Arthropoda > Insecta > Diptera > Tephritidae > Sphenella > Sphenella marginata. The sequence continues at coordinate 50,607,840 of OX608079.1, read as the reverse complement.
TTCTACATCTCGAGCCTCCCTCCCCCACCAGAGGGGGTCTCCATCGTTTCGTACGCTGACGACTGCACCGTGATGGCCACGGGCAAAGGACCTTCGACAGACGAACTTTGTACGAGACTTAATGACTACCTGCGCGACCTTTCCTGCTTCTTCACAGAGCGGAACCTGACACTGTCCCCGACTAAATCGACCGCGACCCTATTCACTACGTGGAATGCGCAGATGGGGCAGGAGTTGAATGTCCACGTAGATGGTGTTCCACTACCTACTGTCAACCACCCCAAAATTCTAGGGGTTACATTCGACAATAGCCTCACCTTCGCTAATCATGCCACCGCAATAGCTTCAAAGGTACAAAGCCGCAACAAGATCCTCAAGTCACTCGCCGGCAGTACTTGGGGCAAAGACAAAGAAACGTTGCTGGTCACCTATAAGGCTATTGGCCGACCGGTTATTGATTATGCAGCGCCCATATGGTCGCCTAACCTTCACGACACCCACTGGAGGAAATTGCAGGTCTGCCAAAACACCGCCATCAGAACTGCAACGGGTTGTTTGCTTATGTCTCCTGAGTCTCATCTCCACCAGGAGGCTCAAATGCTCAACGTTCGCGAGCATGCGGAACTTTTAAGTAGGCAGTTCCTTCTGAACTGCCACCGTCCCAGTCATCCAAATCGACAGCTATTGGATGAAACTCCGCCCCCTAGAGACATAAGGAAGCATCTCCGGAAGCATTATGATGAGATCCGGCATCACATCTCGTTGCCGTTTGATCTGCGGGACCATAGGCGGGCCCTAAAGGACCTCCACACTGAGTCGGTGGACAGATCCCTCAGATCCCGGCCTGTGAACCCCGTTATTGGTGCCCAACCACCCGTTCTTGCTGAGGAAGAACGTGTCCTTCCGAGGGAGACTAGAGTCATGCTGGCTCAACTTCGGTCTGGATATTGCAATAGGCTGAACTCCTATTTGTCCAGACTGAACCCTACCATACCAAACACATGCCCTGCATGCGGTATGGCCCCCCACGACACGCAACATCTCTTTTCGTGTTCTTCGGAACATACTCTTCTAACTCCCTTATCACTTTGGTCCAACCCTGTTGAAACAGCGCGTTTCCTTGGACTTCCGTTAGAAGAGCCCGATGACAACTAGGAGTGTTCTGGCCCTTTGGGCAGGGCGAAGCACTGCTAACAACAACAACAACAACATCAGCACAGATGAGATGAAAGAATTTTTGGGAAGTGAAGAAAACATTACGAACAAATTAGCACTAAGAGTGAAAAGGCGACAAGAGTCAAAACACGAAAGATTGAGGAGAAAACGCACCAACATACTGAACAACGACGTCCACGAAGATTGGTTCATAAATAACACAACTATTGAATTCCCACAAGATGTAAAAGCTTTACTGGCAAAAGGACCAAAGTTCGGACTACCAGTGGAAAAACAAAAATTTCCCCTCTTCCAGTATATTGCTGATGGAGAGGATCTAATACAGACTCTCGACGACAAAGAGAAGCAAACTAACGCTTTTAATAAAAGATCACACAACCAACAACAAAGAAAGTGCAATAGATCGTGCAATATTGGATACAGTGAAGCAGACGCAGAAATTTCTGAGCAAAAATGACAACATAAGAATTTTAACATCGGACAAGGGAAACAAAACTGTAGCAATGGAAAAAGATGACTATAATAGCAAAATGGGTGATATTTTAAACGACTTGACTACTTATAGAGTACACAGACACGATCCTACATCACGATTACAGAGTAAGAATAACAGTCTAGTTGATAAGCTCTTTAAAATGGGATGCATTTCGAAATCTGAAAAATACAGACTCAGCACTACTACCGCACTACCCCCCAGAATTTATGGACTCCCGAAAATTCACAAGGAAGGAACTCCCCTTGGACCCATTTGCTCAGCGATTGATTCACCATCATATAATCTATGTAAATACATAGTAAACATTTTAAAAAATTTAACAGCGAAGTCCGAATACAACATAAAAAGTACATTAAATTCAAAGAAAGGATCAACAATACCTTCATTTGTGATGACGAAAAGCTTATCTCTTTTGACGTGGTATCATTTTCCCCAGCATACCAACAAATTTAGCATTAGACATAATACGGAAAAAATGGACAATCATCAAAGATCATACAAATATACCGAAACAAATATTTATGGAAATTTTAAAGTTTTGTATTGAAGAGTGCAGATATTTTAAATTTAATGACATTGTGTACACGCAGTTGAGAGCAATGCCGATGGGATCTCCTGCATCTCCAATTATTGCAGATATTATTATGGAAGAACTACTAAACACGACACTGGTAAAACTCAGGCACAAACCAAGAGTAGTTACAAAATATGTTGATGACCTTTTCGCCATAATACAAGAAAATGAAGTCCAAAACACGTTAGATGCACTAAATTAGTTTGACAAACACATTCGGTTCCCGATAGAACTGGAAGAAAATGAAAAATTGCCTTACCTAGATTCGATGGTTATTAGACAAGGAAATAAGCTGAAAACGAAGTGGTATAAAAAGCCTACAACGTCTGGACGAATCATCAGCTTTTATTCCAAGCATCCAAAGACGATGATAATGAATACAGCAATGGGCTGTATACGACGCATGTTGACAATATCGGACGAAATATACCACACGGAAATAAAAAATTAAATTATGTTTCTATTAAAAATCAATGATTATCCAGAAAAAATTATAAAAACATTAATAAGAATATCGGAAGTACCAAAGTAGAACAATAAATCGAAAACCCCTACAGTTTTTAAGGCAGTTACATATATACCTCACCTGTCAGAACGGATAACCATGTCAGATTGCTACGACAAACAAAAAGTAAAAATAGCCCATAAACCTACAAATACATTAAAATATATATTCAACAGGACCAAATCTAAGATACCCTTATTAGACAAAAGCAATGTTATTTACAAAATTCCCTGCAACGGCAACAATCATGAATCCTGCAATAGCGTATACGTAGGGACAACAAAATCCAAACTAAAAACTAGACTGGCGCAACACAAAAGCGACGTAAAACAATGCCATTACTCAAACACCCAAAAAACAGCGTTGATGGGCCACTGTGCCTATAGTGGCCACTCTCCCAACTTCGAAAAAACATCAATATTACAGCAAGAACAACACTACAACAAACGTTTCACACTGGAAATGCTTCATATAATAAACACACCACCAAACATAAGACTGAACTACAAAACGGACACTGATAACGTCGCTCACCTTTACCGACATTTACTTACGAACAGACAGACAGTATAAAGCTCCGCGTCATAGCAAAGATACGTGTTAAAAGAAATGTATGTAAATCATTTGTTTATGATTGTTTGTGTTTGTTTATTTTAAATAAATTTGTTTATATATTTCATTGTAGTTACCTGAAGACGGTTACCGAAGTGTAACCGAAATATATCGAAACAAAAATTAAAATCTTTGTTTTTATCAACATTTTGACCTCGAGCCAGCAAAACAATAAATTTATTATTATGTTTTTAAATATAATATGGCAGCGCCATTCTTGAATAGTTTTTCATTACACCTTTGACATTAAATATGTTCTATATTGCGCTTCCTGCTTTGTTTTTGATGAGAAATCTATCTCTCTAACATTCGACCACCGCGTGAACAATACATAATTTTCAATATAATTAAAATTGTGATTTATAAGTATATAACATTTGTAGTCTAATAAATAAAGTTAAATTACGTTTGTTTCGTTGTTGTGTTTTCCGACAGGGTGGTCCCTTCGTCGATGCGACATCTTCAATGCTTTATTTCGTTCTCCGATAACGTTTGCTACAAAACCAAAATTGACAAGGGACGACGAAAATTCGTTCCAATGTAAATCCCAGTTAAACATTGCTTTCATCATTGAACTACCTGCATCGCTACATATACATAGGCACAACAAAAAGAGCCGTAGGTCTAAGAATTAATGAACACAAAACGGACGCGAGAAAAAATAAGTCTACCTTTGCACTTGCCCAACATTTTAACAACAACAAACATACAGCTTACTTCGATAATGTTTTAGACAAAGAAAGGAGAACGAAAACTATATTGACACTGAAAAGCTTCAGAATACAGGAAATAATGAAAGGCGCTGTAAATCATAAGGAAGACGTTGACACTATGAACTGCGCCTATTTGACAGCGATAAATTAACAAAAGAGTAGGCGAAAACAAAAGAGGCTAACGATTGGAAGAAATGCTAGTTCTAAATGAATTTACTAAACTGTTTGTCAAATTAATTTGAATAATTCGTGTAATGTTAAGTGTAATATTTAGTTTAAATCAAATGATAATTGTTTTATGTGTTTATTAAATAAAATGCAGACTCTTTTAGAAAGGGCAAAATGCACTGAAACTAGTAGAAGAACAGATTTTTCGCTTCTAACTTACCGGCCAAGATAGCTCTATATAAATACGAAAAAAAAAATTATTACACACTTTATTTTTAAATCTTTGGTTACCTTTTTTTTATTGCAACACTGATTAGCACTATTCAGCGTATCCGATTTAGAAATTACCTATATTATGTCTATCGAATTTTTCAACTACAACGGTGATATTTATTAATAAATTAATTAATAAGTAATTACTTATAAAAAACAATTATCATACAAATTACTACTCTTGTTATGCACAATTTTCTTGGTATACAAAATGTCCATTTTCTAAACTAACAATAATTATAATTATTTGTTAAACTGCTATTACATAACTAACTGCTAGGACTTGGCATGCCAATATCCATCCAAAAGTCAGATATACATACATATACAAAAGAGCTGAAAGATGGAGAAAAAGAAGGAAGAAGAAACGATCTGTCCCACCCTGTCAGCTGGTGTCTATCTAAATAAATGATTTTTGGATATGTGTGACCTTAAGTCAATATTTTTTTAACTTTTGAGAAGTGGTGTGTACGACATAAGCTATACATATTTTTGGAAAAGTGGACAATTCCACCCACCCAGGCTATATAAAATTTGAATTCGTCAAAACTCTCAACTATTTGGTCTAAATTAATGATATAAGAATATATGTGACGTTTATATATCATTAACCTCCTAAGAAGTTTTTTCGCCGAGCTTCTCTTCCAATTTTTGGTGTGCCGCTTTTGAATTTCTCCTACAAATTGGCGTTTTTTTGCCGACTCCGAACGGCATCCACAAAGCAGATGAATTTTTGCGGAAATACACGCGTAAAGCTTGCCAAACAACTGCCGAGGGGCGACCCCGCTTTGAAAAAACTTGTTCACACCACTTTTGAAGTTACCTGTACTAGGGCTGTGGTGTGGTAGGCCGGTTTGTGCTTCAATGATGTCCAGACGTTAAAAACTTCGTTGGCTATGACATATGGGCAAATCCTGCGTTACGAACGCCACATTCGTACGCGTTTTCGGATTGAAATATAACAATTTTTTGGTCTTTCAAAAGACATACCTTCAAGTTATACACAGTGTTTAGTGGGATTTGAGTGTACTTTCCTATGTCATCAAAATATTTTTTGTAACAGGTTTAAGCTGCGAAAAATTTCATCTCAAAGTATTGTTACCACGCTACAAAAAATGGAAGTAGCTTTGAAGGTTGAGGTATATTTTCTTAATTTTTAGCAAATTTTGTATAATAAAGCACACCAAATGAAATACCTTAAAGAAAGATGAATATAAGAGAATTCTAAAATAACTTACTTGCAGCCAAAAAATTGTGCAGTTTTTTAACGATGGCCGTGAACCCAACGTTACGCACGCTACATTTTTTCCAGTAGTATATAAATAAAAACAATTGTATTTATTTTAACAAAACAATTTGTACTCTTTTTTAATAAGATTATTTAATTCATAATTTATGTTTATAAATTAATTTATTGATGTATATATGTTAATAAATTAGTTTTATGTTTTGCTGAATCTGCCGTTAGTGCTATTTCGAGCTCATTTTCATTAAGTACGGAAAAATAAGGGTTGCTTTTTATTCCCGGAATGCTCTTAACGTTAGCCCATCTCTCCGAAAGAAATGCAGTTGTATTTTTTATATATGTACTGCTTACATATAAAATAGAAATACCATTTATATTAATTTTTGCCAATTTAAAAAAATAATCGCCAATCGGTACGATTATAGAGGCTAAGAATAGTAGGCGAAGAACAGATTTAAGCGAAGTGATAAGAAAACAGAATAAAAATTGCAAAGGTTTCTATTGTAATTTTTGTGAGAACTCAAATCGTTACGCACGCTACAGAAATGAATATGCTGTAATTTTTTGGTTTTTAATTGTAGAATGAAAATTGTTTTTTTTTTCTTAAAAGCAGGATATTTATTTAAATTAAAATTATAGATGATTTGTGAAAAAAAAAATTTTCTACTCACAATATAAAAAAAAGCCGATTTTCCGTTACGTACGCTACAACGCTTTTACCTGGCATTTCATACCAAATTTTAATGTTTCCAGAGAAGTAAACGAAATTTTTTTTTACAAATTTTAAGGAGAATTGAGTGAATAACAATATAGCTTTCGATTGGACCATCTATGTTAATACTAAAGCAATGATATGAACACGTAAAAAATTTCACTTTTTGTGTAACATTAAAAGACCTGAGGTAGGGTAGGATTTGTTTATAATTTTTTTATTAATCATCATCGAAACAATTTTTGTTTTATAAATTTATAAAATTAGATATCTATTCTAATGCTCCATTAAAAAAAAAATTAGGTTGGATTAAGTTCAAATATTTTTGGTTGATAGACAGTTTCTGGGATATGCCCATATGTCAAAATTTTCAACTGTCAAAATTTCCCATTTCGTTTGGCACAGCAAAATGGAAAATATTTGTACACCATGGAAAATTTGTTCACCTCATTTTTCCTCTGAGTAAAATGTTACCGATTGGCACACAGCCTTAGTATAACATTGTTCAAGTAAAAACTCGCTCAACAATTTCCCTGAATTTTCAGAATTTTTTCATTAAGGGTGTTGAGGGATTTCTTCCATACAACGCATGAAGAAAAATTAATATTCTGTGGAAAAATATTAGATACCAACATCCTTGACGAAAAAATTCTCATTCCCACTACAGCCGGTTCTACATATGTACGTATCGGAATGACAACCCCCCCCCCCCCCCCCCCCCGCTTTTGACACCACTATCATATTTTTAGCTAATTTATTAGTAGTTGAGTGCCAAAGGAAACAATTACCTTGATTTGAGATATTCAAGTTTAAAGTTTACTAACTTTGTAAAATCTGGGTAGGGTTTATTGTATGGGAAATAGATGACACTACAATGTACGAAATGACTCGGATCTCGACGAGGCAGGCATTACAACAGTGATGGATACTGTTAAAGTAAGTTCGCATACGTTTTAGGAAAGATATATTGGAATTTCTTACAAAGTGTGCAATTTTTCAGATTATTGCCGAAAAAGGCAAGAGAACTGTTTCCCAAACTGCTTCGGGCGAAAGAGGAACTTTGGTAACAATGGTTGCCATAGTCAATACAGCAGGCAATCACGTGCCTCCAGTATATGTATGTCCCCGCAAGCGGGCGACCCCTTTATTCATGAAACGCGCAATGCCTGAAGCCCTCGGGCTCTTTGCTGACAGTGGTTGGATGAATGCAATGCAATAAAAAAATAAATAAATTTTTCTTGACGTTTTGAAACATTTAAAAAACTTGTTCCTTGAATTGTCTGACTGAAAACAGTCCCACTAGGATTTCTTCGAGTCCTAATGTTTTGACCACTTCATTGGATGAAGTGCACCACAGTACGCCGGAAAACATTCGACCGCTTCCAAAATTGAAACCTAATAAAACTTTCAAAGGTCTACCGGCTGGAAAATCAAGAATTTATACTGAAACTCCGGAAAAGAATCGATTAATAGATCTCACATTGCAAAAAGCCAAAAAACAAGAGGCCGAAAAAATTAAAAACGAAAAGGTCGTCAAACGTGTACTTCTTGATTCTTCCAGCAATGAAAATGATACTTATAGCATCAGAGACTCCGACACTTCGTTGAAATGGTAAGAAAGTGACGAGTCCAAAACTGAGGACTTGCAAAGAATAAAGTACACCGAAAGTTTGGAAGCTGTATGCAATGACTACGTTCTCATAAAATTTGGAAGTGATAAGAATTTCTATTATGTTGGACAAGTTATAGATGTTTCTAAAACGAGTAATTTGTAATACACAATCAAATATTTTAGAAGACAAAACAATACATCTATTTCTTGCGAGCCTGCGGTTGAGGATATAATGGTAGCACTGCCAACGGATTTGGTAGCAAAGCTTCCAGACCCTATTCAATTGCCTGGAACCTCTACACGTAAAGGAAAGATACAATTTCAAGTAAATTTTCCAGGTCTCGATGTTCGTTAATTTTCATTGCCGTCTTATAAATTTTTTTTAAACTTACTTATATATGTATGTATACATAAAAATTGAACTGAATTCGCAAATAAAACTGTTTTTTTAAATCAAAAATGAAATAATTCTTTTCAGTTTCTTTGAAATTATATACATGTCAAATCCTCATGCACGTTGTGAAATCCTCCTTAAGCTGTGGCAAATCCTCCTCACAAGTAGGATGATTTGTCGCTTTTCTCATTTTCCCTTTTTGACTTCATATCAAAGAAGGCTCAGCGAATAAAGGCCTAACGAACTAAAGCCTAATTTTTCGAAATGAAAGAATGCCTAAAAAAAAACGCCTAACAAGAAACTGAAAGAACGTCTAACTTTAAAAATGAAGGAAAGCCTAATTTTAAAAATGAAAGAAAGTCTTAATTGTTAGGGTTTCTTTCATTATGAAATAACGCCCAATGAAAGAAAGCCTAACAACCCGAATTAAAATTCTTAGAAGAAAATGATACAAGTCCCAATATTTGGGACTTATTTCACAATTAAACTATAACTTCCGATCCATGTTTTTTATGTGCAGAACACCTTTTTGCATTGGCGGCCTTTGGCCGCGCTTCAAAAAATAACCCTGGGCTACGCCATTCCAACTCCGGGTGGTTGCCCTGGCATGTTGCCACCGTTCCCACTCTATGGGCGGGATCCATGGTATTTTTTTAAATTTTTATTATCACCTAAAACTATTGATTATTATATCGCGCGATTTTTTATTTCAAATTTTCATCTTATGTTATTAGCTATTTACATATGTATATGCATGTACACTGTATTTTTATTCCCTTTATGTTATCTTTATTGCCAATTCAGAAAGTTGTTCTGCACAAAAATACCATGGATCCCGCCCATTTTTTGAAAAAGTAGGGTCCCGGGTCCCGGCCTAAAAAAAGGGTCAAATTGACCCTTTAGGGTCCCTAACGGCAACACTGTGTGGCAACCACCCGGAGTTGCCTCTACGTGACAGGCACCTTGGCGTTGGTGTAGGGGCTTACGCCGAAAGCATTCGATACTGGCTAAGGGGCTGGCAGGGCTGCGGCTCTGTCAACCCGTTAACCAAAGTCGCATGCGTCGGCAACAAAGAACTGTCACCTCCTAATCCAGGGTGTTATGCGTCACCGTGCCCATTGGATGGTTTGCAGCCAGGAGGTTTACAACACCGGCTGTATTAGAACGGCGCCTCCCCAACACCGGGCCACCTTGGGGAGTAACTATGGCCTTACCGCGGTAAGGGGCGCTGCCGCGGCGTACCGATCGAGATCCCCTTTATAATAATTTGACTGCTGAGCCCGCCAGGTCGGGCAAGTGGTCGTAAGAACAAGATGATGAACAATAACAACAACAAAAACACCAAAAACAAAAACAACAAGCAAGATGAAGAGAGGGAAATGGGCAGACGGAGGACGTCCAGAAGCGACCGTCACTACCAACGCAGCTTCTCGAGCGGCTATCTGGATGAGTTGAGTGCAGACGAGAGGGCACTCTTCGAGGAGCATGCTAGGGACGACGATATCCCATCCTCCAGCCGAGAAATGAGGAGGCAAGCCGCGGTTCGAGCTGCGCAACGTGCTGAAGAGGCAGATAAGAAACGAGGGGCTCAGGCGAGACTAGCCGCATCCGGCGGGGGCAACCCCTCTGAAGGTGCGGACATTGTGCGCACGATACCCGCACGGGCAGACGGTACACTGCCTGGCAGAGTGAAGAGGATGGAGACGGAGGGCAGCGCTGGCATCGGGGGCAATAAAGCGGCACCCAAGCCAGCTCCAGCCCAGACGCAGATCATCATCGGGGGTAGCTTCGGTCCCAGCTATAGGGACATAATGGCGGGCACAACCGGATCTGGCCCCAGCGAATTGCTGCCACGTAGGAAAACGCCTGAAACATGCCGACCCCATGGGGGCACAGAGGAGAGAAGGAAGAGGGCTGCATCCGATGAGCTCGAAAGAGCTAGTAAGTGCAGCAACACCGAACGGGGGCATGCTCGGTCCAGGCGTCCGCCCACGAACAGTTCGGCCCACAGCAGTCCCTCGCGGCCCGCGCGGAAACAGGAGGCAAACGACTCCCACGGGCAAGCGAGAAAGAAGAAGGCGAAGCGGTCAAGGGCGCCACGGACACCTAGATGGGGAACACCAGGCGGACTGGACGACCCCAGAAGAAGAGGGCTAACGGGGTCAGGGGTGAAATGGTACCTGAGGAACCTGGAGAGAGGATTATCGCCTGACACTGCTCGGGCAAAGGCCTACCTCCACATGGAGGCGGGCAAGGAGAGCGCTACGAATAGAGATAGGACCGAACCCAACCAAGTGAAGGGAATCGGTCAGGGAGGTAGCAGCAAAGACCAGCCTGCACGCGCCCCCGTGCGCAGTAGCGGGATTCACGACGGCGCATCAACCTCCGCCAGCGCTTCAAAGCGGAGCTGCGGCACCAGCGCACATGAGGGCACAACGGACCAGAGGGGACATCGGGCAAAACGGCCAGCTACCACCTCGACCGCCACCATGGCGGGGACCTCTAGGGCGTCAGAATCGTCTGGACCGGGAACTGCGAGGGAGGCTCATGGGCAGCAAAGCTATTCTGAGGCCACCAGAGGCATAAGGATGGCGGTGTTGCCTAGGAACTTCCCAGCGGAAAGCCTGAGCCAGGATGAGCTCTCTGCTCTGCAGGTCGCCATCATGATGGAGGTCGCGGAAGGGTGGACAAGCCCGATATCCTTCAGTGGAGTCTACTTCCGCCCAGGACTACTCTTGGTGGATTGTAGGGATGAGGGTACCGCGATGTGGCTGAACAGGACGATACCGAGGTTGCAGGGATGGACAGGCCCAGCCCTCACAACGAGGAGTGGGGACGACATACCCCCCACGCACACGGTCACCATATTCCTGCCGAGAAGTGCGGATTGGTCGACAGATTTCGTGCTGAAATTGATAAGAGCACAGAACTCGGGCCTGCACACCGAGCTGTGGCGAATATTCAGCACCACTGTTGAGGATGGGGGGCTTCGGCTGAACATGGCCATCGATGAGGCCTCCTTCAATGCCATGAAAAGGGCATCATTCAGGTTAAACTACCGGTTCAGCTTCGTGCCAATGAGGCCTTGGAAGCAGAAGGTAGACCAACCGGCTGAAAGCTCCAAAATGGAGGAGCAAAGGAATCGAGGGAACTCGCCCCCAGGACGAGCCACCGTACAGGATGCTACAGATGCACCCGCAGGGAGCTCCACCAGATCAGCGGCCGTGGCCGCGAGCATTTCGGAGGAGACCGCTGCGGGCCCCAACACGCAGGAACTGCTGGAGGGCATGGACTTCCGCAACCTGGACATCAGAGAGGATGAGGGGGAGAACATTCGTCTGTCCGACCTGGACGAGCCGATGGGGCCGGTCCAATGACCGACCTAAGAGGAACAGCGGTGGCCCAGATAAACCTCCACCACGCTAAAGCAGCATCAGCTACGCTGGCGTTGAGTTTCGCGGAAGACAATCTGGGCATCGCTCTAGTACAGGAGCCGTGGGTGGTAAACGGCCAGATAAGAGGACTAAAAGGAAACAAGAATAAGGTAATTTGGGATCTCTTTCAGGAGAGACCAAGAGCGTGCGTAGTATTAAGAAATTCTATTGATTATTTCTGTCTTACAGAGCACATGAGTAAGGACCTAGTAGCGGTACAAACGACGCTAGAGGTTGAGGGCCGCAGGACGAATGTAGTCTTTGCTGCGGCATACCTGGCGAGCGATGACAACAGCTTTCCGCCGGAGAGCGTCAGAAGTTTGGCAAACCACTGCAAAAGGGCAAGACTACCACTAATCATTGGATGCGACGCAAACGCCCACAATGAGTTGTGGGGTAGCACAGACACCAACCAAAGGGGTGAGTACCTTTTAGAGTTTATAGTAAGTAGTGACCTTAACGTATATAACGTGGGTAATGCACCCACCTTTGTAACAAGGGTAAGAGAGGAAGTCCTAGACATCACCATCGGCAACAACCTGGCTGATGTCATGATCTCGAACTGGAGAGTTTCGCCGGAACCCTCCCTCTCGGATCATCGCACCATACGGTTTGATGTCAATGCTGTGGCAATGGAGGCAAATTTGAGGAGAAACCCCAGGAAAACTGACTGGGATAGCTTTAGTACCACCCTGAATCTTAACCTAGCTAGCTTGGGAAATGTGGGAAGGGAGGCATCGAGCCTAACACTGGAGCACCGGGTCAACAGCCTGAACAGCGTCATATTGGACGCTTTCAGCTCCAGTTGCCGAGAATCCAAGGGGGCGAAATACAAGACTCCTTGGTGGTCGAAAGAACTATCGGTGATGAGAGGTAGGGTGCGCAAGCTGTTCAATAAGGCGAGGCGCACTGGGCAGTGGGAAGAGTACAAGACTCTCCTCACTGAGTACAATAAAGGGATAAGGAGGTCAAAAAGAACAAGCTTCAGGACTTTCTGTGAAAAGATAAGCTCCACCCCTGAAGCGGCCAGACTTCATAAGGCATTGGCCATGGAGCAGATGGAAACTAGGATGGCGCTGAAGCTCCCAAATGGGAACTTCACAACGACTGAGGATGAAAGAGCTATGGCACTACTATCTGCTCACTTTCCGGATGCATCGCCAGACCTTGCCGAAGTCGGGGTCAGGCAGGCAAGACCATCGGCCCAGGACTGGCACCTTGCGAAGGCTCTCTTCAGCAAGAATGCGGTCAAATGGGCAATAGCATCCTTTGAGCAGTTCAAGCACGGGGAGCAACTCATCCCACACCTGATAGAAATAATGAAAGACAGCTTAGCCCTGGCCTACATTCCAAACATATGGCGGCGGGCAAAGGTTGTATTCATACCAAAGGCAGGGAAAAAGGACTACTCGGTGGCCAAGTCCTTTAGGCCCATCAGCTTAACCTCCTTCGTGCTGAAGACGATGGAGAAGATCATAGATCAGGAGATAAGATCGAACGCCCTCAGGCAGAAGCCTCTACACGTGGGTCAACACGCTTACAGGGCAGGAAGGTCAACAGACACGGCCTTGTACCAGCTGACCACGGAAATAAGGAGTGCGTTCGAGCAAGGGGATACAGTAATATGTGCTTTCATGGACATTGAGGGGGCTTTCGATAACACTTCACATGCGAGTGTGGGTCGAGCACTTGAAAGCAAAGGGGTCCCGAATACCATCATACGGTGGATAGATGCACTACTTCGTACTAGAATAGCAGAGACCGAAGTCGGAGCAGACACGGTTCGGGTACGAACGACAAGAGGTTGCCCACAAGGAGGAGCACTGTCACCCCTTCTGTGGAGCATAGTGGTGGACGAACTTCTACAGCTTCTGACGGACAATGGAATCCGTTGTCAGGGGTACGCGGATGACATTGTGATCATCGCCAGAGGGAAGTTCGAGGGCACGCTCTGTGACATTATCCAAAGAGCGTTAAACCTGACAATGAGATGGTGTGCCGGGGCCGGGCTGAGCATCAACCCTGGCAAAACCGCCATCATCCCATTCACACGGAGAAGATCCCTGCCGGGATTACGGACAATCACCCTAGGGGGAGAGCAAATAGAGCTAGCCTCCGAGGTGAAATATTTGGGAGTCACGTTCGACTCCAAACTCCTGTGGCGGACACATGTGGCAAACACGACAATAAAAGCAACAAAGGCGATAATGGTGTGCAGAAGACTCGCAGGCAAGTCATGGGGATGTAACCCAGCGCTGCTGAGATGGATGTACATAATGATCGTCAGGCCAATAATAGTATACGGGGCAGTAGCCTGGGGCTCCAGATCAGGTCTGGGGACGGTGCAAAAGGCATTAGCAAAGACCCAACGCCTTGCGTGCATATGCATCACGGGAGCAATGCGCACCTGCCCCACGGCGGCACTCGATGTGCTACTGGACCTGAGTCCACTGCACGTTGTGGTAGAACAAGCAGCGAAGCGAACTATGCTAAACATAGCAAAGGAGGGATTTGGTAAAGGCATGGTCATTTCGTCTGTGGGAGCGGAGAAGTTAAGAGAACAGCTTCCTATTTGCCAGCTACCACGGGACGACATGGCCAAGGTAATAATATTTGATAGGAAGTTCGAACTAGAACTAGGGGATAAAGCCACGTGGAATCCCACTAAGATTGAGGAATTCCACCAGAATCGAGCCATCGTATGGTACACGGATGGCTCGAAAACCCCTGAGGGAATCGGCGCGGGCATATTTGGCCCACGCACGGAACTCGCTGTACCACTAGGAGCACACCCCAGCATATTCCAAGCTGAGGTAGTAGCTATAAGCATATGCGTAGACATAAACCTGCAACGCGGATATACAAATGAGAATATCACTATACTGAGTGATAGCCAAGCTGCCCTCAAAGCCCTATCCTCCTTCGAGATAAATTCACGCTTGGTCTTGGAGTGTGTAGGGAGGATACACCGCCTGGCATCGTGCAATAACGTCCGACTGGCCTGGGTTCCAGGCCACGTAGGGGTGGATGGCAACGAACGGGCGGATCGGCTGGCAAGGGAAGCGGCAGCAACGAGACCCATTGGCCCAGAGCCGTTCCTGGCGATAGGGTCCCACTCTATCAAAGAGGGGCTGAGGAATGAAGAGTGTAGAATGAGGGGAAGGTACTGGCAGCAGACGGTCGGGCTGCGCCAGGCAAAGGCCATGATGGGGGACTATAATTCCAAGCGTTATAAGGAATTAATAACCCTATCCAAGAATAACCTAAGGATAATCACAGGAGTACTGACAGGACACTGCAGGCTAAACGCCCACCTGCATAGACTGGGCATTAAGTCTTCTAGCCTATGTCGGTTCTGTGACACTGAGGATGAAACGGCGGAGCACATACTGTGTAGTTGCGATGCTGTGTCGAGGAGTAGACACAAGTACTTAGGCGCACCTACACTGGAGTGCAGGCACCTACCCGATTTAAAGCCGTCCTCCATTTTGGACTTTCTGAGGCGGATCGGGCTGGACATGGTGCTATGAGGTTATGAGGGTACAATAGACCTTTAAGGTCGCAGTACATTTCCTCAATTACATTATTATTATTATTGGAATGGCGTAGCCCAGGGTTATTTTTTGAAGCGGTTCGGTTTTTTGTTGATAACTTTTCACTAAAACAAAAAAATTAAATTTCGACACCAAGGTCAAAACGCGTATTTTGACACCCCTATTAGCGCATTCATATCACTCAAAAACGCATAATAGCAATAGAAATCACACTTAAAGCAAAATGAAAAAGCGCCTAACGTTAATGAAAGAATTCCTAACAATCAAAAATGAATAAATACCTAATTAGGCGTTTCTTCATTTTTGTTTGTTAGGCTTTCTTTCATTATGAAGAATCACCGGAGCAAATGCAGAATACCGCAACCTCTGGAATAAAAAAAACAAATATTGGGATCGATAGGTATTTTTGCACTGAACATAACGGTATATTTTTTTTTTGGGCAAACAATAACAACAAAAGTTATTAAGTGTCAAAGTTTATTTAAAGCATTTTTTTAAATCAAAATATCTTCAATATCTACTATATAACTGATTTTTAAAATTTTGTATGCATTGGATAGGTAACTAAATTACCTTTCATTTGAGATATCACATCTTTGGGTGCAAAACCGCGTATGTGCAAAATTTGAAATTTAATTTTAAAAACAACCCTGAACTACACTATGCTAATTCCTTCTGCGTAGGACACACTTCTGCGTTGGCGGCCTTCGGCCGCGCTTATTATAAATAACCCTGGGCTACGCCATTCCAACTCCGGGTGGTTGCCCACTCTATGGGCGGGATCCATGGTATTTTTGTACAGAGCACCTTTCTGAATTGGCAATAAAGATAACATAAAGGGAATAAAAATACCTATCAAACTCTGAAACAATTTTCAAAATCAACGCGGTGGTTCTGAGTATTTTCAATTTGAAAGAATACTTCAAATGAAATTTAACCCTTACTTTAAACTTTGCACTTACTCGGTTTTGCACCCAAAACAGTAATACATCATATTAAAGGTTTTTCAATTACCAACCCAACTGAAAAAAAAATTTGTAAGTTTTGCAAGCTCGAGACACAGAGAAACAATAATTCGTAATGAATTTTAATTGTCAGTTTTTGGGAAAAATTGATAATTGGAGAAAAATTACATTGTTAAATCACAGCGATGGATAGGATTACATGTTTCAGAGTTTCCAAGCTCATCATCAGATCCCTTTTCGGACACTGGGATATGAACCAGTGTCTGCACCAAAGCCGCTGTTAGGAAATTCTAACATCTAAGCTATGATGCCCTGTGACGTCACAATGCATTTATCTCCACTTCAATTAATTCCCTTTTGTTTGTTTGTTCTTGCTAACAGTGAGCACACATTGTTGTTAGACCTTCGGTCATACGAACGAATGCGTGTGCTGGACTTTTTTGTTTGTTCATATGTATGTACGTAAACCCGTGCTACGGTTCTTAATATTTTGTTGTTGGTTTTTGCGGTCTTTCTTGTTTTTACATATTTGTAAGTTTTGCAAGCTCAAGACACAGAGAAACAATAATTCGTAATGAATTTTAATTGTCAGTTTTTGGGAAAAATTGATAATTGGAGAAAAATTACATTGTTAAATCACAGCGATGGATAGGATTACATGTTTCAGAGTTTCCAAGCTCATCATCAGATCCCTTTTCGGACACTGGGATATGAACCAGTGTCTGCACCAAAGCCGCTGTTAGGAAATTCTAACATCTAAGCTATGATGCCCTGTGACGTCACAATGCATTTATCTCCACTTCAATTAATTCCCTTTTGTTTGTTTGTTCTTGCGAACAGTGAGCACACATTGTTGTTAGACCTTCGGTCATACGACGAATGCGTGTGCTGGACTTTTTTGTTTGTACATATGTATGTACGTAAACCCGTGCTACGGTTCTTAATATTTTGTTGTTGGTTTTTGCGGTCTTTCTTGTTTTTACATATTTGTAAGTTTTGCAAGCTCGAGACACAGAGAAACAATAATTCGTAATGAATTTTAATTGTCAGTTTTTGGGAAAAATTGATAATTGGAGAAAAATTACATTGTTAAATCACAGCGATGGATAGGATCACATGTTTCAGAGTTTCCAAGCTCATCATCAGATCCCTTTTCGGACACTGGGATATGAACCAGTGTCCGAAAAGGGATCTGATGATGAGCTAGGAAACTCTGAAACATGTAATCCTATCCATCGCTGTGATTTAACAATGTAATTTTTCTCCAATTATCAATTTTTCCCAAAAACTGACAATTAAAATTCATTACGAATTATTGTTTCTCTGTGTCTCGAGCTTGCAAAACTTACAAATATGTAAAAACAAGAAAGACCGCAAAAACCAACAACAAACAAAATTTTGAAAATCAGTTCATGGATTTTTGAGAAATTTTAATTTTAAAAAATGCTTCAAATAAAATTTGACCCTAAATAACTTTCGTTGTTGTTGTTTGCACCGAAAAAAATTTACATATTTATACTCACGTTACTTATAACTTTCGATCCCACTACTTAAATTTTTAATTCTAGAGGTTGCGGTATTCTGCATTTATGCCGAATCACCTAACAATTTTAATGAAGAAATGCCTAAAATGTTAGATATTCACCCCTATTCTGCATTACAATTACGTTCCCGCTCTACGCTCCGCTTGGATCGTAAATATGCATTCTGAGTTACGTTTGGATCGAAAGAAAAAGAGGAAGAGCTATAAGTTTTTCGAAGTCAGCTGTTTGCCTTGGAATGTGTGAAATTGAAACATAACAAAGCAATTTAAATTACACAAATTATTACTTTTGAAATAAAAGTAAAGCTTTATTATGATTTATAAACTTAATTGTATATGTTTGAGCATTATTGAATAAATTGAGTGAAATTTTATAGATCAATTGACTGATTGTAGCAGACAACGAAGGACCAACAAAAAGCAAGAGGACACTGTTGGTGGATGTTACCACATCGTCAGTAGGTAGCTGGTATTTTCCATAGAGCTAGCGCTAGAAGAGTGCGCTTTGCCAGGTACACAGATGGTTGGCGTCGCATCGTGGGGCCACACCATACGCCGAGCAAACATTAGACATGTCAGGGTTAAGTCTGACCGCAAGTGGTACTTTTCGCTGTAGGAAGACATTGGCCGCCCCGGAACTGACAAAGAAGTTTACAGAGTGTGAGTGGGTGCTGTGGAGAGGCCGCCGGTGCACGTTTGGATATAATGGCAAAGTCAAAGGCATTACCTTAGTTTTAATTTCGTTAGTAATATTGTTTGGTGTTTTGAATGCTAGTCCAATTTGTAATTGTTTACAACCGGTGCCGATGCTAATGCGCGTCCAAAAATATTAGATCTCTGTATGCGGGTTCACATTCCTGGCATCGAAACGCGTCTTTTGATTTCCCTCCCTACATTTTTGGACAACTATTAGCACTCGGCACCGGTCGAAAACAATTACCCTGCAAACATATCAAAAAACATCATTAGAGCACAAAAACAAAATATAGCGAGCGTTTTACAACTTTTACATACGCGTTTTACTTAAATTTTAAGAATTTCAACAAAAAATCGCGGAAATTAATCGTAAATTGTTTGCAAAATAAAAAACAAGCAGTTATCCGCCAACAAAATTTCAACGTAGAAAAACGGAGCTACGATCGAAGTGTATAACTAGCAGAATTGGAAGTTTCGAAGTTGAACGTAGCGGAATTGAAACGCAGAATACCAAAGTTGCCAAGCGGAGAAATTTTTGATCCAAGTCGAAATGCAGAATAGGGGTGATTCTTTTATTATGAACAACCGCCCAATTCCTATATGAAATATTTAGGCAATATTTCATTTTTTTTTAGGCGTTAGTTCGTTAGGCCTTTATTCGCTGAGCCATCAACGAAAATAGTTAGCTTTTGTATTCGGATTGTAGGCACTTTTCAACCCAAATATTTAAGAAAGAGTTACCACTTTACACTTTTTAGCAACATGCTATACTTTAGCTGAAAAGGTAATGGTGCAGTTTATGGGGCCCACCCAAAACTAGACCAAAAAAGTCGAGTGGGGTGTCAAAAGACGCGTATTCACGTCTAGAATCTGAAATGAGATTTTTGTTTTTTCGAATGTTCAAAAGCGCTTCAAAAAATAACATTGGGCTACGCCATTCCAACTCCGGGTGTGTGCCACACAGTGTTGCCGTTAGGGACCCTAAAGGGTCAATTTGACAATTTTTTTAAGCCGGGACCCGGGACCCTACTTTTTCAAAAAAGTACGATATTTTACCCTTTTTTAAAATTTGGGACCCTTTTTCATTTTCAAACTGTAATGAAATGCATATTTTTCGTTGTTTGTTAAAAACCAAAAAAATCTCCTTGTTCCTATTTTACTTTTACTTCGGCAACCCTTTCCGGTTTCCAAATGCCTATCAGAAGTCTAGCTGCTGGCAACGCTGTATCACTTGACAACTCCGACATATGTATGTATGTATACACACATTTCTAAATGTAAAAAGCGGAGATAGTGGAAAGAAATTTATTAGATTTTGGATTTTCCATTTTGCATGGACAAGTAAGTAGTTATTTAACTAACCTAAATTGTTATCTTTTCACTGATGAACATTTTGCAGGTACATATTCGTTCGGTTTCTAATTCGGACGAGGATGGGGATACAAACTCAAAAATCAGTGCGGAATATTTATCCGATTCAGTTGTGGAGCCATGCACTTCTTCGAAAAAAACAAAATGTCGAAAATTCGTCAAAGAATGGGAGTTCGAGTTTAAGTGGATCAAGATGGATGAAGACACAAGGCGGCCACTGTGTGTTTTGTGCAATCAGATGCTTGTGAACCAAAAACGTCACTTGTTACGCCACGAAAAAACTACAAAGCACATAAAAAAAATCACCGATATATGTAAAGCCCAAAAAATGCAAATTGAACCATGTTTAGCTAAAGAAAGTAAAATGTTAAACGCTGTAGCTATCGCTGAAATAAAACTTGTCATGAGAACTCAATGTCCCGAATAGAAAAATTTAATGCTTCTATATACACAGATTCCGCAATTGCAAAGAAGGTGAGTTTTTTAATAAGACTTGCTAAAAATAAATGGCCTATAATATAGATTTTTGCAGGTGACTTGTGGTAAAACAAAATCTAGGGCTGTTGCAGAATTTCTGGGGCAAGAAAGTCATCAAATTCTTGTTCAACAAATGAGACAAACTCGTTTTAGCCTTATAGTGGACGAAACTACGGACATATCAACCACGAAATGTTTAGTTTTGATAGTAAGACAATTCGATATGGAATCGGGTAAGTCCACAGAACGTTTCTTTCGCCTTGTTGAACCGGAAAATAGTCAGAGTATCACGTTATACAACGTCATAATAGCATCATTGAAAGAAAACGATATTCCACTTTCTAATTGTTTTGGATTTGCATCTGACAACGCAGCTACAATGGTTGGAAGAAAAAGTGGTGTAGTAACACTTTTAAAAAACAACACACCGAATATATTCCATATTGGATGTGTGTGTCATACGGTTGCCTTAATGAACAATTCAGCGCTAGTCCATGTACCGAAAGATATAGAAGAATTGTGAAAGAATATATATAATTATTTCAAAAGCGCAAACAGACAACGTAATTTTAAGCAACTGCAAAGCATTTTCGATTTGCCAGAGCATAGTTTACTATTTATGACTTTGTAACACGAGGTGGCTATCATTTGAATCGGTGGCAAACCGAACCGTGGTCTGTCTTACGGCACTTTTTTATTTTAGAAAAGGTTGAGAAGCGAGCAGAAAGTAATCTCACAAAAATATCATCAATACTAAACGGCCTAATCCCCGTGAATTTGACATATTTAAATTTTTTAACATACATCCCTAATCTGATGAATGATATGAACCTAAATTTTCAAAGCGTATCTTCCAAAATTGTATTTTTAGTTTCGACGGCGAAAGAGTTCTTGTGCAAAGTTTTTACAAACTTTATAAAAAAGGAGTATATGACTAACCATGTTGATGAAATTGAATACCAAAATGTTGAATGCATTAAAAGTTTAAGTGATATATATACATAGGGCTTAAAGCTGGGAATGTAATGCTAAAGCAAAATTTTTCGGGCAGTCAAATTAAATGCGTTAAGAGGAATATTTTAAAATATTATCAAAAACTGTGTACTGAAATACTGCAGAGGGTAGACATTTCGGACAAAAGACTTAAAGTTTTAAGTTATTTCGATCCATTAGTTATCAAATCAAATGAAGATGAACCTATTTTTGATTTAATCTATGAGTATTCTCATTTAACAGAAAATCCCGAAGCAGTTATTGAGGAGTATAAGTCGAAGTCAAAAGATATTGCGTACAAACATTTTTTTGAAAAAATCGAAATTGAAGAGTTTTGGAAGAATGTAGGTAATATTAAAAACAATTTAAATAAGAACTTATTTGAGAATTTGTATATTTTTGTTGCAAATGTATTAACACTGCCACATAGCAGTGCATCGGCAGAACGATTATTTTCAAAACTTCTACTAGTCAAGAACAAAGTAACAAACCGTTTGAAAGTTAATACTTGCAATTCCATGTTTTCAGCACTGAATTTAGTTGAGTGTAAAGATTTAGATTTTTGGATACCGGAAGAAAAGTTGATTGCCAAATATATTGCATCTGTCAAACAAGATCGAAATAATTAAAATAGATGCTTTCCGTTTACATATGTGAAAATAATATGTTATACATTATATTATATTAAATTATATAACTAATAACATTTGTAATGTTAAAATGAATTAATATCAAAAGATTTAGCATATTTAAAAAAATACGTCTGATTCAATTGTATGTAGAATATAGACATTAAACCAAAAAAAAGCTTAAGTTTTATAAAAAAATGTTCCTTAGCTGTACAGTATTATTTATTGCAAGTGAATTAATGAAATAAATTAAAAAAACAGCTTATCCAAATGTATTTTTATCAAAAAAAAGGGGGACCCTTTTTTTCTGTTGTGACCCTTTTTTGGGACCCTTTTTGAAAATTTTCAGCGGCAACACTGGTGCCACAGCCGGGGCTACCGCCAAAATTGTGAACTTTAACTGCAAATAACTTTTGAACGGTAGAAAAAAACAAAAATCTCATTTCATATTCTAAATCTAGACGTGAATACGCGTCTTTTGATACCCCACTCGACTTTTTTGGTCTAGTTTTGGGTGGGCCCCGTAAACTGCACCAGTACCGCTGAAAATAGTAAAAATGCATTTTTATGTCAAATCATCCTCGCTCCCCCCTACTGGGTAAGATACTGACTACCTAGGTAGGGCTAAGTAGCGCTACAACAACAACAAACATGGGTATAACTTAATTTTATGTTGTTGTTGTTGTTAGCAGTGCTTCGCCCTGCCCAAAGGGCCAGAACACTCCTAGTTGTCATCGGGCTCTTCTAACGGAAGTCCAAGGAAACGCGCTGTTTCAACAGGGTTGGACCAAAGTGATAAGGGAGTTAGAAGAGTATGTTCCGAAGAACACGAAAAGAGATGTTGCGTGTCGTGGGGGGCCATACCGCATGCAGGGCATGTGTTTGGTATGGTAGGGTTCAGTCTGGACAAATAGGAGTTCAGCCTATTGCAATATCCAGACCGAAGTTGAGCCAGCATGACTCTAGTCTCCCTCGGAAGGACACGTTCTTCCTCAGCAAGAACGGGTGGTTGGGCACCAATAACGGGGTTCACAGGCCGGGATCTGTCCACCGACTCAGTGTGGAGGTCCTTTAGGGCCCGCCTATGGTCCCGCAGATCAAACGACAACGATATGTGATGCCGGATCTCATCATAATGCTTCCGGAGATGTTTCCTTATGTCTCTAGGGGGCGGAGTTTCATCCAATTGCTGTCGATTTGGATGACTGGGTCGGTGACAGTTCATAAGGAACTGCCAACTTAAAAGTTCCGCATGCTCGCGAACGTTGAGCATTTGAGCCTCCTAGTGAAGATGAGGCTCAGGAGACATAAGCAAACAACCCGTCGCAGTTCTGATGGCGGTGTTTTGGCAGACCTGCAATTTCCTCCAGTTGGTGTCGTGAAGGTTAGGCGACCATATGGGCGCAGCATAATCAATAACCGGTTGGCCAATAGCCTTATAGGTGACCAGCAACGTTTCTTTGTCTTTGCCCCAAGTACTGCCGGCTAGTGACTTGAGGATCTTGTTGCGGCTTTGTACCTTTGAAGCTATTGCGGTGGCATGATTAGCGAAGGTGAGGCTATTGTCGAATGTAACCCCTAGAATTTTGGGGTGGTTGACAGTAGGTAGTGGAACACCATCTACGTGGACATTCAACTCCTGCCCCATCTGCGCATTCCACGTGGTGAACAACGTCGCCGTAGATTTAGTCGGGGACAGAGTCAGGTTCCGCTCTGTGAAGCGGGAAAGATCGCGCAGGTAGTCGTTTAGTCTGGTACAGAGTTCGTCCGTGGAAGGTCCTTTGCCCGTGGCCATCACAGTGCAGTCGTCAGCGTACGAAACGATGGAGACCCCGTCTGGTGGGGGAGGGAGGCTCGAGATGTAGAAGTTAAACAGAAGGGTTGAAAGGACACCACCCTGCGGAACCCCTTGTCTAATTCTTCTAGGTCTACATCTCTCGTTTCGAAACTGCACTGACGCCAGCCGACCGTTTAAATAGTTGGCGGCCCATCGTTTTAGGCCGGCAGGAAGCGGTGTCTCCTCCAGGTCTTTAAGGAGTGTGGCGTGGTTGACTGTGTCGAAGGCTTTCGACAGGTCAAATGCCACGAGAACCGTCCTGTGGTTTGTTGTTGTTGTTGTTGTTTTAACAACAAAATCACTCCCCGAAGGTTTTGGGGAGTGTTGTCGAAATAACAGTCCTTGGCCGGATATGAATCCGGTACGCTCCGGTACTCCCTTGCGGTACTGCCCGACTGTCGTGGGAGCGATTTGGTATGACCAGTGCAACCTTCTAGGTCATGGCATCCCTCCTTCCGAAAGGAAAGAGAAGATGGGTAATGAGAGGTGGGAGGCATCATATCCGTAGATCAACCATCGAGTTGCACATCATTACCTTTGTGCATATTGGTCGTCTCTTACGACCGGTATGCCTACCGCGGGCATATTCTAAGCCCCAACCCGCAGGGGCACGTCTTGTGGTTTGGTTGGTGTTGGTTCAAACCGAAGTTAATCTGCGTCGTGATGGCATTCAGTGCTGATGTTGTGCTATGGTTTTTACGGAAGCCATGTTGATGATTGGCCAGCTGCAGGTTTGCAGTATAGTATGGGAGCAGAATAGCCTCTAACAACTTCACTACCGGCGAAAGGAGAGATATCGGACGATAAGAGTCTCCTTGATTCGCCGGCTTCCCAGGTTTTAGGAGGGGGACCACAGTCGCATGTTTCCAGATGTCTGGTATAACGAAGGTGGACAGTGAGAGGTTGAATAGAGCCGCCAAGTACTTGTGCCCCTCGTGGCCAAGGTGTTTCAGCATCTTCATGGCAATTCCGTCGGGTCCGAG
Organism: Sphenella marginata; assembly: GCA_951509765.1. Lineage (NCBI taxonomy): Eukaryota > Metazoa > Arthropoda > Insecta > Diptera > Tephritidae > Sphenella > Sphenella marginata. The sequence continues at coordinate 50,582,877 of OX608079.1, read as the reverse complement.
TGATCTTGAAGGTTTAGCCTTCCTTATAGCTTCCTTAACCTCTGCAGCGGAGACGACAATGGGCGCGGCTGTGTGTTTGTGTTTGTGCGCGCGTCGGATGGCTATTATCTTCCCGCAGGAGAATGCAGTATAAATTGCCGGCAGAATGCGCTCGCGCACTTCCTGGGGTCCGACTTGACGTTATCGCCGAAAGCAATGGCGACCTTGTCATTGTATTTGGTCGGGTTGGATAGGGCCTTGACTGTCGACCATGATTTGCCGACACCGCCGGAGAGGTTGCATGACTCTAGGTGTTCTTTCCACTTTTTCAATTTATGGTCATTGACAGTCCGACGGATTTCTGCGTTGAGATCCTTTATTCTTGGATCTGCGGGGTTCAAGAGTCTCACTTGGTCACGTTCTCTTGGCATTGCCGCTGCTGCCGCTGTGAAATTCGGTCGAATTTCCGGGATTCTGCCAGCAGGAATGAAGCGGCCGGAGGCTGAATCGATGACTTTGCGAAACTCTTTCTCACCTTTGCATACGTCCGTCGGTGTGGGTAGGTCAGCGAAGGAGTGCTCTGTAAAGTCCGTAAAGCGGTCCCAGTCCGCTTTACTAAAGTTAATGTACGTTCGTTTTTCTGTCGTTATGAAGTCGGACGGTCGTTCCATGTTTAGTAGGATGGGTAGGTGGTCTGATGCCAGTGTGAGCATAGGTTGCCAGTTAACATGGTTGATAAGGCCCGCACTTGAAATGGAGATGTCTGGCGAGCTGTGGCAGTTACCTGCCACCCTAGTGGGGCATCTCCGTTCAATGTACAGAATGCCGAGTTGTCTATTTGCTCTGCGAGTGCGTGCCCTCTGTTATCTGCTGGCAAGTTGGAGTGCCAGAGATCGTGATGTGCGTTGAAATCACCTAGGATGAGGCAGTTATCGCCCATTAGCAACGCAATAATATCAGGGCGATAGTCGCGGGGACAGCACGTAACAGGGGGAATGTATATATTTATCACTCGCAGGTCGACATCGCCTGTCCGGACTGCTATGCCGCAGGCGTATATATTATTTGCCGACAAACAGTGCACGTGGTGAAAGGTACGAGGAGGTTATGTTCCTGACCCACGTGCATGCTGGAAGTAGGGGAGGACGAGAGTGGGGACTGAGGTGAGGCGGGAGCAGCAAGGCTGCTGGTCGTGGAGACCGGGCCACCGTTGTGGCCATTTGGTGATGGTACGCCGGAGCGACGAGAACCGCGGGACGCACTTGCGCGCGAACAACATGGTGCCTCAAAAGTACTGAAAAAAGTACGGGTTCTGGGGATGGCAGGGTTAAGCCCTGAGCATCCAGATCTATGCAACCATCTCTTGCATTTACTGCATTGAACGGAATGTGAACGTTTGACATATATTTTCTTCCAGCAGGCGCAGCAGATCCAGTCTCTTGGTCCGGGGTTGGATTCGTTACCAGCCCGTAACAAGAGACATTGGAGCAACTCTGCTGCAAGGGATTACTCCGAGGATGACAATTTTTGAGTGGGACTGGACAAATTGGACAGGGTTACACTGAAATAACAGCCCTTGACCGGGTAAAACCCGGGTCATTCCGGTACGTAGAACCGGCTGTTGTGGGAATGAACTTATTTTTAAAAAAATGTCACTTAGATCCTTTAGATTCTTAGCCTTTCAATTATAATCTACATATGTCTGAACTTACTTTTGTGTTGGAAATACTTCGTCCTGGGTTGCACATTTCCTCAATTCGTTGATAGAAGTTTTTACACGATTTTTATATGCGTCAAACACAACGCACACTTCACCATCATTCTTAATTTCTTCAATTACAGCATCATAATATCGTTCGTCTTCTGCCCACTTAGCTTGACATTTATCTCCTGCTTTCCAGTTCTGTGTGCTGGTTACCAACTTTTCTGCCTCTAATAAAGCGGCTTCGATTTCTTCGTAATAATCCGATATAGATACAGATGTTGGTTCAACATATGAAGACTTTGCTTCCTCTTCGTATTGTGTTCTTAAAAGATCTCGAGTTAACTCGATAACTTCCATTAGCCCTTGTTTTAGCTTTAACAATTCTACATTGCCTGGGTCCGTTTGTAACCCTACTTCAACCTGTCAACCATTTAAAATATCTAAGTAAATGTCAAAGTAAATTTTATGAGCTACAAAACCTGTTGCAACTGAAGTTTATAGTTCTGCAAATCTTCTGCCATTTCTATTTTTCACAACACCTTCGTAAATATTCCGTCGAATAGGCAAACATTTAGCTATGGCCAAAAAAGGTCGGTACATAAAACCGGTTCTTTTTTCGTGGATTCGGTTTTGACGATTTCTTCTCGCAAATAGTCTTTAATCGATGTTTTTTCAAAAAAACCGAAAACTGAGCTATCGACTTCTATTCCGTTGAATTGTAAATACATTAGCCCATAGTCATAGTCCAATTAAGAAGAGTGTAATCTAATTACTTACTATTCTAAAATAAACACCGTTTCAGGTATGTCATAGTGAACTTCAAATACATTTTATGTCTAATATGAAGTTTTAATTTTAAAACGACGAAAATGGGGGAATATTTTAGATGATGCACCGAACCTAGGAACTATATTTTATTTTTGGGGGGTAGAGGGGGTCGCACAGAAGACAAAACAAAAGACTGAACTTGGAGGCAAGCTATATATTTCGAGAAAAAATCGTGTTTAAATTTGCAATATTGTATGTAAGGAAGCTTCAAAATTTACCAGACTTGCTTATAATTATTCACTTTAAAGAATTAAAAACACTTCGCACTGAACGATATGTCTCACCACACTGCATATTTTTAATATTTAAGCCTTCTAAAATATATAACACGAAAAAAAAAACATTCAAATAAACTGCTTTCTATTTTGGCCGAATCACTTGTGAACAACAATGGCGGTTTGGTACTAGTTGAATCGTCAGCGAGTAATAGGAGGTGCCAGACATGTGTAAATGAATATGCAGATTTTTCAAAAACTGAAGTTGAGGACTGAGAGACAGGTTTTTAGTAAGAAAACATGACATGACAGGTATTTTCAGTGTAATAGCGCCTCAAGTGAACATTTGGGATGAATAACTTTGGGTATACTGTACATCCATACCTTATATCTATGTCTATCAGAAGCACATGCAAATTACAGAAACTTAAGGGGGCTTTCAACAAAACAAGTTAAACAGATATAGCTATAAAGATTTAAATTGTATTATTAACTACAATTTTACAAACATATGTCAGGGTCTGGGGGGTTCCCCCACGTTGGGCATAAAGTAGGCGACACAATTTTGGACCGCTCGAAAAGGGTGTGGAGCAGCTCGCACATTCAATAGTGAACGGATGTAAGAGTTCAAACTTTTACGTTCCATTAGAAAAATTAAATGCAATTGGGTTAGCAGAAAGACGGGAGTACAGTACTTACGATGTTGATAAGTCAGCATTTTGGGTGTATGGAAGAGGTCAGGGAACTCTTCGTCGATGAGGGTCAAGTCGGCGGGGAGTATCTGGAACCTAGTGTACCTGCAAAAGGGCACTTAAAGTAAAACAAAATCATGCCAACACAAAAACTTCCAATATACTTCCCGTAATTGATGCAGAAATGATCTAGAAGTCCCGTGGTAGGGTAGTCTGCCGGTGGAACACAGAAAGAAAAAAGAAAACGCGCAGGATGTGCCTCGGCTGGCCCAAAAATACACCACTTGTTGTCTGCCGGATAAGAACCGCGTTTTGTTGGCAAATACCACCGCGACCACAACCATCGATCAGCACGTTGTTTGTGCAAAATTTTCAATTACAATTCAACCTGGTAAGTGATGAGTTTCAAAATTTTTCTTTGTTGCCCATGTCTGTCCAGTTGCTTCGCGCCTTTTGGCGTACCCGCTAACCTCATTTTCGACTTCGGTCAGTGAAGTTTTCATGAGTGAAAATCCCCACTCGAATTTGCATTCGTTTAGTCAAAAATTCAAGCAATCAAGATTTATTTTAGGTTGAATAGAAAATAGGATAATTTTGTTTAAAAAAAAAAAAAAAAAATAAAACTAGAAAAAAAAACATAAAATTTTTAAGTCAAAAACCTCAAAAAAAAAAATTGGCAATTTTTTTTAAAGTTCTAATTTTTTTTATAAATTTCGTGAACGAGAGGAATGTAAGTAATTATCATAAGGACTTTTTTTGATAGTACATGATGACCATAACGTGGATTTTGTTGCTAGACAACCTTTTTGGGATGTATTTTGTTGCAATTTTTGCAAGATCAAATTTTCATGTTAGTCGGGGTAACGGTGTGCGGGCGCCAAAATTTCGCGGAAGCACCATGCAACTTCGGAATTTTTCCTAAAGTCAACATTTTTTTATATAGCGAGAGGACCCGCCTTAACATATGCCGCCTGTGGTGGAGCGGCAGGGAAAATATTCACCTTACTAGAAAATTCGACAATACTTTGAAATTATCAACCTTACCATAAAATTCAACACTCGGAAAATATTCACCAGCAATTGTAAACTTTCCACCAACGCGCAACGTCTCACCTCAAACCTTTACCAACTACCACACTCAAGAATTTTCACCTTGGCTACCGATCACCACGAAAGCTTTTGGTTATCGTAACCCAGTCAGCAGATGGAATTTCAAACCCTTAGCCATAAGAATTATAATATGTACATTTTAATTGATTTTAAGTTTTTTTTTTGTTAAATTACATGTACGCTTTTGTTGTGAAACTCGTTTTCAGTCACACGAAATACCATATAGCAATTTTGAAGGAACATTTTTTTTATAGCTGAAAACTTCAGCCCCCCTAAATCCCTGTTATCACCGAAGAGAGCTCTTGTAGGTAGGATATGATAGGATTGTGGGTAACGCGTCTGCGTTCGAAATACCTCAAACTTTGAGACAATATATGTTTGGTCTTTTGTGAGTGTTGACCGAAAGTCCCAATCGTTACAAATTCGTATACATGTTATTAAACTTAGTTGTTTTATAAATTTTTGAATTATGTTGATCTGCATGCATACATATCCACGTATATTTCCTAGCTGTTAAGTTCACACGTATGTCTAATATTAAATAAGTTTTTTTTAAATCAGTGTGAATTTTGAAATTCTTAATGTTGCATGTGCGAAGTCGGCAGTAATCCAATGCGCATAAGTGTGTAAATCTCTAAATCTTTTGAAATCTTATTTCTTTAATAAAAAATGTTAAGTTGAAATTTTATAACGTAAAGATGACCGGCTAAATTAATCTGTTGTGGAGGGGGAAGATGACAGAAGGGTAGGTAGTGTGGAAGAATTGGAGCAACACTGAGCAATGGGGACCGGCCGAACCCGGAAATAAAACGAGCGGTCCAAGGTAGGGTGGGCTTCTTGAGGAGATGGGGAGAATGAAGTAAGTAAGGAGAGTAATTGTGACATCCGCCCTGCTATCAATGTGGACAAGGGTTAAGGATCACGCCCGCGCTAACTGAGCTAGCTGAGGCCCACATTGATAGCGCTAAAAGGGGCGGATCCACGCGTAGACGTGTACGTGACAATTAATAATGGCGCCCAAACAAAAAGCAACTCGGGTTCTATATTTGATAGGTATAGTTACCAAACAAATTTCGAATAGTTTTTTTTAATACATCAGCGCCGCGGGTCGAAATTGGCGCCCACCAATATCCTAAAATTGTTTATAGGGTTTCAAACATGTTCAGGCAAACTTCAACTTAAGCCTCATCTTATTTTAAAAATTTATTTCAACCCGCATATAACGTACCAAGTTACAATTATTGAACTGAACGGATCTGCCTGTATGTGCCCACTGCCCTAATTCGGTGAGTTGTTTATGGTGTTTGATCCAAGAATTCAAATGCACCGATATGGAAAGTGGACACAGAAGGACAGATCCTGTCAAGAGCCCATAGATGACATAGCAAATCTGATATGAAGCTATATGCATCTTTAAAAAATTTTTTTGTATACATTTTTAAATTTTTTTTTACAATGCGTTTTTATCTTAAATTCGAAGATATTTGGAAGTCCTTGAGGATAGTATAAGGGATTCAAATTTTGAAATGAGCACGTATGGCCGCAAGCGTGAACCATGAAAGACTTGTGTTGCATAAAGTGCAAACTATCCAAGCGAACGTTTTTTTTTAAATACTGAGTTTATTTTTCACATCTCCAAAGGAACGTAGCAGGTTGCTCAAAGGACTCCACACGTCGAGTACGCCCAGAAGTTATCTGAACCTCCACACACATATACATATTTATTTATTTATTTATTTATTTGTTTATTTGTATGCTTATAATTCAGTACAAAGATTTAATCTTATATAACAGCACTGAATAGTATTATAGTCATATGAAAAATAAAAAATATTATGCCAAAAAAATAAATATAATAATAAAATAAAACTAAGACAACAACTTAGATTTAATTTACAGTACAAAATATTAAAAAACAGATAACAAAAAGTCAAGAGTTTAAGTTTTAAAGTTAAAAATATAACAGTGATGTTTAACAGTGTTATTTAAAATGTTCATATATTAACTTTTTAAATTGCATTGCGTTGCTGACTAATTGCAAGTAAGGGGGTAATCTATTCCAAATTCGTATAGCGTTTATATAGAAATGTTGATCTGAAAAAGCAGTGTTATGTTCTATTTGAATAATACGGTTTCCTCTTTCTGACCTGAAGAAGTTTAATTTTTGGTAAAGATAATGCGGCTGTTGTGTGTATATTATTCTATGAAGGTAAATTACAGTTTTACAATTTAAAAGATTCTCGAAGGTAACACCAAAAATAAGTTTGGAGTAATGAGATATTCGGTCAAATCGACGTATGCCAAATATATATCTTGCAATACCATTAAAAGCCACGTTTAATTTGCGCCTACTGGTTACGTCACAGCTAGAAAACAATTCACAACCATATAGTAACGTCGGTATTAGGTATGATTTAGCCAGAAGCATTCTGACTTCAAGTGGTATGAACCATTGGCTACACCATAAACTTCTTAACATCCCGTATACTTTGCCGGTTGTGATGATAACGTGATCATTCCAGTGAAGGTGTTTATTATATGTGATACCAAGATTTTTTACTTTATCCACGTATTCAATTTTAGACTCACCCAGAACTAAATCGGGAAAAGATGTTACAATTTGTGTTTTTTTGGTTACCAACATATATTTGGATTTGCTTGGATTGAGACATAAGCCGTTAGTTGCAGCCCAAGTTCTTACATTATCCAAGTCAACATTAATTTTACGTACGCAGTCATCGAACTCTGATGCTTTGCAGCTTATATAGAGTTGTACATCATCAGCATACATTTGAACATTACAGTATTGTAACTGACCCGGAAGATCATTTGCATAAGCCGAATAGAGTAATGGGCCTAAAATAGATCCTTGAGGGACACCTCTTGTAAGGTCGACACTACTGGACTTTTTACTCCCATGAAAAACTGATTGTGATCTGCCTGTTAAATAAGAAGTCATCAGTTTAGCAGCTGTAGACGAAAAATTAAGTAACCTGGTCAGTTTTAATACTAGAATTTCGCTATTAACGGTATCAAAAGCCTTTGAGTGGTCCAAGAGAATAAGAAAAGATATTTTATCATTATCAATTTGTGATCTTAAATATTCCGTAACATCAATCAGAGCGGTTACACAACTATGTTGTGGTCGAAAGCCAAATTGTCTAGGAGTAAGCAAATTGTTGTCCTGAAAATATTTGCTGATTTGCTTATGCATTAAGCGTTCAAGTATCTTAGACAGAAAGGGAAGTATAGCAATTGGCCGAAACTCAGTGTCTGTTTTGGGTATAGGTATGATTTTAGCATGCTTCCATAGAGTAGGATAATCTGATTTGGTTATTATAGAATTAAACAGGTGAGTGATATATGGTAAAATTGCAGGAAATGAAATTTTTGTAAATTTTGGATGGACTCCATCAGAGCCAATAGCATTGGACTTAATGCTTAAAAAACTTTGAAATATTTCAACCTCAGTAAAACATCTAAAATAAAATGAATTTTGGTCATTTAGAGTGGCATGGTTCTTGTAATAAGTAACATCAGCCGTAGACGATGGTAGGTTCGTAAATTTGCAGTTTAAATCATTAACATCTAAATCCTCTGAACTGTCTACTGCTTTTCCAATGATTCCAACCTTACGTATTTCATTCCATCTTGCCTTACTATCTACACAGTTTTCAAATTGTGTTTTATAGTATAATCTTTTGGCAGTTTTAATACTTGTGTTAACTTTATTTCGCATAGTGCGAAAAGCAGAAAGTAGTTCAGAGGTTTTAAACCTCTTCCATCTTGCATAAGCTATATTACGTTGTTCAAGTAAACATTTAATTTCAGACGTAAACCAAGGATTATAATTTGTTGTTTTCCTTTTTGTTTTCATTGGAACAAATTCTTCGAAAAGTTGTTCAATATTTTCTTGGATAAACTGAAGTTGATCATCTACGGACGGCATATAGTATGTGCAACCCCAATCAACATTTGAAATTTTATCGTATAAAGCAGACAGATCTATATTCTTAAAATCCCGATATCTATAGTTTTCATTAACCTTTTTTAATTTAAAATCGTAGGTTAGAAATAGGAGATCATGTTTAGAAAACACGGGGGCAGATATTTGCTCAAACAATAGAATTTTTGACAATGTATTGGTAAAAAATATATCGAGAAGCGAATTTGAGTTAGAGGTGTAGTGTGTAGGTAAGATTTTATTAACAACATCTAGGCCAATATATTTCATTTCATCTGAGAATGAAGAATCTACGAGAATGTTGCTATTAAAATCACCTGATATTATAATATTATTATATCCCACTGTGATGTTGGACAGCTCCGAGAAAAATACCTCTGAATTAATATTTTTGTTTGGCCTATATACATTGCCAATCAGTAATTTTTCGTTTCCATTATATAATTCCAAGAAAATTAATTCAATTTGGTCACCTTCTTTTGATTTTGCTTTGAGTTTGCATTTAATATTATTTTTAACATAGATGGCAACACCGCCAGCTTTTTTGTCCTTTTTACCATTTTTTTGCTTTCTATCAGCCCTGAAGAGTTTGTATCCCTGCAATTTATAGCATACATCATCGACTTTGTCATTAAACCATGTTTCAGAGACACACACTATCTCCACATTGGAGCACTCGAAAATATGACGAAACTCATCTATTTTAATTTTTAAACTTTGAGCATTAATATGAACAACGCTTAAGCCAATTTTAAGTTTATTAAAAACGCGAACCATGCTATATATATTGAATTTGGAATATACCCTCCTATTATTTAAATTGCTCAACATGAGATAAAGAACGGATTGCGACGCAAGCAAATGTGTTTTGTACATTAAATTTGGTTTCATGTTTAGTATTACGACAATTGGTTGTATTACAAAGAAATTTTAATAGAAATATTAGATGTGACAAAATTAGTTTTGATGGTAATTTTAGATATGGAGGTCGAGTGGCCAAATACAAGTATAAGGGGGAAAAAAATAATAGAATATTGAAACTGTAAAACAGAAGTAACTTAATATACAGCCTAAATATTACCATCTTGCGGACGAAATAAGTTATAAACATCACCGATCGTGTTAAGACGGTAAGGCTCATCGGACTGGTTGAATTTGGCATACACAACACCACGTGTTGTGAAAACTGAGGCCAGCTTTCTTTCCTTCCAGAGCTTGACAGCTTCAATATATATTCCAAAATTCCGAGGTGTTAAGTTCTCCTTTACTCTAAAAAAATATACATTTTTCTTTGAAATTTTTTTTTATCACAGTGGTTTTGAAAACACATATCCACGCTAGAACTGCAAAAATTGAAATAACTTCAGTGAAATTTAATATATTAAAAGTTCGTCGTTACAAAACGGGTCGCTACACAGTAATTAATAAAGTGCTTAGCCACAGATGTTTGAAGATGGTATTGGAAAAAAGGTGAGAAATTTTATGAGCCGTCGAACAGCCCCTTACAATACACGCTATAGAGCCAGATACGCCGCCATGGATGATCCCAATACATTAAACACCCAACAACAGGTATTGAATGACTTCTCTTTTATTGATCTTTCGGATCGCATAGGAGGGGGTAACCGAGATGTACCATTAGGTGTTGACAAAACAAAGTTAGCACAAGATAAGAATACAGGCACCGTTCCAAAGCCACCGAAACCGCCCCAGCCTGGACAGGCCCCACCATCCAACTTAGCCTTTCCTAAGCCCACCACACAAAATAACGGCGGATCCAACCTTCCACCTCCAATCATTCCGGGAGATTTGCTTGCCGATATAGCGCCTATGATAAAAGAGATGATGGTAGAAGCTAAAAATGCCATTTTAAACGAGATGCGGGAGTCTTTACCCGAATTAGTTAGATCGGCCAGAGATGCGGGGGGTAGAGCAGGTTTAGAGGGGGGTAACAATGGGTCGCGTAACCGGCAGAAGAGGAGGAGACACGACACCAGTCTCGGGTCCAACGAATCGAGACGTTCCCAAAACCCACAAGAGGCACTGGAATATCCCAACAAGAGGAACATCGGGTACAACAACACTCCTGGGCCGAGTACAATGATGCACACATACGTGCGCAATGAACCACCACCGTTTCGGCAACCACCCATGGTGAACGCAGGAGCACCTCCGGCTATGCCTGCAAGGCAAAGAGTAGAATCTCACGAAGATAACGAGGTCCGCCGCTTGGATCTGAAAATAGAAAAGTGGGGCATTAATTATCAAGGGCACCGGGATGCCATGTCGGTCGAGGACTTCATGTTTCGGTTGGAGTATATGAAGAACCAGTATGGGTGTTCTTGGGGGGAAATACTGAGGGACTTTCACAGGTTGCTTAGCGGTGAGGCTCGCGAGTGGTATTGGCTATACATCCGGTCTCATGGAAGCGTCGATTGGCCTACCTTACAATTTGCCCTTAGGCGTCAATATGCCTCCCAGCAAACAGACTTCGAAGTCTTGCGAGAATTGACGGAGAGGAAGCAGAGGTCCGGGGAGGGTATAGACGACTTCTTTCACGCTGTTGGCACGTTGCGTTCCCGACTCCGGAACCCAATACCGGAGCACGAGATGGTACGGCTGGTGAAAGGCAACTTACGTGAATCGCTGGCAAAGATAGTTTATCCTATCTACACTTATTCACTTGACCAGCTGAGAATGGAGTGTAAAGAAGTCGAACGATATTTTCCTCGCACCGAACGCCCTCCGTCAAATGTATTCAGGCCGCGCGTACAACCCGTAAGCGAGATTAGCCAGGTAGAAGACGAAGAGTATTTTCCTCCCGGTGATGAGGGTCAAGTCGCCGTGGAGGAAATACGCCACCAGACGTTGAATAAGCAGGCAGCAGGGCGTAGAAAGGTGTCATGTTGGAACTGTGGTGCTGACGGTCACTTTTTCACCCAGTGTATGTCACTACAGCGTAAAATATTTTGCTACAAATGTGGGAAACAGGACGTGATAACCCCAAAGTGTTCCTTATGTAACCCTTCGGGAAACGGGTCGACGAACGCGGTTGTGACGGGGGAATCGCGGGCTACACAAACCCTGTCAAAGTAGATGCGTCTACAAATACAGATTTTGATGATGATGAACTTGGGGGAAATACAATTTGCATTTTAAATAACATTAATAATACTGGCAGAAAACCAAAGGTTGCCAATGAGAGTACGCCATCGTGGGAAGAAAGGTACCGAAGGTACCTAAAAACAAGGGAAAGGATCTTTGCTGAGAGCATTGTGATGGGCCGTCGAGTAGTCTCGCGGAGGGTGCAAAAGGCGAGGCAACGATTTCGTCAACGGAGATCTCTGCGACAAAAGGTAATAGCCTCAATTAAGAAAGCTACTAGTAATGATCCGCGAGTGTACGCGGATATTGAAATATTGGGAGTACAAACACGCGGTCTATTAGACACTGGGGCATGTGTAAGCATCCTGGGCAAAGATTGTAGAGAGTTCGTTGAGGAAATTGGGGTACCGATTGAGTGGTATGTATCCTCTGTGAGAACTGCAGGCGGTCGCAGACACAATGTTCTGGGCAAAATCACGGCACCTGTAAAATTTAATAGTTTAGTACATCAAATTACATTTTATTTATGCCCGTATTTGGAGCAAAAGATTTACCTCGGTATCGATTTTTGGCGCGCGTTCCAGCTGGCACCTGAGGTTGTTCATGTGGATGAAATGGACTTAACTAAAATAGAGGAAGAAATGGTATCTGAGGAGGACAGGAACGAGCGACGTGTGTTGCATACATTAACACCAGAACAAGGAAAGCGTTTGGACGACGTCGTAAATAGTTTTATAACGTATGAAAAACACGGTCTAGGGCGTACGAATTTAGAGAAGCATACGATTACTCTTGTGGACCAAGCGGTACCTGTCAAGGAGCGACACTATCCTCTATCACCAGCAATGCAGAAGATCGTATATGATGAAGTTGACAAAATGCTGGAGCTAGGTGTGATAGAGGAAAGTGAAAGCCCCTGGAGTAACCGCACCACGATAGTACGAAAACCCGGGGAAAATAGGTTCTGTTTAGATGCGCGCAAACTTAACGCCGTGACGATAAAAGATGCTTACCCATTACAAAATATCGAAGGCATACTGAGTCGCCTGGACGACACCCATTTCATTAGCAGCGTCGATTTGAAATTCGCTTTTTGGCAAATTGAGCTCGACGACGATAGCAAACCCTACACCGCCTTCACCGTTCCAGGTCGCCCCCTTTATCATTTCGTCACAATGCCATTCGGTCTGTGTAACGCGGCCCAAAGGCTGTGTCGCCTCATGGACCGCGTCATCCCCCAAAGATTGAAATCGAATGTGTTCATCTACTTAGATGATTTACTGATTATCGCGCCTGATTTTGAATCTCACGTTAAAATTTTAAAGGAAGTTGTCACATGTTTGAAAGACGCTAATTTAACTATAGGATTAAGCAAATCGAAGTTTTGTTTTAAGGAATTGCCCTATTTAGGGTACACCCAGATTTTTAGAAAAGGTTTTGGGTGCAGTGTGATGCCTCCGACTATGGCCTGGGTGCTGTATTATACCAAAAGGAAGAAGATAGGGCAGAAAAGCCAATAGCCTATTTTTCTCAAAAATTCAATGACTGCCAACGGAAATATAGCACCACAGAAAAGGAATGTCTCGCGGCAGTGATGGCTGTCAAGAAATTGCGACCCTATATTGATCTGATGCCGTTTACGGTTGTGACTGATCACGCAAGTCTGAAATGGCTGATGTCCCTAAAGGATTTGAATGGTAGACTAGCCAGATGGTCCTTACAACTACAAGCGTTCAATTTTGAGATCGAACACCGTAAAGGCTCAGACAATATAGTCGCTGATACGCTGTCGCGATGCATTGAGGAGGTCATCACATCACCCATTGCCAGTATGGATACCTTGGAGTTTGAATCCGAAACTTATAAAGAATTAATTAAAACAATAGAATCTAATAAGGAAAGGCTACCCGATTTGAAAGTAGAAGACGGTTTGGTCTTTAAGAAATTTTTGTCTAGGAACATCGAATGTGAAGAAAACGAATGGAAGTTATGGGTCCCCGAAGCGTTGACATCAACTTTGATAGAAAATGCACATTGTCCGGAGATAGCCGCGCATGGGGGTATGGCCAAAACACTTTATCGCCTACGTAGGCTATATTATTGGCCGAACATGGTGGTACAGGTGCGCAACTATGTAAGGGATTGTCGAACGTGTAAAGAGACAAAGCCATGTAATGCGGTTATGAAATCAGGGATTGGGACGGAAGTGGTGACGGTTAGACCATTTCAAAAACTATACATCGATTTCTTAGGCAAATATCCTCGATCGAAACGCGGAAACTGTTTCATGTTTATAGTAGTTGATCATTTTTCGAAGTTTATTTTCTTAAAGGCAATGCGTGAAGCTACCGCCAGCAATGTGGTTGAATTCATCACCGATGAAATTTTCCACAAATTTGGCGTGCCAGAAATAATACATTCCGATAACGGAAAGCAATTTATATCGAAACATTTTACAGATTTACTAAAAACCTATGGGGTAAAGCACCTAAAGACAGCGTTTTATGCCCCGCAGTCGAACGCAGCTGAGCGTGCAAACCAATCGGTACTAGCCGCGATAAGGTCCTATCTAGAAAATGACCACCGGGATTGGGATCTGTACCTGACCGAGATAGAGTGTTCCATTGGCAGTGCAGTGCATTCGGCCACTGGAATTTCTCTATATTTCGCCCTTTTCGGGTTCAATATGTTTACAAATGGGGCCGATTATGCACTGGCACGCAAGTTAAATTGCCTGAATGACAATGAAGTTTTCGTACTCGAGGGCAGTGATAAACTGCGACTTATGCGTGAAAAAATAAAAGAAAATTTATATAAGGCCTATGAAACGAACGCGGTGCGTTACAACACTAGGGTCCGCGAAACGCGCTTTACACCTGGGCAGGAGGTGTACAAACGAAATTTCGTTCTCAGCGATTTTAAACAAAACTTAAATGCGAAATTTTGTAAAAAATTTATAAAATGTTGAGTGACTAAAGCTTTAGGCAACAATATGTATCTATTGGAGTCGCTAGCAGGAAAAGATCTGGGGGCGTGGCACGCGAAGGACATCAAGCAGTAGTAATCCGGATGATGATCCCCGCCGATGAGGGTCAAGTCGGCGGGAGGGATGTAGTCAGGCGTTGCAGATAGTCGAATAGCTAAATAGTTTAAGAGATGCCCGGCTGAGCTCTCGTGGCAGGAGACGTTGTCAGGGTCTGGGGGGTTCCCCACGTTGGGCATAAAGTAGGCGACACAATTTTGGACCGCTCGAAAAGGGTGTGGAGCAGTTCGCACATTCAATAGTGAACGGATGTAAGAGTTCAAACTTTTACGTTCCATTAGAAAAATTAAATGCAATTGGGTTAGCAGAAAGACGGGAGTACAGTACTTACGATGTTGATAAGTCAGCATTTTGGGTGTATGGAAGAG
This sequence comes from Sphenella marginata, assembly GCA_951509765.1. Lineage (NCBI taxonomy): Eukaryota > Metazoa > Arthropoda > Insecta > Diptera > Tephritidae > Sphenella > Sphenella marginata. The sequence goes on along the minus strand of OX608079.1, from coordinate 50,567,868 downwards.
GTCAGGGAACTCTTCGTCGATGAGGGTCAAGTCGGCGGGGAGTATCTGCAACCTAGTGTACCTGCAAAAGGGCACTTAAAGTAAAACAAAATCATGCCAACACAAAAACTTCCAATATACTTCCCGTAATTGATGCAGAAATGATCTAGAAGTCCTGTGGTAGGGTAGTCTGCCGGTGGAACACAAAAAGAAAAAAGAAAACGCGCAGGATGTGCCTCGGCTGGCCCAAAAATACACCACTTGTTGTCTGCCGGATAAGAACCGCGTTTTGTTGGCAAATACCACCGCGACCACAACCATCGATCAGCACGTTGTTTGTGCAAAATTTTCAATTACAATTCAACCTGGTAAGTGATGAGTTTCAAAATTTTTCTTTGTTGCCCATGTCTGTCCAGTTGCTTCGCGCCTTTTGGCGTACCCGCCAACCTCATTTTCGACTTCGGTCAGTGAAGTTTTCATGAGTGAAAATCCCCACTCGAATTTGCATTCGTTTAGTCAAAAATTCAAGCAATTAAGATTTATTTTAGGTTGAATAGAAAATAGGATAATTTTGTTTAAAAAAAAAAAAAAAAAATAAAACTAGAAAAAAAAAACATAAAATTTTTAAGTCAAAAACCTCAAAAAAAAAAAATTGGCAATTTTTTTTAAAGTTCTAATTTTTTTTATAAATTTCGTGAACGAGAGGAATGTAAGTAATTATCATAAGGACTTTTTTTGATAGTACATGATGACCATAACGTGGATTTTGTTGCTAGACAACCTTTTTGGGATGTATTTTGTTGCAATTTTTGCAAGATCAAATTTTCATGTTAGTCGGGGTAACGGTGTGCGGGCGCCAAAATTTCGCGGAAGCACCATGCAACTTCGGAATTTTTCCTAAAGTCAACATTTTTTTATATAGCGAGAGGACCCGCCTTAACATATGCCGCCTGTGGTGGAGCGGCAGGGAAAATATTCACCTTACTAGAAAATTCGACAATACTTTGAAATTATCAACCTTACCATAAAATTCAACACTCGGAAAATATTCACCAGCAATTGTAAACTTTCCACCAACGCGCAACGTCTCACCTCAAACCTTTACCAACTACCACACTCAAGAATTTTCACCTTGGCTACCGATCACCACGAAAGCTTTTGGTTATCGTAACCCAGTCAGCAGATGGAATGCAGTTTCGAACCCTTAGCCATAAGAATTATAATATGTAAATTTTAATTGATTTTAAGTTTTTTTTTGTTAAATTACATGTACGCTTTTGTTGTGAAACTCGTTTTCAGTCACACGAAATACCATATAGCAATTTTGAAGGAAAATTTTTTGGTCTTTTGTGAGTGTTGACCGAAAGTCCCAATCGTTACAAATTCGTATACATGTTATTAAACTTAGTTGTTTTATAAATTTTTGAATTATGTTGATCTGCATGCATACATATCCACGTATATTTCCTAGCTGTTAAGTTCATACGTATGTCTAATATTAAATAAGTTTTTTTTAAATCAGTGTGAATTTTGAAATTCTTAATGTTGCATGTGCGAAGTCGGCAGTAATCCAATGCGCATAAGTGTGTAAATCTCTAAATCTTTTGAAATCTTATTTCTTTAATAAAAAATGTTAAGTTGAAATTTTATAACGTAAAGATGACCGGCTAAATTAATCTGTTGTGGAGGGGGAAGATGACAGAAGGGTAGGTAGTGTGGAAGAATTGGAGCAACACTGAGCAATGGGGACCGGCCGAACCCGGAAATAAAACGAGCGGTCCAAGGTGGGGTGGGCTTCTTGAGGAGATGGGGAGAATGAAGTAAGTATGGAAGGAGAGTAATTGTGACATCCGCCCTGCTATCAATGTGGACAAAGGTTAAGGATCACGCCCGCGCTAACTGAGCTAGCTGAGGCCAACATTGATAGCGCTAAAAGGGGCGGATCCACGCGTAGACGTGTACGTGACACATATTCTCATAATTTTCATACATATTTGACAAAGTTGTAATAAAATATGATAATGGTGCAGCTTATGCGGCACACCCAAAACTAGACCAAAAAAGTGGAAAACTAGGCCAAAAAGTGGAAGACGCGTATTCACGTCTAGATTTAGAATGTGAAATGAGATTTTTTTTGTTTTTTTCGAATGTTCAAAAGTTATGAGGGTAAAACTTTCCAGCTCGGGGCGTGATCCATGTTTTTTATGTGCAGAACACCTTTCCGCGTAGGCGGCCTTCGGCCGCGCTTCAAAAAATAACCCTGGGCTACGCCATTCCAGCTCTGGGTGTGTGCCATAGCCGTGGCTACCGCCACGGTGATGTCCTTCCGCGTGCCACGTTTCCCAACACTTTTTCACTTTTTTGGCTCAGCCTAATGTGCCATTACAACAACCACATAAAAATGACAGAATATTGTGAACTTTACCTGCAAATAACTTTTGAACGGTTGGAAAAAACAAAAATCTCAATTCAGATTCTAAATCTAGACGCGTCTTTTGATACCCCACTCGACATTTTTGGTCTAGTTTTGGGTGGGCCCCATAAACTGCACCAGTACCTAAAATATAAGAAGTTTTTGTTACAATTACTGTTGGAAGGTCTGGCAACATTCTTTTTATTAACTAGTTCAAATTAATCTCGTTGCAAGCTGCTTAGTTTTCGGCATTATAATTGTTCGTGGTTAATAAACAGATAAATCTCCGCTTTTCTTAACAATTATAAAGAAAATCTATAAAATAACTCATAAAATGAAGAATAAACAAGCTATGTTGCAGTGAACGTGCCATAACATAGTTTGTTGATTCCTTCAGAGCCATCAGCAGTTGCTACTCGCTGTAACTGCAACTAATCCGAAGGCATTGTTTTTGCCAAGTGAAAAAACATGTCGGGCTTTCTGTGATAAAAAATTTAAATGTTTAAAGCGGTGTTTTAAAATTTACACATTTTGGTTGGGAAAATTCGAATCTTCAAATTCGATTTTCTCCAAGTTCGGGCTTTAGTTCTGTGATTTCTGGGACCCCCTCTACCCCTCTAAAAAAAAACCATTCATAGGCCCGGTGCATTCAATAAAACCCAACCCCAAACAGCCACCGACGTGTCTGACGGATGGTGACGGTTGACGTACGTGAGCAAATTTGCGATTTTTTATGAACGTTGGGCTTACGTAGAAACATTCAATACAGTGTTACCATTCCTCATTTTGCATGTATGCTTACCCAAACCTCTACTTATGTATATGTAATTTTTCATTTTGAAAATAATATTAAATAACTAAATATAGTATATTTATTTATAAACTTTAACGTAAGTCAAAATTTTTAAGATATTCGACATTCCCACAACAGCCGGTTCTACGAACCGGAATGACCCGGGTTTTACCCGGCCAAGGGCTGTTATTTCAGTGTAACCCTGTCCAATTTGTCCAGTCCCACTCCTAAATTGTCATCCTCGGAGCAATCCCTTGCAGCAGGGTTGCTCCAATGTCTCTTGCTACGGGCTGGTATCGAATCCAACCCCGGACCAAGAGACTGGATCTGCTGCGTCTGCTGAAAGTAAATATCATAGCGATTCTGAACACAAATTTCTTGGGAGATTTCTCCCATTTCCCATTCCCTCAATTATGAACGCACATTTTTTGGGAACTTCTCCCCATCTTCCATCTCCCAGTATCACAAACGAACTTCGAAAACTCGAATATGCATTTGGGAGGAAAAGTAGGTATTCTGAACGTTAAAAATATGGGAGAAGCGACAAATTATTTAGGGAGACATTTCCCCAAACATTTTTAAGAGAATTAATAGAAAACTGTGAATAACTTATTTGAAATTAATAAAAAATTGACAAAAATATAATGGTTTTCAATTTGTTTGCCAATCAATGATAACAATAATCTATAGTTGCGTATGGAATGTGTAGTTCATCATTTTAGCAACATAGTTTTAAAAAATGTCGGTGAATTAGCCAATGAAGGATATATGGAAACTGTGGACGAAAAACCGCAGGATTTAGCTGGTGCAAGAGGTACCGTGTTTCGCCCTAAGGGTCCAATGACCGGGGAGCACCGTAAGGAAACTGAATAGGTGCCGAATATTATTTGATTTCCCGTATTTGGGGTATCAAAAGACGCGTATTGACCACTATACCACTACAACGGGTGCGGAATGCCTTCTGCACAGAAATACTGAGGATGGCGTAGCCGGTGTTGGTTATTTTTTATGTGTGGCTGAAGGCCGCCAATTCGGAAAGGTGTTGTGCACATAAATACCACGGATAAGGCCTCGGCGCTAGCCTTTCGTAGAAATAATATGTTTAATTTTCGCTTCCGGATTATTGATCTAGGGGTCAAAACGAGTCTTTTAATATCCCCCTCGGTAAAATCCGATAAATATTAGACATTGAACCGTCTTCTAGAACTGTACCGTAAAAAGATTTTGCACTGGCCGTCCTGTGTTGAGTTGGAATGCCACTTCCACTATCTCCTTTCCTAGTCAAACGATTATGACAAGTTGATACAGTTTTTATTTAATTAAAACATAGTTTAGTTTATATAAAACTGCATTATTTTTAACTAAATACTTAATTTTTAAATATGTAAACAATAGTTGTCCTAGCATTTGTTCACAATTTGTAGCATTATATAAACACTTCGCCCTTTTACTTTAATTGTCATGTGCACATAAATGTATAAGCAAATATGAATGTATACAAACAACATTCTGCCCAAATTAGTTACATTGAACTCAGCGGGATTTTATACAAATAGTGCACATGCCGCACATAACGAGGATCTTGTTACACTTGTGTGGACGGTCAAAGACACCGCCAAAGACAGTCGCAATGACCAACTGAACACAACGTCAGTTTGTCAATGCGACTGACATATATATATATTTATTGCAACTATATGTTGACTTAGCATATTTTAGAGTTATGCATTTTAGTTTGTATGTATTAGTAGTATATACATAAGTATATGTATTTTAGTTCGTAAATAACTTGTAAGTATTAGTGTAAGAATTTTGTATAAAAGAAAGAACATTCCAATAAAGAATTCAATTGAATCTATACACTGATCAACGGCTGTTTTATTTAGCCTTAGTTAAAGAGTTCAATACGACATGGCGATCCTGCCATATTAAGCAAAAATTTGCTCAAAAAAGCAAAATGCTTAAGGCAAACATATAATTTGAAACGAATAAATAAATGGCAAACGTCAAACTACAGGAATTATTTCCAAACACAAACTGGAATCTTCTGATCCATTACTTGGCAGCAAACTTAACCATTACATACCTGCATGAGCAAGGGCGGATCCAGGATTTTTTTTTGGGGGGGGCACGAAGGCCCAACATGCAAAAAATATGCTTATTTTATCTTCACAAGTACACGGATATTAAGAACTTACATCAAAGTCAAAATAATAAAAAACAGCATTTCTGTTTAGTAATAGCAGTTTTATTATATTCCATCCATGATTACATGTTTAATAAAGACAGTTTTCTTTTGTGTTTCCTGGTGAAAACGTCCAAAACTTCATCAGCCTCCATTTGTGCCGCAATATCTCCATGGATATGCATTAAAGCCAATCCATTCAAACGCTCTTCTGTCATGCTGTTTCGAAGATATGATTTTAATCGGCGTAAGGTAGAAAAAGATCGCTCGGCAGTGCTGGTTGTCACTGGAAACGTGCACAGCAATTGACAAAGGGTTCTAATATTTGGCAGCATCGTGGCTCGTTTGTAGGCATCTGCTGGAGTTTCTGGTATATTTTCAGTCATCTGTTGCCAAATTTTTAGCTCTCCCTTTAAAGCTAAAAAACAAGGAAGGTCTTCTTTATAAACTTCAGCACCTTGCAAAACATTATCTAAATCTTCGTCGTTAAAGTTATGCGACAGCAACTTTTGCAACTGTCCGATTCTTTGTAGAGTAGCGCTAGGGAACCTGGTTGACATTTCACTCAACATGAAGTCTAGAAATGGAATATAACTGAAAGTCGGTAATATTCTTCCACTGATTCAGTCTGAATGTTTGATCGATTGATTTGACGACCGGTGGTTCTACGGACTGTGATTTCTGTACCAAGTTCATTTGCAATGGCCTCAGCCTGGTCGAACAGTTTTTTTAAATGTGTCATTGCTAGATTCACGCTGCCTCTGCAAACTTGCTGTGGTCGTAGTAATAAGCTGAACTGCAGAAAGTATGTCAATATCTTTGGCTTGAAGCGATCGAGATAAGGACAGGGTTATTCCTAAAATATCTGATAGGATCATCAAGCTTATTAGGAATTCTGACGAAGTTATGGATTGCAGCAAAGAAAATGGCAGTACAGAATTTGTTCTGCTCCCATATTGCTGATCAGCCATTTTTTGTAATATTGGAGGGAGACATGGCAACACGTCCATAAAGGTCAAAACCGTTTCATGCCTCTCAACCCATCTTGTCTCACACATTTTTTTTAACATATTTTGTTTGTCTGGTGGCAGATTAGATTGTATTTCTTCTCTAAGAAGATGTATTCGTTTGGCCGATTCACGGAAGAAAGTGGCAGTACTTGCTATAACCCCTACTGCATTTCTAACACTGGGTACGGTGCAGGCTGAGCTAATAGCCAAGTTAAGCCGGTGGCTTGCGCAGTGGGTAAAAAAGGCTAAGGGCTGAACATTTAATATACGTGCCTGAACACCTTTTAGTTTGCTGCTCATGTTTGCTCCTCCATCATAAACTTGACCACGGCACATTTTAATGTCAAGGTCATGCTTTTCTAATGCATTCAGAATAGTTTGTGCAATGCTTTCACCAGTGGTTTCGACAACTTCAATGAACATAAGAAAATCTTCCTTTATTTCGATTTCATCCACATCGAAATAGCGAATACTAATTAATAACTGTTCACAAACGGAAACATCTGTGGTCTCATCAGCCATAATGGTAAAATATTTGGATTTTTTAATTTTGGTCACTATTTTATTGCTGATCAACTCGCCACAGCATTCAATTAAGTCATTTTGTGTTGACTTACTTATATACGAAGCATTTTTAGCGCTATGTCTTATATGTTCCTTAAGTATTTCATCCCCAGCATCGATTCGAAATTTGAGCAAAGCTCTAAAGTTTCCTTCCCCATGTTTAGAAGAGCTTTGCAAGTCTAATTCGCCGTCATCTCTGTGACCTCTCAAAGGTATGTTTTGCCTACCACAAAATATCACTGTCTTTATAATGGGAATCAGTTTTTTACGATTATTTTCGATTATTTCCCTTTCCTGGGATCTCATTTGGTCAACTATATCAAACGATTTTCCCTCCATCACCATCAACAAATTTTGGGATGCTACCATGTTCGCTTTGTGGTAATTCGCGTTCTCATGGTGTGCGATCGTCTCAATTGCCTTTTTATATTTTACTAGTGGTTCCGACACCAGTCTTCCCAGCTTCACATCATTTGTACCCGCTTCACGTCGACCAAAGAGCACACACACTTTGCATAATCCGCCGCCAGCAATTGTACTATATGCTAGCCATTCATGGTCCCTTAACCAGCTTTTTTGAAAAGACCGGTTCTTTTTTCCCTCTCTCTTCAGTGGAAACTTAAATTCTGCAGTAGGTTGCCAGGTATACTTCAACCACTGGTACCGTTCCTCATCAGAAAGAACGCCTTGCCTGCCGAGTAGAGAACCTAAAATCATAAATGGATTAGGCAATGCAGCAAAATTGTACGTAATTTATAAAAAGGAGAGAAAGGTAAATCTTGGCATATACGTAGAATGGCGCAAAAGTTAACTCGCGAGAAAGTTAAACCTTCGGCTAAGTTGACCGATTTTGAGCGTCCACGTACCGCTCTAAAAAGTTAACTTTTCGTTAACTTTTTCGAGCTTATCTATTTTTTCAAACCCAACCGGGTACTCCCCTTATTGCTATGTATTCCCCGAATTTGTATGTATAAAATTATTGTCGGTGTTGGTTGGTACATACGTAGTTTGTCATGAACGTTTGAGCTTGTGAGTTGTTTATAGTTAGTGTGTTAAAAAATGTCAACTAAGCAGAAAAAATCATTGCAAATCAGATTAAATTTGCATCAAAAAGCTGAGATTTTAAGAAAAAAGAAAGGTATTCGTGGAAATCGATTGGCAAATCGATGCAAATCAGATATCAGATCTTATTAATATGCGCACGAAAATTGTCAGGAGCTATTACACAAAAGAAAAGAAACAAACAAGTCTCGACCGCTTCTTTAAACCAGCCCTTACAAATTAATATGTACATATATGTATGTAAAATGTGAAAAAGTACAAACTAAATCTAAGTTTCTGTTTTGTTACGAGTAAAAGTGAGTCATGCAAATAAATTGAACGTATTATATTCCCAAAATTATGTTTATTTCCGTGTTTTTTTCAAATTCGAGAACCCTTTGGAAAAGTTAATATTTCGGAAAAGTAAAACACCCTTGGAACGGTTTGGTTAACTTTTTCGCGATTCTACTGTAGTACAATGGTGCGTTTCAACCTAAACTAACATGTGATAACGGTAATCTGTGCCGATTTTTAGTTAAAGTTTTATCTAACGGCTTATACTAAGTTCGCAAAAAAGTCCATTAAGGCTTCAAAAACACATTACTTTAATATCGTGTTCATTAGACTCGGCCAAACAAAAAAAAAATAATTTGGGTGTGGTTGCTGAGTGACCTTGCTCAATCCCGACTCTTTCGTCCTCTTTCGTACACTCTGGGCAACGTGGGCTTCCTAGGCTCGCGGCAGAAAGACAGGGAGTCCCGGCCTTATGCGTAAGGTTGTCTCACAGAGAGAGATTGTTTTAATTAATCTTCATTTAAGACTTACTTAATGACATAAGTAAAGAAAAAAATGTATATTATAAGTAATTTTGCATACAACGGAATTCGTTACAAATTTAAGGCCTTATATTACGTTCACGTTGAGCCATAAACTCGAGTTTATTGACAACAACAATATGAATTAACAAAAAAAATCCCCTTTTAAATGGAGTTTATGGCCTAAATTGAACGTAGCCTAACCCTCTTATACATATATATACATATATATTATATATTATACATATATATTTTAATAAGATGTTATAATTCAAAATTTGTATGAAAATGTCATTGTAAAAAGCTTTACAAACCCATTTCATTTTTGATGAATAGGGTTAAATTATGTAAGCCGTATAATCAAGCGATGTAAGGTTTCTAACTAAAAGAAATGAAATTTTTGGTGGGTACCTACACATGCACCAAGGCATCCACACAGTACAAACCAAACGAATAATCAAAATATGTACTAGTTTGATGTTTGCGTTACACAGAGTTTTATATATATCTGAACCAATATGCAATAGATTTCGAAAATCCAGTGATTCTTCATCTATTTAATGGAATTTCCATACCTAGTGTACAAAAATACCGTCTGGGGGGCACGATTCCGAAAATGTTGCTAAATTCAATTATTTGTAGTCTTTTTCGACTAAAAATGCTCTGTGATGGAGTATTAACAGTACAAAAAAACCCGTCTGGCGGGGGCATGGTGGAAAGTTGCACTTAACGGTATACTGATAGGAATAGCAGGGTACGAGGTAGGTAAAGAAAGTCCAGCAGATCAAAAATCTGAAAATAGATTAGTCAAATATGAACCACATCCTATTATAGAAGAGAAAGAAGAGATCTTTGATAAATGGTTAACAATTTTTGCTTGTTTAACTACATGTTTAATTGTCGCAATTGCAATTTTAATCAAAAATTATATAAAAAATAAATTGAGACGATTGAACAATGTACAACAACGCGTTTAAGCGCAAAAATTGTAAACTAAGATATGAATAAATGGCAAGAAATATATGATACCCTAAATGAAGAAAAACTAAAAGCTGATAAATCTTACAAATGCATAAATAAAAATATTAATATAAAAACAGAAACTATCGTAAAGCATTTTAAGATAATTTTAGAAGCTCTTAATAGCATAGGACAGGTTATCAAAGCAGTAAATAACATACTTACCAAGGAACACCGAGTAGAGTCTTACCAATTTTTCTCTGCCGTAAGGGACAAACTAGTATCTTCTTTAGCAAGATACAATATAGAAGTCAATGTACCAACCACAGTAGAGGAAGACCTACAAATAGATTTCAGTTCGCTTTTGGCAGAACGCGCTCAAAGACCATTGTTAGAAGAAAATATACCAAACCTTCAACCAACAGATATACCAGGTATAAACGTCACAATGGTACAGACGGTAGTTGAGTTCATTAAAACTGCTTCGTCAGTATTACCAGAGTTTGATGGTAAACCAGAAAACCTACACAGTTTCCTAGATGCACTCGATATACTTGAACAAATCAAGGATACACACTAGGCATTGGCCATTACTATGATAAAAAAAAAGCTGAAGGGTACAGCAAGGAATTTTATTAGTAATATAACCACAATTGAACAAATAAAAACCAAATTAAAGACCGCAATCAAGGGTGAATCAGTAGAAGTTTTAACCGCTAAACTCCTGAACATCCAGCAGCGTAGCAAAACTGCAAATCAGTACACGGCGGAAGTAGAAAAAATAACAAGGTCATTGGAAGGAGCGTATATCTCAGATGGATTAAATCCAGACTTAGCCACGAGATATGCAACACAGGCAGCAGTAAAAGCCATGTGCAAAAACTGCTCCAACACCCAAGTTAAAATGATAATGCAAGCGGGAACGTTCACAACAATGAACGACGCAATTTCCAAATTTACAAACAGCTGTACCGAAATTACAGGCAGCTCTAACACAATTTTAAATGTACGACAGCAAGGTCAATACCGGAGTAATTTCCGTGGAGGTTACCGTAGTAACAACTATGGAAATTACCAAAATAGAAGATACAGACCACAGTCAGGCTACAACAATAATTTTAGATCAAACAATAATTACAATAGTAACAATAATAGAGGATCACAATCCCGAAATACAAACAGACCATACACACAAACCCGTAACGTGCGCAGTTGTACCGAAACGGGAAACCAGGAAACTCCACTTCAAAATTAACAAAACGGAAAATATGCGTACTTAATCTAAACTTAAACAGCTATATATCTACAAGGACATCATTAAACAATTCATACTCAAATTTTTTAATTGATACTGGAGCCGATATCTCCATAATTAAAAAACAGCAAATAGATAACAAAGAAAAAATTAATACTGAACAAATCACAGATTTGAAAGCCATTGGTCAGGGAATAACCAGCACTCTAGGAACGATTAAAGCAGACTTAAAAGACGATGACCTTCTCATTTACCATAAATTTCATGTAGTAGACGACAATTTCCCAATTCCATGCGATGGAATAATAGGCCTAGATTTCATAAAAAAGTACAATTGCATCATAGACTATGGAAAAACAGAGGATAAACTAATTCTAAGACCATACGATTTTCCCCAAACAATAACAATGCACCTTACAAATTGTCTGTCCGTCAATACAATTACGATCCCTGCTAGATCTGAAGTCATTAGACAAATTAAAGTAAATACCGATAACAAAAACATTTTTATCCCACACCAAGAATTATCTGAAGGCATTTTTATAAGGATCAAACCTTTGTTAGAATCATTAATACTACACATAAAAACACAACTATCCAAAATTACAAAATCAAGACCGAAAACTTAGATGATTACACACTAATTAAAACAGAAAAACACAGTAAAAATTGCAACGATACAGAAAAATTAAAACGATTAACAAAAAATTTTCCAAAATTCGTCAACCCTCAATTAACAACACTTTGCACAGAATTTATAGACATATTTGCACTAGAAACCGAACCAATCACCTCTAATAATTTCTATAAACAGAAATTATATATGAAGGATGACACCCCAGTTTACATAAAAAATTATAGATTACCTCAAACCCAGAAGGGAGAAATCAGCAAACAAGTAAATAAGCTAATAGAAGATGATATAATAGAACCCTCCATATCAGAATATAATAGCCCAATCCTACTAGTCCCTAAAAAATCACTTCCAGGAAAAACAGAAAAAAGATGGAGACTAGTAGTCGACTACAGACAGGTAAATAAAAAGCTAGCAGCAGACAAATTCCCACTTCCAAGAATTGATGATATTTTAGACCAACTTGGAAGAGCAAAATATTTTTCATGCCTAGACCTTATGTCAGGTTTTCATCAAATTGAACTACACCCAGATTCAAGGGATATAACTTCATTTACAGCCGAAAATGGCACATATAGATTCAAAAGACTACCTTATGAATTAAAAGTAGCACCAAATTCATTCCAAAGAATGATGACCCTAGCATTCGCAGGTCTCAAACCATCCCAAGCATTTCTCTACATGGATGACTTAGTTGTATTAGGTTGTTCCGAAAATCACATGTTAAAAAATATAAGAGACGTATTCTCCACTTGTCGAAAATACAACCTAAAACTACATCCAGATAAATGCTTATTTTTCAGTCAAGAAGTAACTTATTTAGGACATAAATATACAAACAAGGGAATATTACCCGATCCAAGCAAACTTGAAACCGTTCAAAACTATCCGACGCCAAAAACAGCAGATGAAGTTAAAAGATTCGTAGCCTTCTGCAATTATTACAGAAGATTTGTTCCGAATTTTGCAGAACATTATAGAAAATTAACTAGGCTTTGCAAAAAGAATGTTACCTTCGAATGGACAGAAGAATGTCAAAAAGCTTTTACCTACTTAAAGGAAACATTAATTAGTCCAAAACTTTTGCAATACCCGGATTTCGAAAAAGAATTCTGCATAACAACAGACGCTAGTGGATACGCTTGTGGTGCAGTCCTTAGCCAAGAACATGATGGCAAACAGTTACCAATTGCTTACGCTTCAAGGTCCTTTACAAAAGGCGAAACTAACAAAGCTACAATAGAAAAAGAATTGGCCGCGATTCATTGGGCCATAACCTTTTTCAGACCATACGTATATGGCAGAAAATTCCTAGTTAAAACCGACCATCGCCCATTTACATACTTATTTTAAATGAAAAGTCCTTCCTCAAAGCTGACACGAGTAAGACTAGATTTAGAAGAGTACGATTTTGAAGTGGAGTACATAGCTGGTAAAGAAAACCATATAGCGGACGCATTATCGCGCATAACTATTACAAATCTGAAAGACTTGTCAGTGGAAGCAAGCAGAATATTAAAAACAACTACCAGATCAGCAGCTAAAAATATCAGTAATAAAACTGAAATTAAAGAAAGTCACAAAGAGAACCCCAAAATTTACGAAGCGCTTAATAAATTTGAAGTAAAAAGACATGTCGAGCTCGTTTTCAATCCTCCGAAATTTTATTTCAAAAAAGGAAAGAAAATTTGTAGCACTTTAGATACAAGCAACCTAATTGTTGAGGATAAGATTGACTTAGGACAATTCTTTACCAGGCTTGAAAGAGAAGCCGGCAATTTAGGACTTGTACAAGTACAGTTGTCCATAGGGGAAAAATTGTTTAAAATGAATTATACTGCAGTAGGAAAATTTATTGAAATGGGTAATAAAGTTCTCAAAAAGTTAACAATAGCTCTAACCCCAGAGGTTATATACGTGACAAATCCCGGGAAAATTAAAGAAATCCTGCAAAAATATCATGACGATCCTATTAGTGGTGGCCACCCAGGAATAAATCGCATGACAGATAAAATCAAGCAGAAATATAGCTGGCTGAATATGAAAAATAACATACGAAAATACATAAAGAACTGCATCCACTGCAAGAAAAATAAAACAAATAAACACATAAAAGAGCCAATGACAATAACGGAGACACCTCCGAAGGCATTTGACATTGTACAAATCGATACAGTCGGACCATTACCGAAATCGATAAATGGAAACGAATATGCAGTTACCATTATATGCGAGCTAACAAAATACTTGGTACCGATTCCAGTCCCAAGCAAACAACCCTACAAACCAGATACCGGTTACCAATGTAGCTAAATAGTGGGTTTCATTAATTTCTCATATGGTCTATAAAGTGGCTATTTTTGTTCAGGCGGCGTGAAGATTTTAACCATATGTGTTACTTCGCATCTCCCTTGCACTTATCGAACTCTCCCATTAACAAAAACTATAGCTGTACTTTTCAATACTTCCAGTCTTAAAAAATTTCCCTTTCCAAAACCAGTTAATGTGTTGGTTAACACCTAGTTGGAAATAGTTGTTCAAATGGTTTTTGTTTTGGTTAAATAGTGGGCCGAAATATTCGTTCAGTTGGTTTTTATTTTGGCTAACATATGGTGAATATTATCTGTTGAATTGGTTATCAAAGTGGCTAAAATATGGTTAATATTATTAGCTGAATTGGTTATTGAAATACCAGTTGAAGTGGTTATTGTCAAATGGAGATACCTACACATTTTTTCCAAATAAAATGCACAAAAATGCATTATTTTTAGTATATATTGGTATATTTTATTGAATTTTTTTTTTAATACATGGTAATAAATCATATAACAGCTAAATTGTCCAATACTTTACAAATTCTAATATTTTTTGGAAGAAGTAAGGTAAAAACAAATATTAACATTTCTAATGTACTAAATAAATTATAATTAACGTAATAAACTATAAATAGTCCTTTGGTTTAGCTATCTCCATTAATATAAAAACATTTTATAATTTTTCATATTTAAACAGTATGATTCGATTAATAATAAGCCTAGGATTTGTTTACATTGTTACAGATAATGAAACTTATTTCAGAGCTTAATAAAGTAATTCATAATATATTAAAAATAATATCAACTAAAAGAAATACGGTTTATTAATCCTAATTACAAGGTTTCACATATAATAAAGAAGCGATATGTCTTCAGTAGGTCGATTCTGTAACTTTTTCAACACCAGGTGTTAGCGTTAACACCTTTTTTTTCCCCTATTCACTGACTTTTATCCACACGAAAAGTGTTAGCTAACCCTTTTACTGTGGTTAGTTAACGCGAATTAATTTCGTGGTGTTTAAGTTTATAGAAAATAAGTTCTCCTAAAACCGCACGTTGTAGTCCGAACGCTTATTAAGTGCGCTATTACGACGTGAACTGATATACCACAAATAGCAGGTAGCTGTATTTTAGGGTTAAGGAAAATTAAAGAATCGCACTTTCGTTAAGAGCAAACGCCGAAATTCGGCGAGTGGTTAAAAGTTACAGAATCAAGCTACTACAGGTTACAAATATCTTTCATTAACTAAGTTTTGTATACAAACTTTTCTTAGCTTAAGGTGTAACTATAAAAAGGAAAGGATGCAGTCCCAAAAAGCATATTTTAGGATTGCATTCTTTCCTTTTTAAAAATCGCCTGCTTATACAGGTTATGTCTTGAGGTTAAATACTTAATTAATATATATTTTATAACTAGGGGTCTCGGCAAAATCATCTGTAAAGAGAACATAACATATTATAGCTTGAAAAAAAAAGTTACGCATAAATATTTACCGAAGACTTTCAACCTTATAGTGCCGCCTTCTTCGATCTCCCCGAGTAGGTCAAAGGGTCTGTAACAAGCCTTTAAGGATATTGCGGGTTAGTGCTTAGCATCGGTGAAAATTACCCGTCGTGATTCGTGTTCTGTAATGAAATTAAAGTTTATGTAAATTATATTATTGCGAAAAAGTTAAAAAATAATTTAATATTAACGGTAATATATATGTTTAAGCGACATGCATACATACATAAGCTACGGTTTTTCATTCGTTTATTTTATTTGCATTGCATGCTATTGTAATTCGCAATCAGCTTATAAAATATTTCGAAGATATAGTTTATGTTTTGGAAAGCCAAAGGGTGGTTTTTCCAAGCGAAAATGAGGAAGCCAATCGCGCCATGCCTCAGAGCCAACAGTGCTCGCCACCAATAAATACATACAGGGTGTCACAGGTGTCTCGCACCTCCCGTTCTCTAAAGAACAATTTTGAACATTTAGGCAAACATGGTCGTCAGAACCTGAGCCAAATGAATGCATACAATTTGAGCAAAACGGTCACATAGCACCTGAGCCAAATAATAAAATAAAATAAAAAATAATAATAACTTAAAAAACAACTCGCCTTCTCTAAAGCTTAGAAAATATATATATATATATATGCCGCGATATACGACAGTTATATCATCAACCTCCTAGGAGATTTTTGCGCCGAGCTTCTTTTCCAATTTGTGGTGTGCCACTTTTAAATTTTTCCTACAAATTGGCGGGACCTAAGGTTTTTCGCCGACTCCGAACGGCATCTACAAAGCAGATGAATTTTTGCTGAGAAGCATTTCATGGCAGAAATACACTCGGAGAGTTTGCCAAACCACTGCCGAGGGGCGACCCCGTTTTGAAAAAACTTTTTCGAACCCCTTTTTGATGTAACCTGTACCAGGGCTCGAACCCGGACCTTCGGTGTGGTAAGCCGGCAACACTACCTCCACACCACGGTGGCCGCGGTAACGGTAATACTAAACGATTAAAAACATGAGGTATTTGTTTCTTTTAGGGATCAACTTCTAAGAAGCAAAAGGGTAAAATTTTATTTTAAATTGCTGCAACTACAAGTGCATCAACTAAAAACCATCGTTCACAACAAACATTTCTTTGAATATGGAAATCTAATTGAATGGTGGTTTCAGTGAAGATAAGGTGCAGTTGGTTCATGAGAACTTGGGAAACCTGAAACCCATGAAATGACTAATTGCGTTGGTATTATCAAAGATGAAGGTTAAAGAAGAAACGAGCATTTACTAAACGACCTGCTCTTGAACAAATAAAGCGGAACATGGCACGTAATTGCTAAAATATGATCAGAGGCGATATCATGGAAGGCGGCGGTGCATTTGCCCCACAGCTATTTTTTCTTTGCTATTCAGAAGTGTGGAATTGAAATCACCATTTGGTGATTCCATACGACATGATTTAACTACGAAACAATGTCAAAAAATGTCTGGAACAAGGACAAAAGACGTCTTTTGACCTCGTCATTAATAATCTAAAATCGGAAATAAGATTTAATATATTTGTAGGGGTTTTGGAAAAGAAGAGTCTTATGGTACGGTTACCGATATTTTTGGACGGGTTAGGAGTTACGTATAGAATTATCGAATGCTTTATTAAGTAGTCCTTCATCGGCCATTGTACGCAGCTCACCAAAGGCATTCACCAGCATAGTGAGCGTTTGCTTTGGCACAGATGGACCATATTTTTGTAGTAAATAAATTTCTGAATCATGTGATGGATTATCAATGGCATGACAACTGAAAACATCACCCAAGGAAGCAAAGAAATCATTGCCAAGGAAGGGAAAACCTGGCCTATTGGCTAATACAATTACACGAAAATTTGGATGCATTTCAATGACTTCGCCTATATGACCTGCTTCTCTAGCCGCCGCACCCTCACCTGCCGGGACAATTTTGCGTCCATCCGATAAGAACATTTCACCATTCTCGACCAGCGTACGCAATATACAAGTAACATTAACTGGCGCCTTATCAGCCTCATCGATAACCAATATATGACCACTCTAGCCGGCCTTCACAAGCGGACTGTCCTCATAGATCACTTGAGCATCACGAAGCGTTGATTGCACCGTCAAACTATGTACGATAGTATCGCGATGTAGTTGTAGATATTCATTAGCTGCAGTAATTTATCAATTAGTTTATTTTTACCCACCCCCTGATTGCCGACGAGCAAGAGATGTTCACCAATAATGAAGTCCTGCAACAAACGTTCTAAAAGCTCAACATGTTGTTATCGTAACGTTCGGGCGCCATTAAAAATTTACCATTTTCCAAATGCATTTCACGATTTTCCAACAAATTATTTAATATGGGTAAGACATTGCGTTCAGCATGCTCTACGCCATCAAGCACCAAAAAAACAGCAGCGCGCACAGCACACTTAATGGAAAAGAAGCACAATTAGTAATGAGAATTGAAATCTGTTGGTGAAGCTTACTTGATCATAATAAATAGCAGCTTTATTTTTTATTTCGCGCCTTTGCTTCAGGTCACTCTCTGTCGTATCTCTACTCAACGTTGTGTTAGCTCTAAATATTGGTAGGGACACATAAGGGGAGATTAAGATAGCATATTTTCATGGTAAGTGAATAACTTACCTGAATCTTTGTTTCCAATTGCTTTTGTTGGTTTATATTTATATTAAGTATATTTTTTTATTTATTTAGTTTGAATATTTTTAGTTCTTATTGTAATTACATTTACGTACTTTTAAGTTTTATTCGCGATTTTTTCACTTTTTTCTTTTGAATTTAGAGAAAAAATTATTGAATATTTTTTTGACAATAGCGCTGAAGTTTTGATTTTGGGATATTTTTGAAAAGCTCTTGCTGTTTCATTCCCACTCATAACATAATCAATGTTACAAAATCAGCAAGGTTTTCTCTTTTTCACAGTTCTTGTGCACATTAACCCTAGCATAGATGTTTGTTACCTATGGGCACATCTTTTGATAAAACTTAGAGCAATTTTTTTTTGGTCACCTAAGGTTAAGAAAATCATTCCAAATTTTGGAAATATGGGAATCTAAAAATGCATATGTGTTGGTATTTTTGGAAAATGTGGTTAGCGGCGTTTTGCAGGGACGCAACATCAGTTGCTAAGGCCGTGTTTGAAGAATTCATTTTGATTTATGGACGCATGAAATCAATTATGACAGACATGGGCACCGAATACAAGAACAGCTTATTCAAAGAACTTTGTAAACTACTAAAAATTGAGCATAAAACCTCAACACCCTACCATCATCAAACCTTGGATACAGTAGAACGCAGTCACCGAACATTCAATGAATATGTACGATCATACATATCCAGTGACAAAAACGATTGGGATGAATACCTTAAGTATTTCGCGTATTGTTACAATACAACACCATCTACCATACATAAATATTCTCCGTTTGAACTTGTATTTGGGAAAAATCCACCAAATTACGAATTTTTAGAAGAAAATAAAATCAGTCCACTGTACAATCACGAGGCTTATGACAAAGAAATAAAATATAGACTCCAGATAGCACAGCAGAGAGCTAGAAAATTAGTCCAAGAGGCTAAAGAAAAACAAAAGTTTAATTATGACAAAAGTAGTTATAGTAAGGAAATAAATATAGGAAATTTAGCATTAGTTAGAGAAGAGGCCTCCCATAAGTTATAAAATAGATATACAGGACACTATAAAGTAAAAAATATTGATAAAAATAACATATTTGTAAGTTTTGCAAGCTCGAGACACAGAGAAACAATAATTTAATTGTCAGTTTTTTTGGGAAAAATTACATGTTTCAGAGTTTCCAAGCTCATCATCAGATCCCTTTTCGGACACTGGGATATGAACCAGTGTCTGCACCAAAGCCGCTATTAGAAAATTCTAACATCTAAGCTATGATGCCCTGTGACGTCACAATGCATTTATCTCCACTTCAATTAATTCCCTTTTGTTTGTTTGTTCTTGCCAACAGTGAGCACACATTGTTGTTAGACCTTCGGTCATACGAACGAATGTGTGTGCTGGACTTTTTGTTTGTACATATTTATGTACGTAAACCCGTGCTACGGTTCTTAATATTTTGTTGTTGGTTTTTGCGGTCTTTCTTGTTTTATACATATTTGTAAGATTTTCAAGCTCGAGACACAGAGAAACAATAATTCGTAATGAATTTTAATTGTCAGTTTTTTTGGGAAAAATTGATAATTGGAGAAAAATTACATTGTTAAATCACAGCGATGGATAGGATTACATGTTTCAGAGTTTCCAAGCTCATCATCAGATCCCTTCCCTTTTGTTTGTTTGTTCTTGCCAACAGTGAGCACACATTGTTGTTAGACCTTCGGTCATACGTACGAATGTGTGTGCTGGACTTTTTGTTTGTACATATTTATGTACGTAAACCCGTGCTACGGTTCTTAATATTTTGTTGTTGGTTTTTGCGGTCTTTCTTGTTTTTTACATATTTGTAAGCTTTGCAAGCTCGAGACACAGAGAAACAATAATTCGTAATGAATTTTAATTGTCAGTTTTTTTGGGAAAAATTGATAATTGGAGAAAAATTACAATTAAAACTTACAAATATGTAAAAAACAAGAAAGACCGCAAAAACCAACAACAAAATATTAAGAACCGTAGCACGGGTTTACGTACATAAATATGTACAAACAAAAAGTCCAGCACACACATTCGTACGTATGACCGAAGGTCTAACAACAATGTGTGCCCACTGTTGGCAAGAACAAACAAACAAAAGGGAATTAATTGAAGTGGAGATAAATGCATTGTGACGTCACAGGGCATCATAGCTTAGATGTTAGAATTTTCTAACAGCGGCTTTGGTGCAGACACTGGTTCATATCCCAGTGTCCGAAAAGGGATCTGATGATGAGCTTGGAAACTCTGAAACATGTAATCCTATCCATCGCTGTGATTTAACAATGTAATTTTTCTCCAATTATCAATTTTTCCCAAAAAAACTGACAATTAAAATTCATTACGAATTATTGTTTCTCTGTGTCTCGAGCTTGCAAAACTTACAAATATGTAAAAAACAAGAAAGACCGCAAAAACCAACAACAAGATAAAAAGAACAACTACACTTTAATTCCACATAGCATAGGAGACAGTAACAAAAACAAAAAAGAAATCGTTATTCATAAGAATAGACTTAAATCAATTTAAAACTCGTAGCGTTAAAAATAAAAATAAGCAATGCACTTTATTCATAATAATTCAGTAATAACAAAAAAAAAATCCATAAGCATTCCAATTTACTCAATCTTTGACACGGCACAAGCCAAAAGAAAACAATATCAAGTATCAAATAAAGTATACAAACAAATAGCAATAAAACAAAAACGTGTGACAAAACAATGGTAACAAGATCCTAAAACAATTAGAATTTTCAAACAAACATCAAGCGGTTCAAATATATATATCTATTTTTTTTAAGAGGGAAGGTGTAGCATTACATAAACTCATCGTCCTTTTACTTTAATTGTCATGTGCACATAAATGTATAAGCAAATATGAATGTATACAAACAACATTCTGCCCAAATTAGTTACATTGAACTCAGCGGGACTTTATACAAATAGTGCACATGCCGCACATAACGAAGATCTTGTTACACTTGTGTGGACGGTCAAAGACACCGCCAAAGACAGTCGCAATGACCAACTGAACACAACGTCAGTTTGTCAATGCGACTGACATATTTATATATTTATTGCAATCATATGTTGACTTATGCATTTTAGTTTGTATGTATTAGTAGTATATAGTACATAAGTATATGTATTTTAGTTCGTAAATAACTTGTAAGTATTAGTGTAAGAATTTTGTGTAAGAGAAAGAACATTCCAATAAAGAATTCAATTGAATCTATACACTGATCAACGGCTGATTTATTTAGCCTTAGTTATAGAGTTCAATACGACAAATTTTACACTCACCAGAAATGTCAAAGATGTTCGAAACAGCTGATTCGAGCTTCGAATTCGCTTTCCCAAAGTTTTTGGGAAAATTCTTCCCGCAGGCAGTTCGGAATTGTGAGAATTGCTTTTTGGGAGACACAATTTTTTGGGAGATGAACTTCCATGGGAATATTCAGAATTGGGCTTTATATGTCTAACGTTCACATTCCGTTCAATGCAGTAAATGCAAGAGATGGTTGCATAGATCCGGATGCTCAGGGCTTAACCCTGCCATCCCCAGAGACCGTACTTTTTTCAGTACTTTTGAGGCACCATGTTGTTCGCGCGCAAGCGCGTCCCGCGGTTCTCGTCGCTCCGGCGCACACACACCGCACCTACCATCATCAAATGGCCACAACAGTGGCCCGGTCTCCACGACCAGAAGCCTTGCTGCTCCCACCTCACCTCAGTCCCCACTCTCGTCCCCCCTACTTCCAGCATGCACGTGGGTCAGGAGCATAACCTCCTCGTACCTTTCACCACGTGCACTGTTTGTCGGCAAAAATTATATACGCCTGCGGCATCGGTTAAGTGCATTAATGCCTTGGCCTGTGCCACATCCATATGTGCTCTGGGCTTGCAAACAGGAACCTTTAGACGGATGCATTTATAGCCCCTTGCTGCAGTACTCAGCCGAACTCCACGCCACACAACATCGGCCAAGGCACGCTGAACCCTAGACTGCGTCACAGCTTGGGACTAAGCCTACCTCCATCTAGGCAACCGCATCCGTCCCTTACCCCCAACATGCCTTCACCCTCCCTCCCGACACACTTCAAAATCCTACAGCTGAACTGCAACGGATTAACTGGAAAGATCGCGGAGATAACAGACTTTATGAAGTCGAACAACATCAAACTGGCCGCGATTCAGGAGACCAAACTGAACGGACTTACGTTCTCGTGATGCGTACAATGTGCATCGGAAATACCGTCCCAGCGGCCATGGTATAATCTTTTTGCCCCGGATATTGACCCCAGGGCCTTTACCCTTGAATGACAGGGTCCGGACAGGCGACTTCGACCTGCGAGTGATAAATATATACATCGTCCCTGTTACGTGCTGTCCCCGTGATTATCGCCCTGATATTAGTAGGGCGATAACTGCCTCATCCTAGGTGATTTCAACGCACATCACGATCTCTGGCACTCCAACTTGCCAGCAGATAGCAGAGGGCACGCACTCGCAGAGCAAATAGACAACTCGGCATTCTGCACATTGAATGGAGATGCCCCCACTAGGGTGGCAGGTAACTGCCACAGTTCGCCAGACATCTCCATTTCAAGTGCGGGCCTTATCAACCACGTTAACTGGAAACCTATGCTTACACTGGCATCAGACCACCTACCCATCCTACTAAACATCGAACGACCGTCCGACTTCATAACGACAGAAAAACGAACGTACATCAACTTTAGTAAAGCGGACTGGGACCTCTTCACGGACTTTACAGAGCACTCCTTCGCTGACCTACCCACACCGACGGACGTATGCAAAGGTGAGAAAGAGTTTCGCAAAGTCATCGATTCAGCCTCCGGCCGCTTCATCCCTGCTGGCAGATCCCCGGAAATTCGGCCGAATTTCCCTGCGGAAGCAGCGGCAATGGCAAGAGAACGTGACCAAGTGAGACTCTTGAACCCCGCAGATCCAAGAATAAAGGATCTCAACGCAGAAATCCGTCGGACTGTCAATGACCACAAATTGAAAAAGTGGAAAGAACACCTAGAGTCATGCAACCTCTCCGGCGGTGTCGGCAAACTATGGTCGACAGTCAAGGCCCTATCCAATCCGACCAAATGCAATGACAAGGTCGCCATTGCTTTCGGCGATAGCGTCAAATCGGACCCGCGATCGCGAGCGCATTCTGCCGGCAATTAATACTGCATTCTCCTGCGGATAGGGCTAAGAGAAAAGTCATTCGGCGTGCGCACAAACACACACACACAGCCGCGCCCTTTGTCGTCTCCGCTGCAGAGGTCAAGGTAGCTATAAGGAAGGCGAAACCTTCTAGATCACTCGGACCCGACGGAATTGCCACGAAGATGCTGAAACACCTCGGCCACGAGGGGCACAAGTACTTGTCGGCTCTATTCAAACACGCGACTGTGGTCCCCCTTTTAAAACCTGGGAAGCCGGCGAATCAAGGCGATTCTCATCGTCCGATATCTCTCCTCTCGCCGGTAGTGAAGTTGTTAGAGGCTATCTTGCTCCCATACTATACTGCAAACCTGCAGCTGGCCAATCATCAACATGGATTCCGTAAAAATCACAGCACAACATCGGCATTGAATGCCATCACGACGCAGATTAACTTCGGTTTGAACCAACACCAACCAAAGCACAGGACGGTTCTCGTGGCACTTGACCTGTCGAAAGCCTTCGACACAGTCAACCACGCCACACTCCTTAAAGACCTGGAGGAGACACCGCTTCCTGCCGGCCTAAAACGATGGACCGCCAACTATTTAAACGATCGGCTGGCGTCAGTGAAGTTTCGAAACGAGAGATGTAGACCTAGAAGAATTAGACAAGGGGTTCCGCAGGGTGGTGTCCTTTCACCCCTTCTGTTAAACTTCTACATCTCGAGCCTCCCTCCTCCACCAGAGGGGGTTTCCATCGTTTCGTACGCTGACGACTGCACCGTGATGGCCACGGGCAAAGGACCTTCCACGGACGAACTATGTACGAGACTGAACCACTACTTGCGCGATCTTTCCAGCTTCTTCACAGAGCGGAACCTGACACTATCCCCGACTAAATCGACAGCGACCCTATTTACTACGTAGAATGCGCAGATGGGGCAGGAGTTGAATGTCCACGTAGATGGTGTCCCACTACCTACAGTCAACCACTCCAAAATTCTAGGGGTTACATTCGACAATAGCCTCACCTTCGCTAATCATGCCATAGCAATATCTTCAAAGGTACAAAGCCGCAACAAGATCCTCAAGTCACTGGCCGGCAGTACTTGGGGCAAAGACAAAGAAACGTTGCTGGCCACCTATACGGCTATTGGCCGACCGCTTATTGATTATGCTGCGCCCATATGGCCGCCAAACCTTCACGACACCAGCTGGAGGAAATTGTAGGTCTGTCAGAACACCGCAATCAGAACCGCGACGGGCTGTTTGATTATGTCACCTGAGTGTAACCTTCACCAGGAGGCTCAAATGCTCAACGTTCGCGAGCATGCGGAACTTTTAAGTAGGCAGTTCCTTCTGAACTGTCACCGACCCAGTCATCCAAATCGACAGCTATTGGATGAAACTCCGCCCCCTAGAGACATAAGGAAACATCTCCGGAAGCATTATGATGAGATCCGGCATCACATCTCGTTGCCGTTTGATCTGCGGGACCATAGGCGGGCCCTAAAGGACCTCCACACCGAGTCGGTGGACAGATCCCGGCCTGTGAACTCCGTTATTGGTACCCAACCACCTGTTCTGGCTGAGGAAGAACATGTCCTTCCGAGGGAGACTAGAGTCATGCTGGCACAACTTCGGTCTCGATACTGCAATAGGCTGAACTCCTATCTGTCCAGACTGAACCCCACCATACCGAAGACATGCCCTGCATGCGGTCTGGTCCCCCATTACACGCAACATCTCTTTTCGTGTTCTTCGGCACATACTCTTCTAACTCCCCTATCACTTTGGTCCAACCCTGTTGAAACAGCGCGTTTCCTTGGACTTCCGTTAGAAGAGCCCGATGACAACTAGGAGTGTACTGGCCCTTCGGGCAGGGCGAAGCACTGCTAACAACAACAACAACAGCAACAAGATATTTCGACAATATTTAAAACTATTTTGGGTATTTTTGTAAAATAATTGCAAACGGCCCAAACTCAACATGCAAATAGTTGAATAGGCAACACTGTGTGGCGAAGAGCGATCAGCTGACACATTTCTTAGGTAAAAATCAGAAATTTTTTGGTTTTGACGTAGCAACGTGCGTAAAACATACGTCACGAACGTCGGTGAAAATCGCTTACACGCAATTCTCATAAGGTAGATCGCGTCAGCTGACCCGTCATCCGTTTTACCGTCGGTGGCTGTTTGCAGCTTTACTCCAAACTTTACAGCCAAATTATGTAATCTTGAAGCGAACGTTCGTTTCGTCTACCAGACTTTTTGTTCGTCTGTTTGTATCATGTAAATACACTTTCGTCTGGCAAGCACGAAAACTGCTGATCGTTACGTTGTTTTCGTCTGGGTTGGCCTTTGCTAACACGAATACAAGACGAAAGAGAGAAGATAATCGTTTAAAAAAGACGGGGTTTCTGGCCAAAAAAGTAACTAAGCAAGAAATATGAATTATTTTGAATTTTAAATTCACACTTCTAGCATTAAAAAAGACAACAAGCACGCAGTTCCAGGTATTGGAAAAGGGGATGGAGAGAAATCCTGACCTGGGCCCGAGTTTACCGGTGTTTGGTTCCAATAGAGGCAGAGTAGAGGAGCGGTGGGTAGAAATAAGAGTAATAAAAAAAGTTAAATAACAAAATAAAATTATTATAACTACAATGCAAAATGTTTTCAACTAAATTCAAACAATTTTTTCAATGTTGCCAATTTAATATAAAAACCTCTGAGTAAAGCAAAAATATTTCAAATCTTAGAATAATCCTTACAAAATACATTTAAAGTTCACATGGCTATATCGTTTCAGACATTTGCAAAAATCCTACGCTCCGCCTCTAATGATATTCATCGCAAGAAGGTTGCGGAATCCCTAAACAACTGAACAAAAAACATTCCCTCTCAACCTCGACAGCCAATTCTCAAAAGGTGTTGCATTAGTACTAAAACAAAAACAAACATTTTTTGGCAAGCAATACGAAAAGTGGAATAACCATAGGCTGAAGTCGACTTTATGTTATGCAGCGCATTATTATTTATTAATTTGTTTTAAGTCGACTCAAACAAAGAGGTCGACTAAGGACAGATACTAATAAAATTGCACATAACTTAAAAACTAACAATATGAATTAAAGTATTACATGAGATGTTTGGAGAGGCAGTTTCTTCCATCCACCCACACATAAGGTCGATTATTCACGGAATGTTGTCATCAGAGCTAGTTGGTTATTAACTGGAAAGATTAGAGTGGCCGTGACTAATTTGACCAGTTTTGCAATTTTATGGTGTAAAAAGATTTTTCTGACAAACTGTATGTATGTATAAAAAGCAAAGAATAAATATAAAATTCAGCCCATCCTTAGGTCCATACGTATGTATATTCAAACTTAAATTTTATATAAAGCGGCAAATACATTACACGAACATTCCCGCGAACATTCCGCAATCTTGTTCGCAGCTTTGGCCATCCACCTTACGAACTTTTGGCCGAACATTAGTTCTCTTTCAGACAGCGATGAATACGGACAACAATTGTGCTGAAGCAATATTGCTCGCTGTGGCAATTAAGCGTAAAAAAGAAAGAAAATCGCAAAAAAAGAATTTGGTGCAAAGAATGGAATGTATCCTTTGTGGCATCAGGATCTACTTCTTTTAATTTTTCGATTAAAGTCTCATAATCATTATTCTTTTTAATTCTATTACAATAATCTTTGCTTTTTACTTGCCACAATGATGGCAAAGATTTATAGATTTCAATAAATTCACTCAGAAATTTTTTATTGTCCATTTTACTTTTCCGCGCACGTCTGTTCCGTTCAGAAATTACTACGATTATGAGCTATTTCGCCATACACACACGAACAGTTCGCGCAAATGTTCGCCAAAAACTAAAATATTTTGATTTTTGGCGAACATTTCCGCGAACTGGCAAACACCACCATACACGAGAGAAAAGTTCGCACAAACATGACATAACGGGAATGTTCGCGGAAATGTTCGTGTAATGTATTTGCCGCTTAACACACACCTACGATCCGTTTTGCCCACCGTTCGAGATAGACGATTAGGCTTTTATCGATTGTTGTCACTGCTATGTTATGGTTTGTGAATAAAATAGTTGACACAGGGTGACCTTGCAAAACATAAAATATTCCTTCATACCAGCAAACAACTTATTTTTTTCTTCTTAGGGAGACCCTGTTGCTCTTCATCTCAGTTAAAATCTTTGTTTAATATGACTATGATTCAACAACATTTTAAATGTCTCTTTAAGTTTAGTAAAGGTTTAAACTAAAACGGGTGTTAAGCAACGACTATGATTATGGGCCATTATCCTTTTTTTGCGATAAGTCAATGATGGCGCCGCATCTAAAAAAAAAGCCCACTTTGGCAATACTTTGATCACCAAGCGAGTAAAGAAGTTGTATGCAAGCTGTGTGGGGCGGTAGTAAACCTGGGAGGTGCTTGGTCAGCTGACACGACCTGCCTTATGAGAATGCCGTGTAAACGAACACTCACCGACTTTAAATTTGACCTTATACGTCGAACGGAGCGAAGAAATCAAACGGCGACGTGTCAGCTCATTGCTTTCACACATGACAGTGTTGTCTATTCATACGTTTGTATGCTGGTTATGGATAGTTTGCGGTTGTTTTACAACAATACCAAAACAAGGCTACTAAACATTCAGAATACTGTGGAAATAACCCAAAATTACTAAAGTAATTTGTAGATTTTAATTAAACTTTGTGCCTACACTTATTTCATATTAGCTTTAGACTTTTACAAGATTAAAAATAATCGAATGAAAAGTGCGTGTTTACCTTAGCATGCATAAAAACCGATTAATGGCAACATTTTATTAAATGTGAACAAAAGAAAACGGCTGATTTATGCGTTACCGCTACGGGAATAAAATTCGCCCAAATGTAAGTATGGACGGGATACGTATATGTACGGATCACACGTCGGTGGGTAATTGGACTATTAAAGGACACCTTCAGCGCAATTATGCCGGTTGGGATAGCAAGGATGAACCTTGTAACACACAAAAGAACTCCGATGATGTGCTATGATGATTCGAATGAACAAGTCAGAGCTGTTGAGAGGATTCCTTTGTACGCATGCGTGCACTCTTTGTCTATCTTCTTCCTAGAAAAAAAAAATTGGAGGAAACAACTCCTGAAAATAATAGTCAAAATACCTAGTGCCATATTGCTATAAGTCCATATGTCACAGCACGCCCCAACATAATACCAATGTGCGCATGGGTTAATCGACGATACCGAAATATGGCTGCTCATCTAAATTAAATGTCATTTCATTTCCATACATATACATAAATGCAGTATACTGTACTTATGTATCTACATATATGCACTTTATGTTATGTGCTTTGTATCCTTTGTCATTTGCTTTTGCCAAATTATCCATTTCTAACCACAATGCACCATTCTTCCTTGTTTGCTTTGCGCTACAAGAGGTTTCTATCATTTTTAAAAGCGCATGGTTAATCTGTTAACTGTCCTCAACAAAGGGAGAATGATAACACTGCGGTAAGAATATGCGAATATTTTATATGATTTGTACTAAATAACTGGTGTTTTCTATAGAAATAAACCCTGTTCATTCTGTTTAATTCGTTCAATATAAAAATAAAATAAAAGAGTATTACCATTTTTAGAAATTTTCACTTTTACAAAATTTATTTAACTGTATTTGAACTTGCACTGGAAAATAATTATTTGTTGAATTAAAACTTCTTGAGTTCTTATAAAAATATATTGATTTAAAAAAAAATATATATTGTTGTATTTCTATAAAGGGTAATGGTGCAGTTTATGGGGCCCACCCAAAACTAGACCGAAAAAGTCGAGTGGGGTGTCAAAAGACGCGTATTCACGTCTAGTTTTAGAATCTGAAATGAGATTTTTGTTTTTTTCGAATGTTCAAATGTTATGAGAGTAAAACTTTGCAACTCGGGGCTTGATCCATGTTTTTTATGTGCAGAACACCTTCCCGCGTAGGCGGCCTTCGGCCGCGCTTCAAAAAATAACCCTGGGTTACTCCATGCCAACTCCGGGTGTGTGCCATAGCCGTGGCTACCGCCACGGTGATGTCCTTCCGCGTGCCACTTTTTCACCGTTATGGCCCAGCCTAATGTGCCATTACAACAACCACATGAAAAAGACAGAAAATTGTGAACTTTAACTGCAAATAACTTTTGAACGGTTCATCATTTCAGATTCTAAGTCTAGACGTGAATACGCGTCTTTTGACACCCCACTCGACTTTTTTGGTCTAGTTTTGGGTGGGCCCCGTAAACTGCACCAGTACCCTATAAAGTTTCATTTCTAAGTTTAACATAGTGACTGTTGCTCAAAACCCGTTGTTTTCGTTTCCGGTTTTGAAAGCGCTTTAAGGCCGGAATAAAAAACCATTTTTTCCAACTTTGGCCATTCCTACAAACATTATGGTACCTGTGATTTTATCACAGTGATTTACAGTACGCGTACAAATTCCGATGCACGGGTTGTCTTCTGAGGGCCACTTGCAGAACGACTATTTATAGACTTAACTACGGGCTAACTTGACATGAGAGGGTTAAATTAATAAATTGTCTTGCACAGCATCGAGTTAGTCGTTAACGTAAGGTTAATTCGTTATATTTTTAACTCGCCAACATTGGAGGGTTAGTTCGCTAACTATCTGTGTTATGGTTACGCGTCAAAATGGAGCAGTAAGGAAGGCGGTCGGCATGATATTGATGTCGCACTGTGGCTAGTCATTGTCGGCTGGGGTGGGCTCTTGCCAACCTTACCGTCCTGCGCCATAAGCAGAGAAAAGGTCTTATCATGCCTTTGAAAACGCGGGGAAAAACGCAAAAACCGCGTCAAAATTACGTTTAAAACAACATCCGGTTAAACCCGGATGCCACGGACAGACCGTTGACATTTAAACATTCAAAAATTCAAAACCAAAAAAAACCGGGCACTTAACTAAAGCAAATCAAAATTTAAATAAAACCCGGTAAATACGAATAAAAAAAAAACCCTGAAAATCAAAACGAATCGGAAACGACCGATTACAATCTGAAAAATTGAAGTAAACAAACACATAAATCAACAAAAATAAGGCCGAACAATATAAGGGGGCGCCGCTGGTGTCGATGCGACGCCCGGTGCTTGGCCCACCCTCATCCATGGCCATCGATGCACCTAATATCGATGGCCCCTTACCTACAAACCTATTTGCCTTCTAAATAATAAGAGTCATCAGCACTCCCATTTTATACAATTTTTATTTATAATGCATTACTTAACTGCAAAAGAAAAATTAAAAAAAAAATTTTCATAAAAAAACCATTTCATTTAGTTCAATTACTTTTAATTTATTTACTTTTCTTTCTTCTTCTCCTTTTTTTTGTTGTAAATGATATCCCTATCTAACTTTCTTTGCTTGTTCGTTACAAATCACATTTTTACTAAACTTAGGTCAATGTATTTTACTTTTCTTGCTTCTTTAGCTATACGTATTTTTGTTCTGTTTTTCTGATTTTATTGTTACATTATTATTGTTATGTTATTAAGTTATATTATTTATTGTTTATTTATTGTTGTTATCTTGTTTATTATTTATTTATCATTATGTTATTTTATTGGCGGCCTTTAATTTGTTATAATTGTAGTTTGTTTATTCAATTATTCATGTATTTGGTTTAATTGTATTAAAATATATTTTTAGGTATTTAGTTAGGTATTTAATTAAATTTATTTTATTTTATGTATTTAAATTTTATTTTTATTTTATGTATTTGGTGTATTTTATTAGAATATTTATAGGTATTTCATTTTGTTTAGTTAATGAAATTTATTTTATTTTATGTATTTAAATTTATTTAATTTTAGGTAATTCAAATAAGTTTTGTCATATTTTAGTTAATATGATTTAATTTAATTTTATTTCATTTTATGGATTTTATTTATTATAATAATTAATAATATATGTATATAGTAGTAATGTATATAGTAATGAAACGTTTTAGTTCAGTTGTTTACATATATGTATATATTTTCTTCTTATTGCTTCATATTAGTTTTCCTATCTCTTATTCCTATGTCCGTAATTTAAATTTATTTCCTTTGTTTATATTAAAAATTCTTTCTTAGTTTAGTTAAATCTAGGAATTTAGTTTATTTAAGTTCTTCTCTAACCTTTCTCTACTTCATTATTATTTTAAACAAATTGTTTTTTTTTTAAGTGTTTTTATTCTGATACATACTACCTAACCTTCATATGTATGTCTAAAATAGGTAGGTCTCACCCGGTTGTTGCAGTAGGCTGTTGGTAGGGCGCTACTGTTGTTGTTGTTGGTATTTGGGCGGCGGGCCTATAACAGGTCGGCCCCCGCTGTTGTTGCTGGTGTATATATGCAGTGGGCCTACATTAGGGCGGCCCCTGCTGTTGTCACGCTGGTATTGTTGTTGTTGTTACAGGTGTTTGTGCGGCGGGCCTATATGAGATCGGCCCCCGCTGTTGTTATTGCTGGTGTTGCAGTAGCCCGTTCACTTGGGCGCTACTGTTGTTGTTATTGGTGTTTGTGCGGCGGGCCTATGTTACGGCGGCCCTCGCTGGTGTCACTGCTGGTGATGTTGTCTATGCTGGTGATGTTGTCAATGCTGGTAATGTTGGTGGTATTAATATTTGTGCGGCGGGCCTATATTACGTCGGCCCTCGCTGTTGTCACGCTGGTATTGTTGTCGCCGGGGTTACACCGGTTCTTTTTGTTGCTGATGTTTGTGCGGCGGGCCTATAACAGGTCGGCCCCCGCTGTTCTCAATGCTGGTTGGTATGGCTGGTTGTTGCCGGTGTTGTTATAGTTGGTGGACGGCGGGCCTATATGTGGGCGGCCCCTGTTGTTGTTAATGCTGGTGGTGTACGGCGGGCCTATATGAGGTCGGCCCCCGCTGTTGACAATGCTGGTGGTTGGTGTTACTGGTTGGACGGCGGGCCTATATGAGGTCGGCCCCCGCTATCGTTAATGCTGGTGATTGTTGTTGTTGCCGGTGTTGTGACCGGTGCCGGTACTATTGTGCGTTGGGCCTATATTAGGTCGGCCCCCGCTATCGTTATTGCAGGTGGTTCAGTGCATTGGGCCTATATGAGGTCGGCCCCCGCTGTTGACAATGCTGGTGGTTGGTGTTACTGGTTGGACGGCGGGCCTATATGAGGTCGGCCCCCGCTATCGTTAATGCTGGTGATTCAGTGCATTGGGCCTATATGAGGTCGGCCCCCGCTGTTGACAATGCTGGTGGTTGGTGTTACTGGTTGGACGGCGGGCCTATATGAGGTCGGCCCCCGCTATCGTTAATGCTGGTGATTGTTGTTGTTGCCGGTGTTGTGACCGGTGCCGGTACTATTGTGCGTTGGGCCTATATTAGGTCGGCCCCCGCTATCGTTAATTCTGATGGTTTTAGCTGTTGCCGTGGCACGCGCGCTTGTGGTGCGCTATTGTAGTGGCGCGCGCGATGGTGAATGCTGGTAGTGTTGCGATGGCGAAGCGCTGTTGTAGTGGCGCGCGTGATTGGTCGTGCGCGATGATGGTGCGCTGTTACAATGGTGGCGCGCGATGATCGTGCGCTGTTATAGTGGCGCGCACGATGGTGGAGCGCTATTGTAGTGGCGCGCGCGATGGTGATGCTATGCTAGCACGCGCAATGGTGGCGCTGAATGGTCGCGCTATTGTAGAGGCTCGCGCGATGGTGGAGCGCTATCGTAGTGGCGCGCGCAACGATGTTGCGCAAGTAAGGTGTCGCGTTATAGTGGCGCGTTGCGATGGTAGCGCGCGCGATGATTGTGCGCTGTTATGGTGGCGCGCGCTGGTGGTTATTGTATAGTGGCGCGCGCGATGATTTTGCCCAATGGAGTAGTGCTGTTGAATTGGCGCGCGACGGTACGTGATGTTGGGGCTGTTTTGGTGGTGCGTTGTCGTAGTAACGTTCTGAAAAATTATGCAGGAGATTAGAAAAAAATTAAATCAAACATCGAAGATAAATAAGTAATGTAATGCAACTTGCCTCTAAAGGCAAATCCCCAAAAAAAAAATATTTTCAAATAGCGACACTAATGGAAATATACATGTTTTCTGAGTGTTTGGGTTGAATCAGAAGTATAGTTTAAAAGTTACACGTAAATTAAGAGACAGAAGTTTGAGCATCCGGCAAAATTACAGGCTTTTGTAAAAGAAAATAGTGGGAACTGTTTAGGAAGATAAGTGCCAAACAAGTATTTATTATATAATAAACTTTCATATTATAAATAAAAAAAATCAATTTTTTTTCTTTTTTTTTCTTATTTTTTTGGCACAAATTATTACGGTCCGGATACTAAACCAAAAGTGTCCGGAGACTAAATTTGACTGTCCGGAAACTAGAACAAATCGAACTTTTTGGATTTTTAATTTAATAATACTAAGAACGTTATAAATTTAAATGATACATGCGTCACATTATTTAGAAATGTCTATATTTTAACTTTTCGCGGCAGCATATCGACAGCCACACTGCAAAACCCTGTATGTCCAAAACGAAAAAGTTTTCAGGAGAGGGAAAAAACTATAATAATTATAACGGATGTATATGAGCGACGGTTATTTCATTTCACCACTGGAAAGAAACGGGAAGTTGTAACCCGATTTTGACTGAATTTTAATGTGCGAAATATCACGATCTATGGGAAAGGCTCAGAACCTTATTTTTGGAAAAATAGTGACTTACGGGGTTTTGCAGTGTGGCTGTCGATATATCTGTGAGAAATTCAGTGTAAGTCAAAGATGAGAAAAACGCTAAGAGAGTAAAACTTTCCAACTCGGGGCTTGATCCATGTTTTTTATGTGCAGAACACCTTCCCGCGTAGGCGGCCTTCGGCCGCGCTTCAAAAAATAACCCTGGGTTACTCCATGCCAACTCCGGGTGTGTGCCATAGCCGTGGCTACCGCCACGGTGATGTCCTTCCGCGTGCCACTTTTTCACCGTTATGGCCCAGCCTAATGTGCCATTACAACAACCACATGAAAAAGACAGAAAATTGTGAACTTTAACTGCAAATAACTTTTGAACGGTTCATCATTTCAGATTCTAAGTCTAGACGTGAATACGCGTCTTTTGACACCCCACTCGACTTTTTTGGTCTAGTTTTGGGTGGGCCCCGTAAACTGCACCAGTACCCTATAAAGTTTCATTTCTAAGTTTAACATAGTGACT
This sequence comes from Sphenella marginata, assembly GCA_951509765.1. NCBI lineage: Eukaryota > Metazoa > Arthropoda > Insecta > Diptera > Tephritidae > Sphenella > Sphenella marginata. The sequence continues at coordinate 50,533,264 of OX608079.1, read as the reverse complement.
GTTGCTCAAAACCCGTTGTTTTCGTTTCCGGTTTTGAAAGCGCTTTAAGGCCGGAATAAAAAACCATTTTTTTCAACTTTGGCCATTCCTACAAACATTATGGTACCTGTGATTTTATCACAGTGATTTACAGTACGCGTACAAATTCCGATGCACGGGTTGTCTTCTGAGGGCCACTTGCAGAACGACTATTTATAGACTTAACTACGGGCTAACTTGACATGAGAGGGTTAAATTAATAAATTGTCTTGCACAGCATCGAGTTAGTCGTTAACGTAAGGTTAATTCGTTATATTTTTAACTCGCCAACATGGGAGGGTTAGTTCGCTAACTATCTGTGTTATGGTTACGCGTCAAAATGGAGCAGTAAGGAAGGCGGTCGGCATGATATTGATGTCGCACTGTGGCTAGTCATTGTCGGCTGGGGTGGGCTCTTGCCAACCTTACCGTCCTGCGCCATAAGCAGAGAAAAGGTCTTATCATGCCTTTGAAAACGCGGGGAAAAACGCAAAAACCGCGTCAAAATTACGTTTAAAACAACATCCGGTTAAACCCGGATGCCACGGACAGACCGTTGACATTTAAACATTCAAAAATTCAAAACCAAAAAAAACCGGGCACTTAACTAAAGCAAATCAAAATTTAAATAAAACCCGGTAAATACGAATAAAAAAAAAACCCTGAAAATCAAAACGAATCGGAAACGACCGATTACAATCTGAAAAATTGAAGTAAACAAACACATAAATCAACAAAAATAAGGCCGAACAATATAAGGGGGCGCCGCTGGTGTCGATGCGACGCCCGGTGCTTGGCCCACCCTCATCCATGGCCATCGATGCACCTAATATCGATGGCCCCTTACCTACAAACCTATTTGCCTTCTAAATAATAAGAGTCATCAGCACTCCCATTTTATACAATTTTTATTTATAATGCATTACTTAACTGCTAAAGAAAAATTAAAAAAAAAATTTTCATAAAAAAACCATTTCATTTAGTTCAATTACTTTTAATTTATTTACTTTTCTTTCTTCTTCTCCTTTTTTTTGTTGTAAATGATATCCCTATCTAACTTTCTTTGCTTGTTCGTTACAAATCACATTTTTACTAAACTTAGGTCAATGTATTTTACTTTTCTTGCTTCTTTAGCTATACGTATTTTTGTTCTGTTTTTCTGATTTTATTGTTACATTATTATTGTTATGTTATTAAGTTATATTATTTATTGTTTATTTATTGTTGTTATCTTGTTTATTATTTATTTATCATTATGTTATTTTATTGGCGGCCTTTAATTTGTTATAATTGTAGTTTGTTTATTCAATTATTCATGTATTTGGTTTAATTGTATTAAAATATATTTTTAGGTATTTAGTTAGGTATTTAATTAAATTTATTTTATTTTATGTATTTAAATTTTATTTTTATTTTATGTATTTGGTGTATTTTATTAGAATATTTATAGGTATTTCATTTTGTTTAGTTAATGAAATTTATTTTATTTTATGTATTTAAATTTATTTAATTTTAGGTAATTCAAATAAGTTTTGTCATATTTTAGTTAATATGATTTAATTTAATTTTATTTCATTTTATGGATTTTATTTATTATAATAATTAATAATATATGTATATAGTAGTAATGTATATAGTAATGAAACGTTTTAGTTCAGTTGTTTACATATATGTATATATTTTCTTCTTATTGCTTCATATTAGTTTTCCTATCTCTTATTCCTATGTCCGTAATTTAAATTTATTTCCTTTGTTTATATTAACAATTCTTTCTTAGTTTAGTTAAATCTAGGAATTTAGTTTATTTAAGTTCTTCTCTAACCTTTCTCTACTTCATTATTATTTTAAACAAATTTTTTTTTTTTTAAGTGTTTTTATTCTGATACATACTACCTAACCTTCATATGTATGTCTAAAATAGGTAGGTCTCACCCGGTTGTTGCAGTAGGCTGTTGGTAGGGCGCTACTGTTGTTGTTGTTGGTATTTGGGCGGCGGGCCTATAACAGGTCGGCCCCCGCTGTTGTTGCTGGTGTATATATGCAGTGGGCCTACATTAGGGCGGCCCCTGCTGTTGTCACGCTGGTATTGTTGTTGTTGTTACAGGTGTTTGTGCGGCGGGCCTATATGAGATCGGCCCCCGCTGTTGTTATTGCTGGTGTTGCAGTAGCCCGTTCACTTGGGCGCTACTGTTGTTGTTATTGGTGTTTGTGCGGCGGGCCTATGTTACGGCGGCCCTCGCTGGTGTCACTGCTGGTGATGTTGTCTATGCTGGTGATGTTGTCAATGCTGGTAATGTTGGTGGTATTAATATTTGTGCGGCGGGCCTATATTACGTCGGCCCTCGCCGTTGTCACTGGTGTATATATGCAGCGGGCCTACATTAGGGCGGCCCCTGCTGTTGTCACGCTGGTATTGTTGTCGCCGGGGTTACACCGGTTCTTTTTGTTGCTGATGTTTGTGCGGCGGGCCTATAACAGGTCGGCCCCCGCTGTTCTCAATGCTGGTTGGTATGGCTGGTTGTTGCCGGTGTTGTTATAGTTGGTGTTGTTTGGACGGCGGGCCTATATGTGGGCGGCCCCCGTTGTTGTTAATGCTGGTGGTGTACGGCGGGCCTATATGAGGTCGGCCCCCGCTGTTGACAATGCTGGTGGTTGGTGTTACTGGTTGGACGGCGGGCCTATATGAGGTCGGCCCCCGCTATCGTTAATGCTGGTGATTGTTGTTGTTGCCGGTGTTGTGACCGGTGCCGGTACTATTGTGCGTTGGGCCTATATTAGGTCGGCCCCCGCTATCGTTAATTCTGATGGTTGTAGCTGTTGCCGTGGCACGCGCGCTTGTGGTGCGCTATTGTAGTGGCGCGCGCGATGGTGAATGCTGGTAGTGTTGCGATGGCGAAGCGCTGTTGTAGTGGCGCGCGTGATTGGTCGTGCGCGATGATGGTGCGCTGTTACAATGGTGGCGCGCGATGATCGTGCGCTGTTATAGTGGCGCGCACGATGGTGGAGCGCTATTGTAGTGGCGCGCGCGATGGTGATGCTATGCTAGCGCGCGCAATGGTGGCGCTGAATGGTCGCGCTATTGTAGAGGCTCGCGCGATGGTGGAGCGCTATCGTAGTGGCGCGCGCAACGATGTTGCGCAAGTAAGGTGTCGCGTTATAGTGGCGCGTTGCGATGGTAGCGCGCGCGATGATTGTGCGCTGTTATGGTGGCGCGCGCTGGTGGTTATTGTATAGTGGCGCGCGCGATGATTTTGCCCAATGGAGTAGTGCTGTTGAATTGGCGCGCGACGGTACGTGATGTTGGGGCTGTTTTGGTGGTGCGTTGTCGTAGTAACGTTCTGAAAAATTATGCAGGAGATTAGAAAAAAATTAAATCAAACATCGAAGATAAATAAGTAATGTAATGCAACTTGCCTCTAAAGGCAAATCCCCAAAAAAAAAATATTTTCAAATAGCGACACTAATGGAAATATACATGTTTTCTGAGTGTTTGGGTTGAATCAGAAGTATAGTTTAAAAGTTACACGTAAATTAAGAGACAGAAGTTTGAGCATCCGGCAAAATTACAGGCTTTTGTAAAAGAAAATAGTGGGAACTGTTTAGGAAGATAAGTGCCAAACAAGTATTTATTATATAATAAACTTTCATATTATAAATAAAAAAAATCAATTTTTTTTCTTTTTTTTTCTTATTTTTTTGGCACAAATTATTACGGTCCGGATACTAAACCAAAAGTGTCCGGAGACTAAATTTGACTGTCCGGAAACTAGAACAAATCGAACTTTTTGGATTTTTAATTTAATAATACTAAGAACGTTATAAATTTAAATGATACATGCGTCACATTATTTAGAAATGTCTATATTTTAACTTTTCGCGGCAGCATATATCTGTGAGAAATTCAGTGTAAGTCAAAGATGAGAAAAACGCTAAGTGTCCGGATATTATGCCAATGTTTTGGGATTATTAGGCAAATCGCCAAAAATAAAATTTCCAATGGGTACTCACCTGGCTTTATTTTAAATGGGATCCTATACTGCTTTAATTTAGTTGTCGACCGCACACACCGATTTTCCCCCTTGCAAAATGTGTTAATTATGCACGAAACTTTGACTGTAATACAGCCAAAGGTGAATACTAAACTCACTGCTATATTTGTCGCTTTCAAATATTTGTATTTTCATCGCTATTAAAACATCGTAAAGTTGAAATTCCACACTTTTTAATTGCTGTTGCAATAACTCAATAATTGTTCTCTGCTTTTGCGTAGAATTTGGAAATATTTTCCCTTTAATTTCACTAGAGCATTAATGTCAAATTGAGAAGCAAAGTTCGCCACTTTTTTTTCCCGGTTTTGTATTTAAGGTGTAGGTATCTTATTTCAAGCAAAATTACAAGAAATTGGTGGCTAAGATTTGTTAATTCTACCACTTAAAAAAAATTTTCCACTACACATCACACTCGACCGTTTGCCCCGAAAAATTTTCACATTTGAATGGTCGAATGCCGGTGACGCCGCTATAGGGAAAATTTCCAATCAACTGCGACTGCGCAATGGAAAAGTTCCGTTGACCAGTCTGACATGGCGTGATCGTTGCCAGGTGGGACACTACGATTGGTGGTTGCCATCAGGGTTCGGACTTTTATTACTATTTTAGGGACTTTTTTGTACTACCAAATTTGGTAAAAGTACAGTACTCATTCCGAAACAAAAAAAACAGGCCTTATGCTATTGAAATTAACGTAGGAGATATGATTTTACAACTGTTTAGTAGATTTTATGATAGTTAATCTGTAGACATTACTTAAAGTGAAAGTTCGGTAATTACACTTTTATTTTAAGGCTTTAAAGAAAAAGGAATTTAGTACTTTTATTTTTACTACTATTTTGCTCTTTAGTTAGTTTTAGTAAAGGTGAATTTTCACGTATGGAACGAAAGTAGATATTAGGGAATATTAACAATGATTAATTATTTTACGGGAAGGTTTGAAGTCAGAGAAAAATTTACTTAATCAAAGGAAAAATCGAACTATGGTGCTATTAAATGGGAGCATAAAGCGGAGTAGATTTGCATAAAGTGCATTAGGTAGTAAAATTGCTACGACTTTTATTAAGTCCGAACCCTAAAGGCACGCTTTCGTTGGCGCGCGAAAAAAAGAAGGTTCTAGAACTTGTGTTTGGTGTGTTCCCTTGGTGGTCCGCGGAACCCGACGTTACTGGGTTTTAGGATAGGAGACACGTGAACTTCTTATCCGACCCTGCCATGGACAATACTATGACGATCTACGCTTCGTTACCATGCGCATAATAAATTAATATTGCCGCCTTGAAAATAGTTAACTTGATTCTTAAAGATGCTTTGCAATTTGACCAATATTTTGGTGCCCTTTTTCCTTTGTTACATTTTATTTTGGTGATATGACGGTTGTTAATTGCGTCAATATCAGGAATCCGGACGGGACCCCCATGTGTCTCCCTACCTTAGTTATTCGATTAGTACCCCACTTGTATACATTAATTTCCAACATAAAAATTAAGCGCTGTTTATTTAATATCAAATGCCCATTTAATTCAATTTGTCATTTTTCGGGCAATCTGGTTTACCCTACTATTTATTTCTGGCCACACCGAGAGCACACCAACCACTTGTTTGTCTGGAAATTAAAAGTTCCGTTATTGGTGCCTTTTTCCATTTTATGGAACATTTGGTGCTGCCACCTCGGCAAAAATCACGCCACTTCCCAGAATCTATCGATTTATGTCAAACCGCAGGGTGAACCTAAACTGTCACCTATCCAACCGCAGTGAGTCATACCAATCAAACTCAATAAAAGAAAAATGACTATAAGTTAGAAGTAGACCATAACAGACCTGCTTCGCTTCGAAGACCGGTCAATGAAGCGAACAGGAAAAAGGTATACTTGCAAGAAAGCCATTTCGAAATAAAAAAAAGGAAACGTGGGGCACGACTCACCCCTAGATAAGAGTCTCTAGTTCTACCACAAGCTAGCCGGGCACAGAAGATCCGCCAGTAAGGAGATAAATTTGAAGTATTTTGTTTCGTAGTTCAAAACGCATTGCGGCGAAGGGAAGTTTTTATAGTGGTTTGGCCCCCACAGAAGTTAGGCTTGAGAAAAACGGAGAATTTAATTTTGTTTCTTAGTTAACATGCTTCGCGGCGGTAGACATTTGTTATTGGAGAACTCGTCAAAACTCCGAAAGAGATAGTTCCAGTGGTTTCACCCCCACGGAAGGTTAAAGAAAAAGAACCGGAGAAGCGGGTTTCATATTCGATAAGTATTCATCCGGTAGACATTTTGATTATGGAGAACTCGTCAAAACTCCGAAAGACAATCCGGTTATCAGGATTGCCAGGTTATCCACTGCTCCCGGTGGAAGCACATGTGGACTCCCTTCTGGTTCAATGCTCGGGGAGAATACTGGGCGAGTTGTCCCCGACTGCCAAAACGCCCAGATGGAAATGCAAGGTAGAAAAAAAATATGTCAAAATTTTGGTTACTGTGGACGAATATCCAAGTCATACAACGCATTGCCTATTTTTCGACGGACTCGACACTTAAGGTATTTCGGCAGGAATTTGGCGTTTATGCCTTGTTTAAAGTTACTCAAAGCAAAATTTTTCTTAAAAACCTCCTGACCTTCCCTGTAGTTCACTAGTCTAGAGCGTTTGTTATATACTCTTACTGCCCTATCTTTTGCTGCATCTAAATTTCTACGAATTTTCTCGCGAACATTTGACAATTTATCAGCCCTAGCTACTATTGGGATTTCATCTTGCGCCAGAGCGCCGAGTTTATCTAATATGTTGTATGCCGATGCATGCTGAATCATGTTCTGACCGTATACTGCAAAGTATGGAGAGCACTGAATTGAGGTATGAAAGTCACTTCTTAAAACTGAAAGTATTTCGGGTATATGCCTATCCCAGTCAGTATGATCCTGTTTATCCTTCAGAAAAACTCTTATTTTTGAAACAATTTCCCTATTTACGCGTTCAGACGCGTTAGCCTGCGGTGAGTATAGCCCTGTTTTAATATGGGTTACCCCGTAACTTTCTAAAAATTGATTCATATCCTTTGAGATAAACTGTTTACCGTTGTCGCTGTGGATATACTGAGGGACTCCTACAGTTGGAAAAATTTCAGAAGTGAAGTAATTCATAACGTTCACCGTCGTCGCTCTCTGCATGGGCTTCAACCAAACATACTTTGAAAAATGGTCCAATAAAATGAAAAGGAATTGATTTCGGCGCTTCGACCTCGGATATGGCCCCAGGAAATCGCAGTAGAACCGCTGAAATGGTCTTTCCGAAGTAAAGGTATTCGCTATGGGTGGCCTGGCTTGTTGATTCGTTGCTTTTACCGCTTTGCAAATGTCGCACTTGCCTACATACTCCCGGACGTCCTTAGCTTGGCTTGGCCAGAAGTATTTCTGCCGAACGCGCTCCAAAGTTTTCTGCCATCCTCCGTGGTAGCTCCTGTTCGCATCGTGCGCAAGTCGTATTGCCTCCTTCATCAACCCAGTCGGTAACCATAACCGCCATAGCGAATGCTCCTCATCCTCCACACCCTTACGAAATTTAACCCTCTTGAAAACTACGCCCTCGTTTACACGTAAATCCGGTAGTGCCTCTTTGTTATCTAAAATGGTTCGGACTAGATCCACATATTCGGCACTTGCAAATTCTGGCGACTCTAAATCTATTTCGTGAGGTGTGCTCGGATAGGTCAGCGCGTCTACATCGAAGCGCGATAGAGCATCCGGTACAATATTCAGGGTTCCCTTGCGATGTTCCATTTGAAAGTCATATCTTTGAAGCAGAAGCGACCTCCTAGCCAATCTACCACTCAAATCCTTTTGAGTCATCAACCACTTGAGGCTCGAATGGTCTGTAATAATACGAAATGGCAGACCCTCAATGTATGGACGAAAGCGTTTGACACTGACTATGGCTGCTAGGCATTCCAGCTCGGTCACGGTATAATTGCGCTGAGCATTGTTAAGCTTTTTTGAAACGAACGCTATTGGATGCTCAGCACCCTCGTCGTCGACCTGGAATAGCACACCACCCACACCTATTTTGGACGCATCGCACTGAATAACAAATTCTTTCGAGAAATCGGGTTGGGCCAGGACAGGAGCGGAGCTCAAGGCTACCTTCAGCTTTTCGAAAGCCTCTATTGCCTCAGGGGTAAGTTTGAATGGACCTAGCTTTTTTCGAAGGCAATCGGTCAAAGGGCCTGCTAAATCAGCAAAATTTGTAATAAACGCCCTATACCAATTTGCCATACCTACAAACCTACGCACCTGCCTCGGAGACTTCGGGATCGGAAAACTTTTAACTGCTTCTATCTTCCCTGGGTCTACCTTCAAGCATCCGCTACCTATCAAGTACCCTAAATATCGAATTTCCTTCTGGCCAAATTTGCTCTTCTTTACGTTAACGGTGAGGCCCGCGTCCCTCAAACACTTTGCTACCTCTGCTAATAAGCTCAAGTGGTCCTCAAAGTTGGTGCTGCATACCATCAGGTCATCCAAGTAAACGAAGACGTTCTCACGCAACCGCGAAGGAATGGCCTTGTCCATCAGCCTGCTCATCGTCTGCGGTCCGTTACATAACCCAAATGGCATCACTTTGAAGTGGTAGAGAGGCTTCCCCGGAACTGCGAACGCTGTCTTTTCCTTCGATGATTCCGTCAATTTGATTTGGAAAAACGCGTCCTTCAGGTCGATACCACTGATGAAATGGGTATCCTTCAACCTACTCAATAGCCCATTAATATGCGGCAACGGGTATGAGTCCTTTTTAGTAACCGCGTTGACTTTTCTGGAATCAATACAAAGCCGGACCTTCCCTGGTTTCCGGACCAACACCACAGGACTACACCACGGCGAGTTCGATTCCTCGATAACTCCCATTTCGAGCAGCCTATCTATCTCACTAAAAGCTTCGGCTTGCCTCGGTGGCGAAAGAGGGAAATGCTTGCTCTTTATTGGAACCGCGTCGCCCGTGTCAATATGATGTTCGACTAGCTTTGTTTGACCCAGACCTAACTTCTCAAATGACGGAAACGTCTCTACTACGTTCTGCAGCTCGACCTTCTGCTTGGTTGTTAAATAATGAAAATTATGTTCTTGTTCCTTTTCTTCGCTAATCTCTAGACATGCTACACTGGGAAATATATCCGGCGCTAACGCGAAAGCTCTCCAAAAATCAACTCCGAAATACGCTTCTTGAAGAAGCGAAGGAACAAGGTAGAAACGTATGGTTTTGGTAATGTTTTTGAAAGTCACAGGTAAGGAAACCGAACCTAGTATTTTCTGCTTGGCGCCACCCGCCGTGTATACAAAAGCCTGTAGTGGGTGCTACTTAAGCCCAATCGAATCCAAAAACTCTTCACAGTCCTTCCCGAGGATAGAGACATTAGCGCCCGAGTCCAGCAAGCCTACTATAAAACTGTTTACTATTTTTATTCGCACCAGAGGCCTTTCATCCTCTGTGAGAACTAAGGTGGTGCTTTGCAAAAGTTTACGCTCCTGTACTCGATTATTATATCTCTTCCTACATCTTACAATATCGTCCGATACGAATGACTCTGGATTGTTTCCGAAAATTCTTGACCTAACTAGCTCGTAACTGGTAACCCTCTGTTCCAAACTAGGTGAAAAATGCGCTTGACAAGCAACATCTCTACTATGACTTTTCAAAATGTGAACTTGCTTTGTAATATGATAGGACGGCCCTGGATTATCTGAATCTGAGCTATTGGAGCTATCTGAACTATCAGGAAAAGTTACTAAAATGCTGGGTTGTTCCGTCGCAAGAGTGCCACTACTCCTCGAAAGTTCCCCACTTCCATGGAACTCACTGCTCGCGAAGGACCTATCACTTGGTTCAGCACTCGAGGCGATTCCTCGGGTACTGGCTGATATGGGGGCTATGGCACCGAACGAGTTTCCCCCATCTTCTCGCTCGAATATTGGTTTCCCTGCCGGCGATGGTCCTTTGGACACTTAGGGGTGTACACGCCTCTATGCCCGCACTTAAAGCAAAAAGGGTTCCTAATGGGTTCCTCACAATATATATATGAATGCCCCATGGCTTGACAATTCCAACACTGGATTCCTGAATAGTGCGGTTTCCTATTGCGCCGATACTCCAACGCCTCGATCTGCGGGTCAGCTTCGCAATCCTCGCCTTCCATCCTCCTATCAGGTGTCATAGCTCGGGCTTCATTGACATGTCGTCCGGTATAAGTTGTTCCAAGTATCTTGCTCTCCCTTAGCACTTGTTCACCCTTCCGTGCTATATCGCGTAGATCATGCAATGTCCTCGCCTCTGCGTTGAACAGCATCAGCTTCATACTACTGTTGACGTTTCGTTTTATTATGTCAATCAGTAGGGCTTCTGACATCGGTTCTCTAAGGCGCGCGTTAAGTGCTAATATGTCAGTGTGGAATACATCGTATGACTCACTTAGCTTTTGCTTCCGCATTGAGATCTCCATCATGATCTCGTGGTCACTTTTCAATGTTCCAAACTCACGCTTCAAAGAATAACACAAAAAAGGATAATTCGCGTTTGGGTTTTGCTTGGTGAACAGCCAGTACCATTCTTCAGCCCGCCCTGACAAAAATAAATGAAAGCTTGCCATTAGCTGGTCGTCCGAACACTGAGTCCGCTCACATAAGGTGTCTAATTTAAACAAAAAATCCGCAACGCTCCCAGTACCATCGAAGGAGACCTTCCACTCCTGTGGTTTCACCGCCATGTTGTTCGAAATGATGTTGGCTTGGTTACTAACAAAGGTCTGGGCCCGGTTCCTTTCTTCCCTATTGGTGTTCCTTGTATAGGTGGCACCGCCCTGCGACGATGTTACTGCAGCGTTAAGTAGATCCATATTCTCCCTGATCGTCCTCATTTCGTTACGCATCTCCTCCTGCGAAGTCCTGAACAGCTGATGTAGCACGTTCACCCACGAATCTTCAGGAGGGGCCTCGACAATATTCCGCGGAGTATTCCTATCACCTAAAGTGTTAAGAGGTATAGAGTTTTGGAGCAAAACTCCCGCTTCCTCCTGTATACCTGACAACACGTTAGTGGAAGGGTCAAAAATATTCTGCATGGGGTCTGCGGCCATGGACGAGTCAAGGATATTAGTACTAGCTGGTCTATCCATCTTGTGGTTGGAAGCAGGGTTCAAAACTGTCCCGGTCGGATCTCCTCTACCCGGACTACCTACTGGAGAATGCATCACTAACGTGTCGATTCTGAGCGTAACCGGAAACTTTGTACCCAGAAGATTATCTAACCAAAAATCGTAACCGGTGCATGTACCCGCGATTCTAGCGCGCATGGTAACGATGTCAAAAACAAACAATGCGCAAAAGAGAATAAAAGGCAAACGCGCACGAAACTTCACGTAAAAAAGTGGTTATATTGTTTATTAATTCTTCTGATCTAGTATGTGTATAAAATTTGTGCTATTTTCTGTCCAAAAAAATATTTACAAAACACGTGCAATTTGTCGCGGTTACTTGGCGTTACCACCTCTTTAGGTGGTTACGAAATTGAACTGCAACTTGAGCCGGCAGAATACCAAACGGGTGTAAAAGTTTCCAAGATATTTGTTTGCCGGGTAAATCGAATGTTGTTACCACTATAGAATCGACCCGTAAAGGCCGATTTGTGGGCTGTTTTGGAAATGCCCCTCTACCCTGACCTCTAGGTTTACCCCCACTTCCTCGGTTAGTATTTCTAGTAGTCATGCGTTCAGCTGACTGTTCCATGTCTACTAGGAACTATAAAAAAAATTCGGTCAATAAAAAAAATGTTTAAGTATTGGTTTCGGTTACAAGGGGCGGTTATAAGGCACAAAGTCAAAATTCACCCTCCCTACCCTATAATACCGATGATTCGCGTAAAAAAAAGAAAGGCAATAATAATGTCTATCAAATCTTAAGTCGCTAATCGTAACGACTTTTCCGAAAAAAAAAATATAATAAAGTTTTCAAAAAAAAAATATATATACGTGTACAATATACGCTGAAAAAAAGTTTGATTAGGAAATATACGTTTGAAAATCAAAAAGCAATGAAATACGATATGTTGTTTTGAAAAAGATATTTGTATGTGTATTTAGATGTTCAATGGGTATGCTGACATCCCATCATTAGAAGGCATAGGTATGATGGGAAAAAAAAATAAACATAAAAAATTTGACAAGGACATATCCAGGTACACCTACCGCAATGCAGGGGTGGTCTTAAGGACACCTCGCCCTGAGACATGTGGGTATACCATGGTGAAAATTTTGAAAAAAAGTTAAACTTATTTGGACTACAGTACTCCCGACCGCAATGCAGGGGCTGCTAAAGGCTGCCGCCTGAGACTTGCCGAGGCACTGTAGACCGCAATTGACAAAAAGAAACTGAAAATTTATTTTACTTTACACCTCTTCAGCTGCGTCGCAATGAAAGGATTCGGTTAGGTACCGCATTTCCCCAGACTTGCGCAGTTGAAAAAGTTCAAACTTATTTGGACTCCAGCACTCCAGACCGCAATGCAGGGGCTGCTAAAGGCTGCCGCCTGAGACTTGCCGAGGTGCTGTAGACCGCAAATGAAAAAAAACTGAAAATTTTACTCTACCCCTCCTCAGCTGCGCCGCAATGAAAGGATGCAGCTAGATGCCGCATTTCCCCAGACATGCGCAGTTGGAAAGGGGGTTATTCGGTTCCCCACTCCTCCTTCCGCAATGCAGGGGCTGCTGAAGGCTGCCACCTGAGACTGGTTAGAGGAGTGGAGACACCTACAAAAGAAAAAAATGCATACAAAAAAAACGAAGACAGAACAATACAACACGTTCGGCAAAACAAAAAGTTAAAAAAAAATCCCTGACTCTAAACCCCACTTAGCGGACATATTTATTTTCCCGAAGCCGACATAGGACAACAGACCCGGGACAAAAAAAAATATGTATATTACAAAAAAACTAAGTGCGTTTAGCACTACCTCACCGGGTGAAAATGCAAAAACTTCCGGTGGACATGACGTGAAGTCTCGTGGAGCCCTCAGCTACTGAACCCGAAGACCCATCCGGACAACTTGGTCAGTCCCACCATCCCGTTGCAACGCAGGTGGCGGCTCCTGGGCTTGCCTACCTGGGACATACGAGATGGTGAAACCTCACAAACTGGCCAGAGGAGTCACCGAGGCCAGCGCCTCAGGTCCCACGTTGGGCGCCATCTGTTATGGTATGCTGGGCGCCATATGTTATGGACCCCGAAAACAAAACGTTGGGCGCCATCTGTTATGGAAACGCGCTATTGTAGTGGCGCGCGCGATGGTGGAGCGCGGGGGGAGCGCGCGCAATGATGGTGCTGAATGGTCGCGCTGTTGTAGAGGCTCGCGCGATGGTAGAGCGCTATCGTAGTGGCGCGCGCAACGATGTTCCGCAATTAAGTTGGCGCGTTATAGTGGCGCGTTGCGATGGTAGCGCGCGCGATGATTGTGCGCTGTTATGGTGGCGCGCGCTGGTGGTTATTGTATAGTGGCGCGCGATGATTTTGCCCAATGGAGTAGTGCTGTTGAATTGGCGCGCGACGGTACGTGATTTTGGGGCTGTTTTGGTGGTGCGTTGTCGTAGTAACGTTCTGAAAAATTATGCAGGAGATTAGAAAAAAATTAAATCAAACATCGAAGATAAATAAGTAATGTAATGCAACTTGCCTCTAAAGGCAAATCCCCAAAAAAAAAAATATTTTCAAATAGCGACACTAATGGAAATATACATGTTTTCTGAGTGTTTGGGTTGAATCAGAAGTATAGTTTAAAAGTTACACGTAAATTAAGAGACAGAAGTTTGAGCATCCGGCAAAATTACAGGCTTTTGTAAAAGAAAATAGTGGGAACTGTTTAGGAAGATAAGTGCCAAACAAGTATTTATTAACATATTACAAAAATTTAGTGATATCTGTTTGAAATATAATAAACTTTCATATTATAAATAAAAAAAATCAATTTTTTTTCTTTTTTTTTCTTATTTTTTTGGCACAAATTATTACGGTCCGGATACTAAACCAAAAGTGTCCGGAGACTAAATTTGACTGTCCGGAAACTAGAACAAATCGAACTTTTTGGATTTTTAATTTAATAATACTAAGAACGTTATAAATTTAAATGATACATGCGTCACATTATTTAGAAATGTCTATATTTTAACTTTTCGCGGCAGCATATATCTGTGAGAAATTGAGTGTAAGTCAAAGATGAGAAAAACGCTAAGTGTCCGGATATTATGTCAATGTTTTTTGATTATTAGGCAAATCGCCAAAAATAAAATTTCCAATGGGTACTCACCTGGCTTTATTTTAAATGGGATCCTATACTGCTTTAATTTAGTTGTCGACCGCACACACCGATTTTCCCCCTTGCAAAATGTGTTAATTATGCACGAAACTTTGACTGTAATACAGCCAAAGGTGAATACTAAACTCACTGCTATATTTGTCGCTTTCAAATATTTGTATTTTCATCGCTATTAAAACATCGTAAAGTTGAAATTCCACACTTTTTAATTGCTGTTGCAATAACTAAATAATTGTTCTCTGCTTTTGCGTAGAATTTGGAAATATTTTCCCTTTAATTTCACTAGAGCATTAATGTCAAATTGAGAAGCAAAGTTCGCCACTTTTTTTTCTCGGTTTTGTATTTAAGGTGTAGGTATCTTATTTCAAGCAAAATTACAAGAAATTGGTGGCTAAGATTTGTTAATTCTACCACTTAAAAAAAATTTTCCACTACACATCACACTCGACCGTTTGCCCCGAAAAATTTTCACATTTGAATGGTCGAATGCCGGTGACGCCGCTATAGGGAAAATTTCCAATCAACTGCGACTGCGCAATGGAAAAGTTCCGTTGACCAGTCTGACATGGCGTGATCGTTGCCAGGTGGGACACTACGATTGGTGGTTGCCATCAGTATTCGGACTTTTATTACTATTTTAGGGACTTTTTTGTACTACCAAATTTGGTAAAAGTACAGTACTCATTCCGAAACAAAAAAAACAGGCCTTATGCTATTAAAATTAACGTAGGAGATAGGATTTTACAACTGTTTAGTAGATTTTATGATAGTTAATCTGTAGACATTACTTAAAGTGAAAGTTCGGTAATTACACTTTTATTTTAAGGCTTTAAAGAAAAAGGAATTTTGTACTTTTATTTTTACTACTATTTTGCTTTTTAGTTAGTTTTAGTAAAGGTGAATTTTCACGTATGGAACGAAAGTAGATATTAGGGAATATTAACAATGATTAATTATTTTACGGGAAGGTTTGAAGTCAGAGAAAAATTTACTTAATCAAAGGAAAAATCGAACTATGGTGCTATTAAATGGGAGCATAAAGCGGAGTAGATTTGCATAAAGTGCATTAGGTAGTAAAATTGCTACGACTTTTATTAAGTCCGAACCCTAAAGGCACGCTTTCGTTGGCGCGCGAAAAAAAGAAGGTTCTAGAACTTGTGTTTGGTGTGTTCCCTTGGTGGTCCGCGGAACCCGACGTTACTGGGTTTTAGGATAGGAGACACGTGAACTTCTTATCCGACCCTGCCATGGACAATACTATGACGATCTACGCTTCGTTACCATGCGCATAATAAATTAATATTGCCGCCTTGAAAATAGTTAACTTGATTCTTAAAGATGCTTTGCAATTTGACCAATATTTTGGTGCCCTTTTTCCTTTGTTACATTTTATTTTGGTGATATGACGGTTGTTAATTGCGTCAATATCAGGAATCCGGACGGGACCCCCATGTGTCTCCCTACCTTAGTTATTCGATTAGTCACCCACTTGTATACATTAATTTCCAACATAAAAATTAAGCGCTGTTTACTTAATATCAAATGCCCATTTAATTCAATTTGTCATTTTTCGGGCAATCTGGTTTACCCTACTATTTATTTCTGGCCACACCGAGAACACACCAAGCACTTGTTTGTCTGGAAATTAAAAGTTCCGTTATTGGTGCCTTTTTCCATTTTATGGAACATTTGGTGCTGCCACCTCGGCAAAAATCACGCCACTTCCCAGAATCTATCGATTTATGTCAAACCGCAGGGTGAACCTAAACTGTCACCTATCCAACCGCAGTGAGTCATACCAATCAAACTCAATAAAAGAAAAATTACTATAAGTTAGAAGTAGACCATAACATCTGCTCAGCTGACAGAAAAAATGTAAACAAAGTCATTTTTGTGAAAATAATAAAATTGTGTAAAAAATTCGTTGTGAATTATTTTAAATGAGTGAAATAGTAAACGAATTATTTTATTCTGACGACGATGAGGAAATCGTGGATTATATAACTACGGATTTCTTTAATAGGCATGTTGCTGAGCGGTGCGACCACTATTCAAATTTAAGGGACAAATCCTTTCATAGGAGGTTTCGGCTACAGAAGGAGACCGTTTTCTCCTTATTAGGCAATATAAGGGCACGTTTGGAAAGTTCAAAGTTGTGAGTACTTGGTTATTTAAAGTAATGGTTTTCTTTAGCAAACAGCTGCAAAAAAATTTGCTAAAATTATGAGTGGTGCTAACGACGCGGTTTGGTCACTGGAATACGAATCCAGAAGCGCTTTTTCAATTTTTTCATTGGATTGAAACTTAGAAAGGTGTTCTGCACATTAATAACATTGACCAATTTCTGGTTTTTTGCCAATAACTTCACTGAAACAAAACAACTGGAAAAGCACTTCCAGATTCGTACCTAGTGACCAAAACGTGTCTCATAATTTTAGCTTACTTTTTAGCAGTTGTGTGGTGAAGATAACCATTTCCTTATTTTATATTGGAGTATAAGAATCAACGCGTTTCTTTTCTTCCTTTGCTAGCATGGTGTGCATGAGTCAACAACGTGCAGAATTGTGCACAAAGTAACTGATGCTATAGCTCGCTTATACCCGCAGTATATACAAATGCCCTCCGATGATGCACTGATGAAAGAAGCTGCAGTTCAATTTTATGACATAGCCAGATTTCCGCGAGTAATTGGAGCAATCGATTGCACCCATGTGCGAATAAAGTCGCCAGGTATTTTGTCGTCGGTTCCATGAAAACTAACACAGTTAATTTCCTTGCATGGAAAGCTTAATTTAAAGAAAAAGAACTGTGTTAGTTTTTCATTCAACTTACAATATATACATACATACTTACACTTGCAAGTGTTAACTAACATGTAAGGACTGGTCTGTCTTTAGAAAGATACGTTTCAAGCTATGAACACCGAGTGGAAAAGTGAGTAATGCATTACCATTTTTTCTTCACATATCACAGTCTTGTTGAATTTTGATTAAAAACTTTAACAATATCTTTTGTGAAATAATAATATTTGTCTATATTCTTTTCAGGAGGGGAACATGCCGAAATATATCGGAATAGGAAGGGATACTTTTCAATAAATGCTCAGGCCATATGCTCTGCCGACTTGATGTTTAGGGATGTTGTTGCAAGGTGGCATGGATCTGCACACGACTCGCACATTTGGGACCACTGCAATTAGCGTCGGTATTTCTTACAAGGAGCGTATAAAAATTACTGTCTTCTTGGCGACAGTGGTTATGCTCAGACCACATTCATGATGACACCACTGGGGACTGTGACCTCTGCAGCTGAATCCCTATGTAATGAGTCGCAGATCAGAACAAGAAATAGCATTGAACGCACGTTTGGAATTTGGAAAAGAAGATTTCCCATCTTGTCTAGGGGAATACAAGTACATTTGAGCAGAGTACCAGGCACCATAGTAGCCACTTCTGTTCTGCATAATGTGGCTAGACTGCAGAATGATCCTGATCCAGTTATTGATGACGACTACCCGCCGATATCGGATAGTATAATTGAAGGAAATGAAAATCAAATCGTTGAAAACCCTACCAGACTATCGCCAGGAAACCGGGCTCGGCGCGCTTTGATCGACCAGCACTTTGGAAGACTTCGTTCTCTTCAATAAGTATGGAATATAATATACAACTTTGAAATTATTTCTAATAACTATTTTTTTTGGAAAAATTTAACCCACTACGGCAATGGCCGGACTGAATCAATTGTTTACATATACACAATAACTTATTATATACATACCCATACTTACCTTTGTTTATATCCTTCCCTTTGTTTATATACTTACCGTTGTTTATATACTACCTGTCGTGTAAAAAGAAAAACTAAATGAATTTGCCGTTCAATTCAATGCGACTGTTTTATTTTATGTTTTCAAGCAAGTGAAGTTAAAAAATGATGACAACAACAAAACTACTGCTCCAAAACTGGTTTCTTATTTTCGAACTTAGTGATGTTGACAATTTGATTTATAACCGATTACTATTAATGTATGTACGGATATATAAAATTTCATGTGAGTACAGTATAAACTAATATAAATGTGTATTATAATGGGCCTTGACCGAACATATACCCGCCTTTGAAGCCATCTGGATTTCAAAATTCTTCGTTGAGAGGCAAAGGAGCGACCTTGTGTATCGGCCTACGAAATGATCCCTTTGATGTGCGTAGTTGTACCACGCGAACCAGACCGTCAGCACCAGGTATAGTATCGATTATACGGCCGAGAACCCATTTTTGAGGTGGCAGATTGTCTTCATGAACAATAACCAATTGCCCAATCTTTACGTTAGCTTTCGGTTGCAACCATTTCGACCGCTGCTGTAGATCATGTAAGTAGTCGCGTCTCCATATTTCCCAAAAGCGCTGCTTTAGATAAGTTACACGCTGCCAGCTCGTTAGATAAGGTATTTTTTTAGCATCAAATGTCTCCTCTGGTAAGGATTTTAGTGAGCAGCCAATAAGTAAGTGAGCTGGTGTAATTGCTTCCCCATCATTTGGGTCATTTGACAAATATGTAATTGGACGAGAGTTTAATATAGATTCGACTTCAATTAAAACTGTTTGAAGTTCTTCAAATGTCAAATTCGCATGAGCCGCATTTTTGACGAGAAGCGTTTTGGCGGATTTAACGGCCGCTTCCCATAATCCCCCAAAGTGCGGAGCACGGGGAGGAATGAAGCGAAATTCAAATCCTGTTTGGCTCGAATATGTCAAAACGTCGTCCAGTGAATTTTTGTTAAACAAATGCTGACGAAATTCGTTAAGCTTGGATTGAGCTCCGACAAAATTAGTTGCATTATCACAATACAAGCGCACAGGTATGCCGCGTCTACTTACGAATCGTTTGAGAGAAAGCAAGAACCCGTTCGTAGACAAATCTGACACAAGCTCTAGGTGAACGGCCTTAGACGAAAAGCATACAAATATAGCTGCATACGTCTTGTATGGCTGCTTACCTCGAATACGATATGAAGTAAGAAATGGGCCACAAAAATCGACACCGCTTATGAGGAACGGACGATGAGCCTTAAATCTATCTGCTGGTAGATCACCCATTACTTGATTCAATAATTTTGGTTTGTAGAAGAAGCAATGAGTGCAATTCCTTACAACTTTACGTACAAGTTCTCTTGCGTTCACTACACATACCCTTTGCCGAAGAAGGCTTAAAAGTATCTTAGGTCCAGCGTGAAGATTTTGTTTGTGAAGATGTTCTATATACAGTCGGGTGAAGCGATGAGTTTTTTGAAGAAGCGCAGGAAACTTTGCATCATTTGCGATCGGAGCCCTCTGTAAGCGCCCCCCTACTCTTAATATTCTTATTGATTTGCCGTCGATATCCATTTTCTGTAAGAAGGGGCAAAGTTTGGTTAGACTTCCTTTAACGGGCTGATTGTTGTAAAGGTTAGATAGTTCTTCTTTGAATTCAAGTCTCTGTATTTCAGAAATAATTCTCCAAAATGTTCTATCCGATTCTTCTTTAGATAAGTGTACTATGTCATCTGCCGTTTGGTTTCTATTTGCAGGAAATTTATTAAAAATCCTAAATATGTATGAACAAATTCGAAGAATTTTATAGTACGATGAATGACGTTCGATTATGTCATGTACAATGGTTCCAATGGTGCCACTCTCACTCTTGCTACATTTCAATGAAACTGGCCTTCTTTTTTCTAACTCGACGGAAGACGAAATTAGTAGATCAGCTTGTATGGGCCATTCACTTGATTCCTTTGTGAGGAAGGGTGGCCCTGAAAACCAGATAGTGTTTGGTAAATCCGATGCACTGCATCCTCGAGATATAATGTCTGCGGGATTCTCCTTTGATGGAACATGTCTCCAGTGAACTTCCTTACAGTCTTCTTGCAATTCGGAGACTCTATTCCCTACGAAACAATTTAATGAAGAGGAGTGCATTTTTAGCCATTGGAGGACAATCTTTGAGTCAGTCCAGAATATTACTATTGGTGTATATCTTGATAGCTTGTGCTTAATTTGTTTCCCCGTTTTGTTAAGAAGCACTGCAGCACACAACTCCAGCCTCGGAAGAGATTGTGCCTTTATTGCAGCCACCTTTGATTTAGCCATTAAAAGAGCTGTTCTTTGAACTCCATCGACGTTTGTTCGCACATATAACCAGCAACCATATGCTCGTTGCGAAGCATCTGCGAAACCATGAACCTCGCTAATGGTGCTATTGGCCATATGGACGTATCGTGGTACTTCTATATCATTAATTTTTGTTAAATCGGCTGTTATTGGATTCCAAATGTCGAGAAGTTCGGATGGCAAAGGTTGATCCCAATCAATATTTTGAATCCACATTTGTTGCAATAAAATTTTGCAACGAATAATTATAGGGCCCTAAAGTCTTTGCTATATGCTCTTCCCCCGCCTTTATTAGCTTTTCACCGATGTCATCAGAAACTACATCTGCGCTATTACTGTTCCACTTTGCTAGTTCAATTCCAGATGTTGCCAGTAGATTTGTAATTTCAATTTTCTTACGTTGAAGCTCGATTATACTATCAGCCCCAGTGAACAAGTCATCTGTTATGATATCCATTGACTGAGCGTGACGATATCACGATCAAGGACGAAAGAGGAGTAGTGCTTGTGGCAAGGTGCCGTGACCACGGTGTGTGCACTGGCGTTTAGGCCCGGAGCTTCAGCTTCGTGGAGTTCGATGACGTGATCATTGCACAGCACTACTCTCCTCAGCCAATGGTCAAACACGATAATTATTATTTGCACACGGGACTAAAAGAAAACTATAAAAAAATCAAAACTTCTACAAAAACCCAAGTTGCACTTACTTGCCACACTTCACTTTTACCCTCCTTTACCGCTACCCTTATGCCAGGCAGCTCGTTTCAGATATTTGGTGGCTGCCTCTATACCCGCCCTACCATTGGCCTCATTGATGTTATTGAGGCCCCAAATACATTACCTTTCAACTACCCATGTCTCAAACCAAATAAAAGAAATTAGTTAACCATTATTTTAATTATTATTTTAACAAATTCAATCCATTACAAAAATGTTTGTTTCTTACTTAAACTTATACTTTCGCAAAACCCTGAATTTCGATCATTTACTATTTTCAACAGAATAAACTTATCGTGAAAGAATTGAATTTACAAATTGGTAGAACTTTTATTGGTCCTCTCAACACTTTCAAAGTTATCTTAAAATTTTATTACAGAGATATAAACATACATATGTATTTTCAGTTTAATATATGTACATTTGTATGTAAATATGCCTTACAACCTGGTATACACAACTTGTGTATGAACAACGTAAAAAAATGTATGAACAAAATTAGCAAACCCAAATCAAGACTAATCAAACTTGCTTAAGGTTGTCGAACATATGTGCATACATATGTATGTACAAGCACAAAAAAAAATATACATAGGTATGTATGTATATGGAATATTAAATATAAAAATAATATGTAATGAAAGAATATAATTAAATATATATATACATGTGTATGGATGTGGGTGATCAGGGAATCAAAAAAAAACACAAGGTCAAAATTAAATTTTAAAGACTGTGCAAATGTAGCACACCTAGCTTAGAAGGCCTTCTCGCTGGGGATAATAAAAATATTAAATGATTCCCTAATCCTGGCGTGAATTTCATCGCCAATGATTAAAATTACAAAAATTCAAAGTTTCCAAAAAAAAATGTCTCAATACATAATATTATTATTAAGTTACGGCAACCATACTTATGCACGCAAATAAGTTACAAGTGCTCGCAACTAAAACAAGGTTTGTTTCAAAAGTTGTCAATACGGCGCGCTCTCAAACATGTCCATTAGTGTTTTCTTCATACATGCTTATGGAAACTTCATGTTTGAGAGAGTGCTATACAACAACAACACAATAATATGCTGCTACAGCTTAGTTATATATTCTAAGGTTAATAATTATATTTAAAATCTAATTATTAATAAAAATCTAATTATTAATATCTGATTGACAAAATTTAATGTTACCAATTAAACTACAGTTGGTACTAGGTAAAAAGGACAATTGGGCTTTTAACCCAACATTAGGCCATCGGGCAAATTCCAGTTGACAAAGAATAAATGTTTTTAATCTTTCTATTTAATTGTTACAATGCATGTTTTAGGTATACTATATTTTAAGTTAATCTTCTTCTTCTTCTTGGTGTTGGAGTTGGTTCCTCTTACATTTTGGCCTTTATTGAATGCAATTTACGTATGTAAATTAAATGATGAAATTTTGGTTTAGGCCGACGGCTTTTTCTGCAAAACTTGCAGCGGTTCAGAAATTTATTAAAGATGAAGATTTGGAATGCTTCCTAGGTGGTCATGCTGTTTAAGTGGAGGTATGGTTCATAGTAGCTTCTTCAGCGATTCATAGGGATTTTGGTGGGCTTTGAATTGCGGTGCTCGATAGCAGGGGGAGTGAGACGATAAAACAGATTTTTTGAGGTTATAATAATCGTGATAAATCTATAGAAAAATAACACATCGGCGTGTTAGAAATTGGGCATTGATAATTTATGAACACAATAATAAAGGGACAGGGAATATTTATTGGATAACTGAACACTTACCAAATGGTTTGGTTTATAAAATGATGGTTGGAGCTCCAGCCGGCAACGATCGTATATTTGATGCTCAGGAACTACGGTTTACGCGCACTGATTTTACGATAGCGTTAGTTAATAACATTAATGTTTAAAAAAATTAAGTCTTACTTTGACTTCACTCCGAATCAAAAATTATTTTTAAAGTTTCGCCACCACTTACGTGTTGCCGGTTTCAGATCTCCACAGAAAAGAAAGAGATTCTTTCGCGGAAGTTCTGTCAGACCCGCTCGGCTGCCAAAATGTCGATAAGTCAGTTCAACACCATATGTCTATTTGCAATCCTGGATGTCTTTCCTATGGTAAACTTCTCTTTTCCCTGTATCAACGTCCTCCAGCTCATACATGCAATTGCCCCTCAACGCAAGCACCCTACACTTCACAAATGTAGGAGCCAATTTTGCTGAAAATTTCTTTGAAGCATCGCTTTGAACAAAGTTACGCCGGAAAACGAAATCGCCAATTTCAAAACGCTTGTCAGAGCTACGCAGGTTGTAACGTTTGGCAGAATTTTCAAACGCTTTGATAATATTGTCGGCAATTTGCTGTCGAATAAGTCTGAGATGGTCAGTTCTTTCTAGTACGGTGTCGTCTAGGGTCTTGAGCCTCCTCAACAAGTCGTAATCGCCCGCATGCGAAATCATTTGCTGCCCAAACAAGGCGAAGTACGGTGATACTCCGATGGTTTGGTGAAATGAGCTCCGCAGCGCTTCAGCAATTTCTGAGATGTTTTTGTCCCAGTGGGATTGGTCCTTCTTAAGGTAAGCTCTTACCCCAGCGACTATAGAGCGGTTTACACGTTCGCTTGCATTAGCTTGGGGGCTATATAAGGCAGTATAAACGTGTCTTATACCACGGGCCGACAATAAGGTATTAAACTGCGATGATCTGAACTGCTTGCCATTGTCACTCATAACGATTTCGGGAGTTCCGAAAATATTGAAAACGTTATCGCGAAGAAAATCACATATTACGGACGTGTTAAACTTTTTGACGGTTTTTAATAGGGGAAACTTTGTCAAATGGTCAAGGACGATGAAAATTCCTATGTTTCCTTGCTTGGATCTAGGGTAAGGTCCAAGAAAATCCACATAGATCTTTTGAAACGGTCTTTGTACCGTGTATTGTGCGGACATTGGTGGTCTTTGCGTGGCATTGGGTGATTTGCTTTGTTTGCATATTTCGCATCGGCCAACATAATCTTTGACATCGACTGTCATATTTGGCCAGTACAAATTATTTCGCAAACGATCCAGTGTCTTCGCAATACCACCATGATATTTATTTGGCGGACAGTGCGCGTTTTCTATGACACCCGGAACTAGGGATTTGGGAATCCAAAGCTTCCAAGTAAACGATTCCCTTTCCGGATTGCCATCAGCATGTTCAGTCCTCTTATAGAGGAGGTTGTCGATCACCTGTAGATCAGGCAATCTACTTTCGTTTTGACGGACATGACTTACCAATTTCTGGTAATCTTCGGACAAAAACTCGGACGACTGTAAATCAACTAACGGACGGACTTCAATCTCTCTGACTTCACTAATTTCTTCAAAATTTTGACGTGACAGACAATCAGGCACTATATTGAGTGAACCTTTACGGTGCTCAATATTAAACTTAAATCCCTGCAGTTTTAGAGACCATCGTGCTAATCGGCTGGATAAGTCGGTTTGCCGCATAAGCCACTGCAAGCTAGCATGGTCAGTAACTATAGTGAACTCTTGTCCCTCTACATATGCTCTAAATTTCTTCAAGCTTAATAAAGCTGCTAGACATTCGAGCTCTGTTACACTATAGTTACTTTGTGCCTTATTCAATTTTTGCGAAAAATATGCTATTGGGACTTCAACATTATCTGTATTCTTTTGAATAAGCACTGCACCAACTCCTAACTTACTAGCATCACACTGGATGATAAAGGGCTTGGTATAATCAGGACTAGCCAGTACTGGTGCCGTACAGAGTTTCTCTTTCAAGGCATCGAACGCCTGCTGTGCATCATCGTTCCAGTCAAACCCTCTACCCTTTTTTAGCAAATTGGTGAGAGGACTTGTCAAGGCAGCAAAATTGTCTACGAATCGGCGATACCAACCCGCCATTCCCAAGAAACGCCTCACCTGCTTGACATTCGTTGGAACTGGGTATTGGGTTACAGCCGAAATCTTTTCGGGGTCAGTACTTATGGTTCCGTTGCCCACAATATATCCCAGATACTTAACTTCTTTTATGCAAAATTTACTTTTGTTGACGTTGATAGTCAACCCCGCTTTCCTTAAATGAAGAGCAACATCGGATAGAACGGACATATGTGTGTCAAAATCTTCTGACACAATTAAGAGATCGTCTAGATAGACGAAAACTTGGTTTCTTAAATTGGGCGGTATTACGCGATCCATCAAACGACAAAGCGCTTGCGGGGCGTTACAAAGACCGAAAGGCATTACGCGGTATCGGTAAAGCGGACGATTTGGGACGGTGAAACAGGTGTAATCACGGGACTGCTCAGAAAGGGGAATTTGCCAAAAGGCACGACGTAAATCGAGAGAGCTAATGAATTCCGCCTTGGGTATTCTGCTTAGAATCCCATCAATGTGAGGAAGTGGATATGCGTCCTTAACGGTAACGCTATTGACCTTTCTTGAATCCAGACACAAGCGGACTTTACCTGGCTTTTTCACTAGCACAACCGGACTGGACCACGGACTGTTTGGAGCTTCCTCGATTACACCTAACTTTATCATTTCATCAATTTCGGCATGTACGAGTTTCTCGACAGCTGGTGAAATTGGAAAGTAACGCTGCTTAATCGGGAGGACATTGGGTTCGAGTTGTATCTCGTACTCCAACAAAGACGTTTTTCCCAAGCCTTCTTTCTCACAACTTGGAAATCTATTTTTAACTAACTTTAACTGCTGTTGTTGCTCAACATTCAACGAAAGTGAGTTTTCGTCAAACGTACTATTCTGTTCTAGGGCAATTTCTGAAATTATATTAGGTGCGATTTGGAATTTAATCCAAAAGTCAACACCTAATATCAGATCTTGGGACATACTGGGGACAACGAAAAACGTTATCAATTCTGATTGGTCTTTATACTGGACACTAAGATCTATTGTACCGAAAACGACTTGACATTTGCCATCAGCTGTGCAAATTGGTATATGGTGTTTTCGCAACTGTTGCTTGGCGACCTCTTTTGCCAACTTGCCTCCTAAACAAGAGACTTGCGCTCCACTATCTAGTAAACCTAGGTGATCACTTTCTAGCAACCTAACCTTAGCATACGGTCTCAAGTCATTTTCTTTATGCTGCAATGAGCTAATAGTTTTTTTCAAATTTCCTTTATTTCGTTTTACTTTTATCCAAAAGTCTTTCATACGACGAGAAGAACGTTTTGTAGTATTGGGACTGCCAAAATCTGAACCAAATATTCTATTCCTAATTTCATTGTATCTTTTTAGACGTACGTCGTATGGTATAATTTCTTTTTTCAATGGAGTAGTATGAATATGAGAGTCACCAGTGCGTATACTTGATGGTACGCCGCTAGCCTCTTTTTGCATGTGTATGCATACGTTATCGCTATCTAGCGTTTGCTGTCGTTGCGAGGTATCGGTCGCGATTCCTCGCTCGGTTGGCAGTTTCCCGGATTACATTTAGGGCATTTAGGGCGGTAGGTATTAGGTGCGCCACAACCGTAGCAAAACACGGTACGCTCCTCAAGGCAGTCATAATACCTATGTCCTTCTTTGTTGCAATTCCAGCAACCAGGTTTTAGTTTGGTAGCTGGCTGGGAAACTGCGTCTACTTCCAAAAAATCAGGTTGGCTTAAAAACTCATCGTTTAAATCTTGATCAAGGTAGGCTTCATTAACTTGTCGCCTGGAAAATGGTCGGGAGTTGCTCGTTTGGGAAAAAGGCGTAGACTTGGCAAGTTCGTTTGCCAAACTTTCACCTTTTAGACAGAGTCGACGTAATTCAGCCAAAGAATTGATTGAAACGAATAGAAGTTGTTGCCGAATACGTGGCCGTAAGTTATGCTTCATAATTTCCAGCAACTCTAGTTCTGAAAGTGGACTTTCAAGAGGTTCCGCGATTTTAAAGATAGCATTACGAAATTCGTCAAAACTTTCGTTTTGACCTTGCTTCCTAGCACGAATCGATTCCTTGATCTCAAAATCGCTTCGGTGCAGCTGAAAATTTGTACGTAAGGCTTGGCAGAGAGCTGGCCATGTAACGCGTTCAACAGATCTGCGGTAGCGCCAGTACCAGTCCTTTGCCTCATTAACAAACAAGCTCTGAACGTGTTCGCATAAAATACTAAAATTTCCATTAAGAGTGTCTATTACTAATAGCTCTACACGAGACAAGAAGCTATCTACAGATAAACGCGAAGTGCCATCAAATTTCACATCCCAACTAGAAATTAGCTGAGCGATTCTTCCGGTGTATGGTACGGTTGATATATCACTCAACCGGAACTGGTCAATATGATTATTAAAGTTATTGTTACTCTGGCTTGGTAGTGGTGGTGCGTCTCTTGGCCATACCGGTGTAGACCTATTAGGGAGGTGTTGTGCTGAAGTAGCATTTGCAGTTTGGCTTAAGTCATTGGCTACAGGGGCGGTTGCAACAGGATTAATATTCAACCGTTCTAGAAAATTGGAAAGAGTGCTTTCTATGCGCTGCTCTACCATTTGGGCTACGCGATTCTCTAAACCCTCAAAAGCAGTGGCAGATCTCGCTGACACAATGGCGGAGACCATAGTCCTTATACGCGCTTCATCCTCATTTTCTGCTGGTATATCACCTCCATGCGCTCCTTCAGATGCTAAGTTGTTTGCATTATCTAATATTTGTTGTAGCTGTCGCTGTGACTCAACACTGGTCCTAGGTTGATTTTCATTCCTACTAGTGTTAGCTGAACTTTCTTGCTGCATTGTTTGTAATCTCGTGTTAACACCTTGGTTTTGGCTAAATTCCCTACTACTACAGGGACCTCTACACAGGGGGCAAGAAGAATTGTTCCTCAACCACGATAGAAGGCAGTTCCTATGGAAGCGATGGTCACACGCTGTAACAAGCACGTTATCCCTCTTAAGAAACGCCTTTTTACAAACAGTGCAATGAGTTTGCAAGGGTACGTGTTCGTCACTATGACGTAGTGGCATAGTTATATCCGTTCAAAGAAAGGTAGTTTCTCACAAAGATACTAGGTTTCAAAAAAAAAAGAAGTAAGAAGATTGAACTAAATGGGTAAATGTTAAGTTTCGAACTTTGTTCTATAATTCAATTAAAATGTTTTAAAGGAAATTATATTCCTCAACTCGATTTCACAAAAACAAAGGTAACAAGAATGAACAAAATGTGTAATTGAAAAGCTTCAAACTTTATTCAATAACGCAATAGAAATATTTTAAAAAAATGTTTTATCCTTATTCTTGCACTCAAAAAAGAATATATATGAATAATAATAAAAAAAAGTAGTAATTAAGTTTCGGCTTTTTTTTTTTTTTCCTCTTAAGCAAAAAGAATGTTTATAAAAATCTGTATACTGACAAAAAAAAATCATCAAAAGGTTTTGGTTTGAGAACATGGGTGTCTCTCTGATGGTAATGTGGCATAAGGTTAAAGCTAGTAAAGGAGTCATATTGTGTTGTGGCATGCAACATAATGAAAAAGAATGGTTGGTTGCGATTGATTTTATTTACAACCACACCTTCCCACATATTCCAAATCTTTCCCAAAAGGTTTGTAACAATCAAAAAAAAATCAATAGAAGTGGCATCTCGAAGGTGGGTTTGAGATGAACTAAGTCTTTGATGACTTGAATATATTTTTTTTCTCTTTGCAATGTAGTTTACGTGAACCTTTGGTAAGCTACCTGGCATTTAGCCTTAATGAGCAAATTTCCAAAAAGGTATATGACGTACCTATGTTTCTACAAAAACAAAAGAAAATGCTGTGCTCAAACAATCCTTAGGGTACGAAATACTAACGAGGTACGAATCTGGAAGCATCTAGCCTGTCAGATCGTAATTCCATCGAAAATAATTCGTATCCAAACAAAAGCGCTTGAACACAACAACACTCAAAAAAAAATATCTAAAAAAAATTGTCAAACGTTAAAATATCAAATTAAATTGAAAGCGGGCAGACGAGTCGATTCCAGGAGGGAATCCTTCATGTGAAACCACGAGTTGAAAACAAAAAGTACTAAAGTGACTTTCCTTCTTTCGGGCCCCACGTTGGGCGCCATTTTATCTGTTATGATATCCATTGACTGAGCGTGACGATATCACGATCAAGGACGAAAGAGGAGTAGTGCTTGTGGCAAGGTGCCGTGACCACGGTGTGTGCACTGGCGTTTAGGCCCGGAGCTTCAGCTTCGTGGAGTTCGATGACGTGATCATTGCACAGCACTACTCTCCTCAGCCAATGGTCAAACACGATAATTATTATTTGCACACGGGACTAAAAGAAAACTATAAAAAAAATCAAAACTTCTACAAAAACCCAAGTTGCACTTACTTGCCACACTTCACTTTTACCCTCCTTTACCGCTACCCTTATGCCAGGCAGCTCGTTTCAGATATTTGGTGGCTGCCTCTATACCCGCCCTACCATTGGCCTCATTGATGTTATTGAGGCCCCAAATACATTACCTTTCAACTACCCATGTCTCAAACCAAATAAAAGAAATTAGTTAACCATTATTTTAATTATTATTTTAACAAATTCAATCCATTACAAAAATGTTTGTTTCTTACTTAAACTTATACTTTCGCAAAACCCTGAATTTCGATCATTTACTATTTTCAACAGAATAAACTTATCGTGAAAGAATTGAATTTACAAATTGGTAGAACTTTTATTGGTCCTCTCAACACTTTCAAAGTTATCTTAAAATTTTATTACAGAGATATAAACATACATATGTATTTTCAGTTTAATATATGTACATTTGTATGTAAATATGCCTTACAACCTGGTATACACAACTTGTGTATGAACAACGTAAAAAAATGTATGAACAAAATTAGCAAACCCAAATCAAGACTAATCAAACTTGCTTAAGGTTGTCGAACATATGTGCATACATATGTATGTACAAGCACAAAAAAAATATACATAGGTATGTATGTATATGGAATATTAAGTATAAAAATAATATGTAATGAAAGAATATAATTAAATATATATATACATGTGTATGGATGTGGGTGATCAGGGAATCAAAAAAAAACACAAGGTCAAAATTAAATTTTAAAGACTGTGCAAATGTAGCACACCTAGCTTAGAAGGCCTTCTCGCTGGGGATAATAAAAATATTAAATGATTCCCTAATCCTGGCGTGAATTTCATCGCCAATGATTAAAATTACAAAAATTCAAAGTTTCCAAAAAAAAATGTCTCAATACATAATATTATTATTAAGTTACGGCAACCATACTTATGCACGCAAATAAGTTACAAGTGCTCGCAACTAAAACAAGGTTTGTTTCAAAAGTTGTCAATACGGCGCGCTCTCAAACATGTCCATTAGTGTTTTCTTCATACATGCTTATGGAAACTTCATGTTTGAGAGAGTGCTATACAACAACAACACAATAATATGCTGCTACAGCTTAGTTATATATTCTAAGGTTAATAATTATATTTAAAATCTAATTATTAATATCTGATTGACAAAATTTAATGTTACCAATTAAACTACAGTTGGTACTAGGTAAAAAGGACAATTGGGCTTTTAACCCAACATTAGGCCATCGGGCAAATTCCAGTTGACAAAGAATAAATGTTTTTAATCTTTCTATTTAATTGTTACAATGCATGTTTTAGGTATACTATATTTTAAGTTAATCTTCTTCTTCTTCTTGGTGTTGGAGTTGGTTCCTCTTACATTTTGGCCTTTATTGAATGCAATTTACGTATGTAAATTAAATGATGAAATTTTGGTTTAGGCCGACGGCTTTTTCTGCAAAACTTGCAGCGGTTCAGAAATTTATTAAAGATGAAGATTTGGAATGCTTCCTAGGTGGTCATGCTGTTTAAGTGGAGGTATGGTTCATAGTAGCTTCTTCAGCGATTCATAGGGATTTTGGTGGGCTTTGAATTGCGGTGCTCGATAGCAGGGGGAGTGAGACGAGGTGCATGTGGTTTGCACAAGCAACCCACATGCACAATAAAACAGATTTTTTGAGGTTATAATAATCGTGATAAATCTATAGAAAAATAACACATCGGCGTGTTAGAAATTGGGCATTGATAATTTATGAACACAATAATAAAGGGACAGGGAATATTTATTGGATAACTGAACACTTACCAAATGGTTTGGTTTATAAAATGATGGTTGGAGCTCCAGCCGGCAACGATCGTATATTTGATTTTACGATAGCGTTAGTTAATAACATTAATGTTTAAAAAAATTAAGTCTTACTTTGACTTCACTCCGAATCAAAAATTATTTTTAAAGTTTCGCCACCACTTACGTGTTGCCGGTTTCAGATCTCCACAGAAAAGAAAGAGATTCTTTCGCGGAAGTTCTGTCAGACCCGCTCGGCTGCCAAAATGTCGATAAGTCAGTTCAACACCATATGTTTTTGACAAGAGCTATTTGGGGAGCTTAATTGGGGTTGTGAAGTTGGGACAGTGGTGGCGAAATAAAAAAGTTAACGAATGAAATAAAAAGGTTTGGAAGCAAAGGGAAATGAAAATAAAAGAAATATTATTGTGGTCTTGTACACCGGTACACATCTACATACAAATCTTCACGTAAAACTTGCGACCCGACTGGAAACTTGTCACTATATGTGTCTGCGATGTGAAATAACGAGCGTATTGCTAGAAACGGTGCAGATGCCATACCGTATGTCACCGTGTTCAGTTGGTATACGAGCAAAGGATCATTTACTCGCTTTCTCCATAATATAAGTTGGAACATTCTGTCCTTCTCGTGTATCAAAAACTGCCTGTACATTTTACGAATGTCAGCTGTTAAAGCAAAGCGATTAAAACGAAATCCTAGAAGCGTAATTATAAGATCTTGCTGGATTGTAGGACCAACCATGAGAATGTCATTTAGAGAGCGCCTTGAAGAAGTGTCAGCAGATGCATCGAAAACCACTCGCAATTTTGTAGTGGTACTTTGTGGTCGAAGTACAAAATGGTGTGGAATAAAATAATGGGCATTGACAGCAGAGAATTCGTTCAATGGTGACATATGACCTAAGGACGATATTCTTCTATAAAATCAATGTACATATCATTTAAGGACTGTGAGCGCTCTAGTCTCTTCTCTAGTGAGAGAAATCTCCGTTGTGCATTGGCAAACGAATGTCCTAATAGTTGTGGTGATTCTTTGAAAGGAAGGCGTAATTCTAAACGGCCATTTTCACATATTTTCACGTTTTTTGTGATGTTGCTCTTCTGGCGAAAATGTGTTTGTTTGTGCCGACACCTCTTCCACTTCCCAGAATCGTTTAAGGGTTGTATCTATTTCAGAAAGGGAAGGTGTCATAACTGCTACATTGCATGTTCGGGTTGACCCTTTGGAGATTACATCGACATTTCCTCCAACTATCCAGCCAAAAACTGTGTTGACCAGACATGGCAATCCATTACCCAAGCTAATTTTTCCATCAAGTAACAAACTGAAAAATACCTCTGTGCTTATAAGTACGTCGATTCGATGCGGCTTTAAAAACAGTGGATCAGCTAGTTCTATGTTATTTGGCAGTTGCCAAGTTGATACGTCAGTGGTTTCAGCTGGTTGTTTGGTAGAAATTGTCTTTGTGATGGCAAAACTCGACGACCATTCGAAGTCACTAGTACGAGACCGTACTGTTGCATTAATCGAATACTTCAGCTGGGTTCTGATGTCAGCGAATCCCGAAACCTCTTGTGCATCCGGATTCCATTTCAGCTTTGGCAATTTCTTCAGTTATAAAGTTAATTTCCGAGCAAGAATCTAATAGCGCGCGGAAGGGTTGAAAAGCACCGTACTTGTCCTTTATCAAAATGACAGCAGTAGGAATTATTGAACGTTTCTGTGTGTATGTAATCAACGATATAGGAGTACTGTGAAACGGTTTACCGTGCCCGGCGAACGTTGTTGGAAGGGATGATGATTGCAGTTCATTTTACGAAGCGACAGGAAGATGCAAGTGCGTATGATGTGAGGTCTTGCAGATATGGCAACGCGATTTCGATTGACATTTGGAAACTGAATGCCCCTTACGAAAGCAATTAATGCAAAGCGAAGATCGTTTGACGAAAGCAAAGCGGTCAGGCACTGATAGGTTTAGAAATTGTGAACAAGTGGTGATTATGTGCTCAACACTCCGACAATAAACGCAACTTGCCTTGGAGTTAGTGAACGAGTGCGACTGCCTTTTCGAAGCTGGCTTTGATTGCCTTTCTTCAGGTTTGGTTGCCTGACTTTCAAGGAATTGGCAGCGACGAGCGAGAATTTGGTAAAACTCATCCCATGTTGGGAGTTTGTCTAATTGCTGTTTTTCCTTATAAGTGGATGTTGAATGGGTGTCCAACTTAGATGTACCGATGTGAATTATGATCGCATTCATTACGTCTATTTCGGATCCTAGTGAAAGCAATGATCCACGAATTGCCGTCACGCTGTCTAAGATGTTGCGAAGTGAGTTCGGATCGCCTCGTACCATTGTTGGCAAATCGAAAAGTGTTTTTATGTGGTCGAGAAAAATGAGAACGTCATTGTCATACCGCTCCTTTAAGCGTTGCAGTGCCTTTGGATAGTTTTCCTCGGTCACTTGATATGCTTCGACGACGGCAAGAGCTTGACCAGATAAGCAGTTTAACAAATAATTGAATTTATCAACGGGGGTGATGGTAGAATCGTCGTTTACCAAGTTCGAAAATGCGCTAATAAAGCGCTTGTAATCAGCATATTTGCCCGTAAATTGGGGAAGCTTTAACTTCGGTAAACGACTGTGGCTAGAACTTGATGAAGTAGTAGTTAAGTCAAGAAAGCTACATTCATGCGAATTTTTGTCACGTTTTGGGTTAATAAATGATAAAAGCTTAGACTTGACTATGATAAATAATTCTTCCAAATCACCGCGACAACCATCTGTTGGGCAAATTTTCTCTATTTGGCTTTGAATGTGCATTATTTGCTTGAAGTACGATTCTAAAATTTGAAGCCGACACTCGAGAATGGTTAAGTCTGGCTTACTACCTTTCTTTTCTATTTTTGCCTTGAGGTTGGAAATATTTCGCTTCATGGTTGACCTTTGCTGTTTAAACATTGGTAAATCAGTGTACCCAAACGTATGTTATAATTATCACAGTTTTTTCCCTCTAATGAAAACTTTTTCGTTTTGAACATGCAGGGTTTTGCAGTGTGTCTGTCGATATGTACATATGTAATAAATATGTGTGTGAAATTCATTGCATAAATACTTTAGTTTAGTTTTAAACAAAGCTCAGGAAAATTCATCAAATTGTGCAAAACGGTCAACAAAATTTTCAACTTTTTTGAAAGAATTTCTAGAAAAATTTTGTGTACGCAGTTTTGTAGGTAATTAAATTTTAGTATAACAATATGAGCCCTCTAAAGCACAAGTGGTATAACTCCACTTTTTCTTCTATCGAGATATTAAAGGGTTTGCTAAAAGTTGTATATAAAAATCAGTATTGAACTTTTGGACTACTTTTTTCAATAAAACTTCAGAAAAAGGTGTTCTTTAACTTAAATTGATGTTTTTCACACTTTTTGTCCATTAACTCTTGTTTTATCGAGCACCGAAAATTAATTATACCACTTGTGCTGTAAACGATTTTAAGATTTCATTTAACTTAAACATAGTTTGAAATCTGTTTCGTTTTCTAATTGCAAACCTTTCTACCGATTTTAATGAAATTTTGAAACATTAACTCTCTAGATGCTCGGCATGATTCTAGGTTAAAAAAAGTTTAAAAATTATACGAGATTTCGAGATATCGGTCAAAATGTGAGACGGGGTTACCTTAGAAGGTCTTTATGCGATATGGGTATCAAATTAAAGGGGTTGCTTGGGGTTTTAAAAAGGAGGGGTTTTCAGGTACATAGGTGAGTCCGCTCCGAAAATATTGACCAAAACGTGGACCAGGAGTGACCCCAAAGGTAATTTCTGCTTTTTATGAGGATGCTATGGGAACTAGAAGCTACCACGTCATTGCATTAAATAGAATACATTTTTCTCCATACAGTACCATGCCTAACTAAAAAAAAAAAAAAGTGGAGTTATTATACCACTTGTGCTTTAAAGGGCTCATATGAAAGTTAGAAATACCTGAATTTTTCAGAATTTTTTTTTGTAAAGACTGTTCAAGATATTCTTCCATACAAAACTTAATTTTTTTCATGCGTTGTATGTAGAAACGAAGTTGTTGAAAATTTTTATTAAACTATTAATGAAATTATTAAAGGAAAAATTAAATTCAATTCAAATACTTAACGAATATTTATTTCATGAATATATAAAGGAATGTATATATGTTTGAATATGTATATTAACATGTGCAGAAATGTATGCACATTAGGGTGATTTACATATTTGAAATTTTAATTCACTTGTGAAATTTTGCCAATTGAAGCTTTCTTATTGCTTCGTTGTAAGCATACTGCTTCTCTGCGTCTTCCAGCTCCCTTGTTCGCAAGATGCGGTTATGCTCCAACTTTTCTTTTTCTTCTGTGAGCTGGACTTCAATTAGCTCCCTTTGCGCTGATACTAACGCCATCTTATCAGCGGCTAGCGCTCTAAACTTTTCAGCCACTGGTTCCTTGGCTGATGACAGTTTTCTTTTTCCTAAAATCAAATAGAAGTTTTCTTGCATATAAATTGATATAAACCTAAAAGGTGATACTCACGCGTTAACAGTGGATGTGGACTTTTTTTTAAATTCCCCCTCTCGTTTGAAAAAAAACTGGCTTCCTTTTCGGCAACCTCCTTCGTTGAGCTTCATCTGAAACAATTTATTTGAAATAATATATAAAACTACATGCATATGTAAATTTTCTATAGCGAAATACAAAATGTAATGTTTGATATACATATGTAAAGTTACCTGAAAAGTGTAGGTCAGCCTCAATGGGAACTATGCCCTCCTGTGCAGTAATGAGACTGCTATCACCATCATATATAGTATAGCTGGCCTCAACACTCGGCCTAACTAGTCCTCTTACTTTGTCCATAAGAGGATCGTTGTGGTTGGTTTTTGAAGGTCCGCCTAATTTGGAAAAATAAAATACATTTTGTATAGCCATTTTTGTTATCAAACACAAAAAAAATGGAATGCTAACCTATTCGCATGATGCTTCTCCTGTCCTCCCTTTCTTGAGCACCTGCCTCCTCTACCATCGATGAAAATACATCATGGCACGTACTAGCAGGAATGCCAGTATTTTGTGACACCTTACACCATCCACACCATTACACACAAGCTCTATAAGTGTAGTCTTATCAACTATAAAAGAAAATAGTTTATATTATGAAGCTGCTCCAAATATTCACATACATATGTATACCTGGTATGTTCATTATTGCCCTCGATGAATTCAGGATGTATCCTGTAGTGCTCGAATTAAAGCAGTTCGCCACCTCCGTCCAAGCTTTATTCTTCTCGGCTAATGTTGCGCCGTCGGTTCGCTTATTTTCTAATATATGCTTATATTTGCTTATAACGTCACATAGCAGCGTACTCTCCTCGTAATTGAAGTTAGGAGCTCGGAGACGCGCCTTTGATTCTTTTTGCATTTTGTCTGGAAAATCTATTCATGAGAAAATCCACAACAAAATAGTAATATGTTCATTTCTGATACTAACAATAGAAACCGGAGCTGCAGTGATAAGTTATGTATGATAAATCTACAAAACATTAAATTAGTGGCTGTAATATTTTAAATTGCATACGTTTTGATACTTACATTTTTGATAAAATTTGTGCAAGAATTGTGCAAACAATTTAAATTTAAAATTCACAACGAACAATTTTTTTTGACTTACGAAAACGGAAGCAAAAGAAAATGAAACCAAAGTGTCAGTGTTTACAACCAAACGAAAAAATACCCGCACTAGCTCAGGGTTAACTAACCCGATGACAAAAAGCTGTTCTGCAACACATTGCTCTAGTTAAAAAAATAACAGTTTAGCCCAGGGTTAGTTAACTCTGAATTTACAGATTTAACCTTGGATTTTCTACAAGTGGGCCTGAATGTTCTTCCTGGGTTCGAGCACTACAATGTCAAGCAAATATATACAAACACTGGGGGAATATTTTAGATGATGCACCGAGCCTAGGGGTTTTTTTTTTTTGAGGGGTAGAGGGGGTCGCACAGAACACAAAACAAAAGACTGAACTTGGAGGCAAGCTATATATTTTGAGAAAAAATCGTGGTTAAATTTGCAAAAGGAAGCTTCAAAATTTACCCGATTTGCTTATAATTATTCACTTTAAAGAATTAAAAAAACTTCACACTGAACGATATGTCTCACCACACTGCATATTTTTAATATTTTAGCCCAGGTTTTACCAGGGCAAGGGCTGTTATTTCAGTGTAACCCTGTCCAATTTGTCCAGTCCCACTCCTAAATTGTCATCCTCGGAGCAATCCCTTGCAGCAGGGTTGCTCCAATGTCTCTTGCTACGGGCTGGTATCGAATCCAACCCCGGACCAAGAGACTGGATCTGCTGCGTCTGCTGGAAGAAAATATATGTAAAACGTTCACATTCCGTTCAATGCAGTAAATGCAAGAGATGGTTGCATAGATCTGGATGCTCAGGGCTTAACCCTGCCATCCCCAGAACCCGTACTTTTTTTAGTACTTTTGAGGCACCATGTTGTTCGCGCGCAAGCGCGTCCCGCCGTTCTCGTCGCTCCGACGCACACACACCGCACCTACCATCATCAAATGGCCACAACAGTGGCCTGGTCTTCACGACCTGCAGCCCTGCTGCTCCCGCCTCACCTCAGTCCACACTCTCGTCCCCCCCTACTTCCAGCATGCACGTGGGTCAGGAACATAACCTCCTCGTACCCTTCACCAAGTGCACTGTTTGTCGGCAAAGACTATATACGCCTGCGGCATCGGTTAAGTGCAATAACTGCCTTGGCCTGTGCCACATCCATATGTGCTCTGGGCTCGCAAACAGGAACCTTTGGACGGATGCATTTATTGCCCGTTGCTGCAGTACTCAGCTGCCCTCCACGCCACACAACATCGGCCAAGGCGCGCTGAACTCTAGACTGCGTCACAGCTTGGGACTTTGCCCACCTCCATCTAGTCAACCGCATCCGTCCCTTACCCCCAGCATGCCTCCACCCTCCCTCCCGACACACTTCAAAATGAAGTCGAACAACATTAAACTGGCCGCCATTCAGGAGACCAAACTGAATGCTAACTCGGACTTACGTACTCGAGATGGGTACAATGTACATAGGAAAGACCATCCCAGCGGTCATGGGGGTGGCCTCGCATTCATTACACACCATACTGTACAGTATAACCTATTTGCACCTGACGTTGACCCCAGGGACTCTACCCTTGAATGCCAGGGCATAGCAGTCCGGACAGGCGACGTCGACCTGCGAGTGTTAAATATATACATTCCCCCTGTTACGTGCTGTCCTCGTGATTATCGCCCTGATATTAGTAGGGCGATAACTGCCTCATCCTAGGTGATTTCAACGCACATCACGATCTCTGGCACTCCAACTTGCCAGCAGATAGCAGAGGGCACGCACTCGCAGAGCAAATAGATAATTCGGCATTCTGTACATTAAATGGAGAAGCCCCCACTAGGGTGGCAGGTAACTGCCACAGTTCGCCAGACATCTCCATTTCATGTGCGCGCCTTATCAACCACGTTAACTGGCAACCTATGCTTACACTGGCATCAGACCACCTACCGATCCTACTTGACATCGAACGACCGTCCGACTTCATAACGACAGAAAAACGAACGTTCATCAACTTCAGTAAAGCGGACTGGGACCGCATCACGGACTTTACAGAGCACTCCTTCGCTGACCTACCCACACCGACGGACGTATGCAAAGGTGAGAAAGAGTTTCGCAAAGTCATCGATTCAGCCTCTGGCCGCTTCATCCCTGCTGGCAGAATCCCGGAAATTCGGCCGAATTTCCCTGCGGAAGCAGCGGCAATAGCAAGAGAACGTGACCAAGTGAGACTCTTGAACCCCGCAGATCCAAGAATAAAGGATCTCAACGCAGAAATCCGTCGGACTGTCAATGATCATAAATTGAAAAAGTGGAAAGAACACCTAGAGTCATGCAACCTCTCCGGGGGTGTCGGCAAACTATGGTCGACAGTCAAGGCCCTATCCAACCCGACCAAATACGTCAAGTCGGACCCCAGGAAGTGCGCGAGCCCATTCTGCCGGCAATTAATACTGCATTCTCCTGCGGATAGGGCTAAGAGGAAAGCCATCCGACGCTCGCACAAACACAAACACACAGCCGCGCCCATTGTCGTCTCTCGGACCCGACGGAATTGCTATGAAGATGCTGAAACAACTCGGCTCAACCGACCACCTTCGTTATACCAGACATCTGGAAACACGCGACTGTTGTCCCCCTCCTAAAACCTAGGAAGCCGGCGAATCAAGGAGATTCTTATCGTCCGATATCTCTCCTTTCGCCGGTAGTGAAGTTGTTAGAGGCTATTCTGCTCCCATACTATACTGCAAACCTGCAGCTGGTCAATCATCAACATGGCTTCCGTAAAAACCATAGCACAACATCAGCATTGAATGCCATCACGACGCAGATTAACTTCGGTTTGAACCAACCAAACCACAGGACGGTTCTCGTGGCACTTGACCTGTCGAAAGCCTTCGACACAGTCAACCACGCCACACTCCTTAAAGACCTGGAGGAGACACCGCTTCCTGCCGGCCTAAAACGATGGACCGCCAACTACTTAAACGGTCGGCTGGCGTCAGTGCAGTTTCGAAACGAGAGATGTAGACCTAGAAGAATTAGACAAGGGGTTCCGCAGGGTGGTGTCCTTTCACCCCTTCTCTTTAACTTCTACATCTCGAGCCTCCCTCCCCTACCAGAGGGGGTCTCCATCGTTTCGTACGCTGACGACTAACCTGTGATGGCAACGGGCAAAGGACCTTCCACGGACGAACTCTGTACTAGACTAAACGACTACCTGCGCGATGTTTCCCGCCTCTTCACAGAGCGGAACCTGACCCTGTCCCCGACTAAATCTTCGGCGACGTTGTTTACGACGTGGAATGCGCAGATGGGGCAGGAGTTGAATGTCCACGTAGATGGTGTTCCACTACCTACTGTCAACCACCCCAAAATTCTAGGGGTTACATTCGACAATAGCCTCACCTTCGCTAATCATGCCACCGCAATAGCTTCAAAGGTACAAAGCCGCAACAAGATCCTCAAGTCACTGGCCGGCAGTACTTGGGGCAAAGACAAAGAAACGTTGCTGGTCAATTATAAGGCTATGGGTCGACCGGTTATTGATTATGCTGCGCCCATATGGTCGCCTAACCTTCACGACACCAACTGGAGGAAATTGCAGGTCTGCCAAAACACCGCCATCAGAACTGCGACGGGTTGTTTGGTTATCTCTCCTGAGTCTCATCTTCACCAGGAGGCTCAAATGCCCAACGTTCGCGAGCATGCGGAACTTTTAAGTAGGCAGTTCCTTCTGAACTGTCACCGACCCAGTCATCCAAATCGACAGCTATTGGATGAAACTCCGCCCCCTAGAGACATAAGGAAACATCTCCGAAAGCATTATGATGAGATCCGGCATCACATCTCGTTGCCGTTTGATCTGCGAGACCATAGGCGGGCCCTAAAGGACCTCCACACTGAGTCGGTGGACAGATCCCTCAGATCCCGGCCTGTGAACCCCGTTATTGGTGCCCAACCACCCGTTCTTGCTGAGGAAGAACGTGTCCTTCCGAGGGAGACTAGAGTCATGCTAGCTCAACTACGGTCTGGATATTGCAATAGGCTGAACTCCTATTTGTCCAGACTGAACCCCACCATACCGAACACATGCCCTGCATGCGGTATGGCCCCCCCATGACAAGCAACATCTCTTTTCGTGTTCTTCGGAACATACTCTTCTAACTCCCCTATCACTTTGGTCCAACCCTGTTGAAACAGCGCGTTTCCTTGGACTTCCGTTAAAAGAGC
This sequence comes from Sphenella marginata, assembly GCA_951509765.1. Lineage (NCBI taxonomy): Eukaryota > Metazoa > Arthropoda > Insecta > Diptera > Tephritidae > Sphenella > Sphenella marginata. Next base: position 50,491,964 of record OX608079.1, on the reverse strand, counting down.
CCGATGACAACTAGGAGTGTTCTGGCCCTTTGGGCAGGGCGAAGCACTGCTAACAACAACAACAATATTTTAGCCTTCTAAAATATATAAAAAGAAAAAAAAAACATTCAAATAAACTGCTTTCTATTTTGGCTGAATCACTTGTGAACAACAATGGCGGTTTGGAACTAGTTGAATCGTCAGCGAGCAGGGACGGATTCAGATGAGGGGTGCAGGGGGTCCGAGATTTCGAAGTTACTCATCACGGTGGGTTTTAAGCATGTTTTATTAAAAGGTTCACGTCCCTCCATTTTTTCTTTTGAATGCTCGAATATGCATTAAAATAAGATGATATGTTGATTTTTAGCATTTTTCCCCGAGCTCTTTTTTAAAAAACTTATTTTAAAAATGTAAAATACCAAATTTTGAAATTTTTTAAATTTTTCTGGAAAACGTTAAGTTTTATCTTAAAACTACCTGAGACAAACTTGTAGACCTGAAAATTCTCTACAAAAACGGTGTGACCAGTTTTTATCTACGAGTCATCAGTTCTGAGATATCGCGATTGCAAATCTAATTCTATACATTATAAGAACATAAATGCCACGTATAGACTTTTCCGGATTTTTCTCGAAAACGGTTATGTGTATCGAAACATTTTCTTTTACCGTTTGTTCGTCACGAAGCTCCTCATTGACAATGAAAATAGTTATTTTTGTAAACCCTATAGTTCCCTAGCTAGAGCCAAATTTGCTCCATTCGTGATATCAAAAAGTAATAGTGGTTTAAATTTAGATATCTTGTATAACGAAATTTCGATAGAGCTAAATTTTTATGGAGAGCTTAGGTTGACCCCCAGAAAGACAAGTCCGTAGCGTTATATGTATATATGTACATATCGTCTGTCATTCGAAAATTTAAGAATACATTGCAAATATATAATAATTTTACTGTGTAAGTATACATATATGAGTGACCCTACCAGAACACTGACTGTCATTTGACACAACATCTGATCTTCAGTACTGTCAGTCTAATTGTCAGCGCTCCATACAAACTTTACATCACGGATAAAAGGGGGCTTGCGCAAAGCTGATGTAAACAACTGTGTACGTGTGAGCTTTTATTTCACTCTAACACAGTGAAATCGCCTTTTAATTAAGCATAGAGCTGTGCTGTTCACTCCCACGTGTTTTATTGAATCACCGCTGTCTATAAGACTGTCATTTACTGTCATAAATGATACAACATTGTTTACACCAGTGCTGACCATAATAATGTCACTACTGACCAATGTGAAAAAGTACTAATGCTTTTTTGCATAGAGAAAAATTTATTTCTTTGCATCTTGAAATTTCTTGAACATTTGTTTTCTTCTAAGAATTAACTAAAATAAGGACGTTCATGAAACATTACACAAATTCAGAAGTAAAGTACATAATGTGCGCCATATTTGTTAAATGTTGGGGTGGTGGCTTTTGGAGATGGTTGCGACATATCCTCCTCGAAGTTCAGGGAACCTTGCTCCACCACTCCAAGAAAATAATTTTTTGTTAGAAGGGATATTACTAGCCTTTAACATTTTACTTACCTCGTAACACTTATAAGTACTAAATGTTCGGTATACATATTTGTTGTACGTTGGGGTGGTGGCTTTTGGAAATAGTTGCGGGAATATCTGCCTCGAAGTTCAGGGAACCTTGCTCCAACACTCCTGGAAAATAATTTTTTGTTAGAAATGATATTACTAGCAATTAACATTTAATTTACCTCGTAACACTGCATTTTTAAAAGTTTTCGCTTAGAATGCGTGCCGGTTGAAAATTTTCTAGGAATTTTGAAAATGCACCACTACTGATAATCATTTGATAGTCAAATGACAGTCACTAATGACCATATGATTCAATTGGACGAACTATTCTAGCATACATACAATTAAATTGGCCATAACATATCCGTCTCACACTGATAACAGCGACTCCTAATTGTCATTCCCACGACAGCCGGTTCTACGTACCGGAATGACTCGGGGTTTCCCCGACCAAGGGCTGTTATTTCGCTACCCCCCTGCCTAAACCGTCAGTAATCTTCCCCCCAATAATGTCATCCTCCGAGCAGTTCCTTGCAGCGGGACTGCTCAAGACTCTCCTGATCCGGGCTGGTATTGAATCCAACCCGGGCCCAAGAGATTGGATCTGCTGTATATGCTGGAAGAAAATTTATGTGAAACGCTCACACTCAGTACAATGCTCCAATTGCAATAGGTGGTTGCACCTAACAAGTTGCTCCGGACTAAATCCCTCTACCCATAGGCCCGCTAGTTTTTATAGAACTTTTTTGGCCCCTTGCTGTTCACGTCCTACGACGTCCCGTGGCCGTCGTCGATCAAGTATCGCTCCGCCGCATATGTCTGACTCTGTCACCTCAGTCTCCACGACTAGCATCACAAATGCACCTCAGCAAGTTGACCTTCCTAGCGGTCGCTCACGCCCCCAGGCGTCAACATCTCACACAGCAGCTCACAGCTACTCCCTACGTAGCACTTCCCAAGTGGAATTGAGCAATGCCGAGCGTCCGCTATCTCCCGCCCCCTCAGTCAGCCCCTCTTCTTCCAGCATCAGCACGAGTATAAGTCACAACCATCAGCTCCTGGTCCCTTATACTACGTGCACTGTTTGTCGGTTAAGATTATACACGCCTTTGGCATCGGTCAAGTGCAATAACTGCCTTGGCCCGTGTCATCTGCTCATATGCTCTGGACTCGCAAACAGGAACTTATGGACTGATACGTACGTTGCGCCATGCTGTCGAGCTACGCAACCTTCAACGTCATCTGAATCGCCTCTACCTTCTGGTAACGCGATTCCTTCGACTTCAAGAATCGCGTCGTAGTGCGCGACCCAGCCTACTACCACCTAGGCATGCGCATCAGTCCCTGACCCCCAGCATCAACTCTGCTCCCCCTTCGCACTTCGCAATCCTGCAATTTAATTGCAACGGCCTAACCGGCAAAATAGCTGAGATTACAAACCTCATGAAGCGACACAATATCAAAATCGCTGCTATTCAAGAGACAAAGCTCGGTGGAAGGTCAACTCTTCCGACCTGCAACGGGTACAATGTACACCGTTGTGATCGTGCGAGAGGGCTTGGGGGTGGTCTTGCATTCATCACGCATCAAACTGTGCAGTACCGTCTATTTGAGCCTGACATCGACCCGAGGGACACCACCTTAGAACGTCAAGGTATGGTTGTCCGGTCAGGCGATGTCGACTTGGAAATCATAAACGTATATATACCTCCTGTCACCTGCTGTCCCAGGGATTATCACCCTGACATTCGTGCGTTACTCAGGGGTGAGAACCGTGTTATCCTTGGTGACTTTAACGCACACCACGACCTGTGGCACTCCAGCTTACAGGCCGATGGTAGGGGGCAGGAGCTGGCTGACCAAATAGACGATTCGACGTTCTGCACAGTTAATGGGGATGCCCCCACTAGAGTGGCGGTAAACTGCTCTAGCTCGCCGGATATCACCATAGTCAGCGCAGGTCTTATAAACTGCGTTGACTGGCGACCGATGCTGACGCTTGCTTCGGATCACCTTCCCATTGCGCTCTCTATCGATCGACCCACCGACTTTGTCACTTCTGACAATCGCACCTTTGTTAACTTTAACAAAGCCGACTGGGAAAGTTTGTTAACATCTACAGAGAGCGCCTTCGCTGCTCTCCCCACTCCGTCTGACGTACGAGAAGGGGAAAAGGCATTTCGTATGACCCTAGTTTCAGCCTCCCGTCAACACATTCCGTCAGGCAGAATAAAGGAAGTACGCCCATTCTTCCCCGCAGAGGCAGCGGCCCTGGCAAATGAACGTGACCATATTAGACGCCTTGACCCTACGGATCCCCAAATTAGGGATCTTAATGCGGAAATCAGACGCCTAGTAGATAAACACAAACGCGCTAAGTGGGAAGAGCACCTAAGGTCTTGTAACCTCTCGGCTGGGGTTGGCAAATTATGGTCGACGGTGAAATCTTTGTCCAACCCGACTAAACCCAACGACAAAATATCCATCGCCTTCGGCGATAAGGTTCAGTCGAAACCTAAACGATGCGCGAGCGCTTTCTGCCGACAGTTTGTAATGCATCCTCCGTTGGACAAAGAAATTCGCCGAGCCACCAGGGAAGCGCATAAACCCAAAAACAGCGATGCGCCCATTGCCATCTCCACAACCGAAGTACAAGAGGAAATACGGAGATCTAAGAACACCAAGTACATAAGCCCCGATGGCATCTCCATGCTGATGCTAAAACACCTCGGCGACGAAGGCATAAGATATTTAACACACATTTTCAACCTTTCCTTGTCCACCGTTGTCATTCCTGAAAGATGGAGACAGGCAAAGGTGGTCCCACTATTAAAGCCTGGCAAGCCAGCTGCCGTAGGGGAGTCATATCGCCCGATATCACTTCTCTCGCCAGTAGTGAAAGTGTTGGAATCCATCTTATTACCATATTTCACCGCTAATTTGCGACTCGCCGAACATCAGCATGGTTTCCGCAAAAACCACAGCACTACCACCGCGCTGAACGCCATTACCACTCAGATAGGGGACGGACTAAACCAAAAGCGTCCAAACCACAGGACAGTGCTAGTTGCGCTTGATTTGGCCAAAGCCTTTGACACGGTCAATCATGCTCGACTATTGAAAGACCTGGAAGATTCGTCCCTTCCCCCCTGTCTTAAACGTTGGACTGCCAATTATCTGAGTGGTCGTCAATCGTCGGTAGAATTCAGAGGCGCCCGATCAAAACCCAGAATAGTTAAACAAGGGGTGCCACAGGGTGGTGTCCTATCCCCGTTTCTATTTAACTATTATATATCGAAACTTCCCCCCCCCCACCAGAGGGTGTCTCGATCGTCTCTTACGCCGATGATTGTACGATTCTGGCAACGGGCCCCTCCGTTGAAGAACTCTGCTCTCGCATAAACTCGTACCTCCCAGCCGTGTCGGAATTTTTCGCTGGTAGAAACCTGGCATTGTCACCGAATAAGTCCTCGGCTACCTTATTTACGACGTGGACAACGCAAGTGAACATGGAATTAGACGTCTACGTTGATAGTGTTAAGCTACCAACTGTCTCACACCCCAAAATCTTAGGGGTAACGTTTGATAACATGTTCAAATACGGCGCTCATGTTACCGCAATTGTCAATAAAGTCCAAAGCCGTAACAAAATCCTCAAGTCGCTAGCTGGCAGCACTTGGGGCAAAGACAAAGAAACGTTACTAGCTACATACAAAGCAATTGGTCAGCCGGTACTGAGCTACGCGACGCCTATATGGTCGTCGGGGCTGGCTGACACACACTAGACGAGGCTTCAGGTCTGCCAGAATACCGCCCTTCGAACCGCCCTTCGAACCGCCACTGGGTGTCTTCTTATGTCTCCTGAGCACCACCTTCACAATGAAGCGAAAATGCTCGCCGTTAAAAAGCATAGCGAAATGCTGACCAGGCAATTCCTATTCAACTGTTGCAAACCGCAGCACCCGAACGGACGCCTGGTCAACGAAAATCCGCCCCCCAGGAGGATAAGAAGCCACCTACGCAAACACTTCGATGAGATCCGGCACCTGATTTCCACGCCGTTTGATCCTAAGGTGCACCGGCAGGCCCTCACCCTTATCCACACCGATTCGGTAAATTCCTATGTCAGCTCTATTCCAGCGAACGCCGTTCTTCAGGCAACAACTCCACCCGTTGCCGAAGAGGAGCGCGGGCTGCCTAGGGAGACTAGAGTGATGCTGGCCCAACTCCGGTCTGGATATTGTAATAGGTTAAACTCTTACCTATCCAGACTGAACCCCGACTTGCCTAATGTTTGTCCGGCATGTGGCTTGTCCCCCCATAATACTAACCACCTTTTCGTCTGCTCAGCTGAGCCTACTCTTCTAACACCCATATCCCTCTGGTCCGCCCCTATCGAAGCCGCTAGGTTTCTAGGACTTCCGTTAGAAGAGCCTGATGACATTATTGGGTAGATACGGACTACCTAGGGCTACGTGGCGTTACAACAACAACAACAACTCCTAATTGTCACTATTTTGGTCAGTACATGGTCAGCACTGAAATTTTGAGTGTGAGTGTGTTAGTTAAAAAAATCAGCGTTTCTGGTAGGGGAGTTTTTGTTATTCATACCTCCGATTATTATCTTCCAACTTTTCTTGTGAATGTTGTATTGGAGATTTCAAATATGGACCCCCCTCCGGAAAAATTTTCCTGGATCCGCCCCTGTCAGCGAGTAATAGGAGGTGCCAGACATGTGTAAATGAAGTTGAGGACTGAGACAGGTTTTTAGCAAGAAAACATGACATGACAGGTATTTTCAGTGTAATAGCGCCTCAAGTGAACATTTGGGATGAATAACTTTGGGTAATGCTGTACATCCATACCTTATATCTATGTCTACCAGAAGCACATGCGAATTACAGAAAGTTTTTTACGTTAATTACAAATATATCTTGACCGAAATAAAATTTCAGATTTCCCCTTTTGGATTATTGTTGCAAAACGCGTCTTTCGATACCCATCCCGAAATCTTTGGACGTGTTTTAGCATTTGACGTTGAATGTATAGTTGTATCTAATTTTGATGATAATTCGACTTCTGAGTATGAGTTTTGTAACCTGTTGGACATTTATTGTAAAAAGCACAGCAGGCGAAATGTTTTGAAGTAATAAAGGTAATACTTTCCCTCGAACGTCAAATGTTAATACACGTCCAAAAATCTAGTGAGAGGTAACAAAAGACGCGTCTTGACCTCCGTAACAATAATCCGAAGGGGGAAAGGCAATGTTTTGTTTCAGTGGAAAGTTATTAGTGAAAAACCGAAAATTGACCCAGGTCAGATCCATGGTATTTATGTGCAGAACACTTTTCCGCATAGGCGGCCTTCCCGCTTAAGAAAAAACCCTGGGCTACGCCATGCCAACTCCGGTTCCCACTCTATGGGCGGGATCCATGCCATTCCAACTCCGGGTGTGTGCAATGAAAGTTAACAATTTTCTGTCATTTTCATGTGGTTGTTGTAATCACAGATTTGGCAGTCCTTAAAAAATGTCTGTTGGACCGGCTGAGTGTTATTTTTTTATGGCGTTTAGTCACAAGCATGATACAATAAACAGGTAGACGCAGGAATAAAAAGCAGTCCTGCTATGTATTTTGCTGGTTGGTAAATTGTCAACAATTTCTTGTGTCAAAGTGATGGAAATAATGGCTGGTTATTGCTGCAAAGTTTGTTGCGCTGATACCATGAATAAATCGCATTGCCGGTATCAGGGAAATGTGTTAACTCAATTGCGCATAGTATTATTTTGGCACTGCTCAATTGTATTTTTCCTCAGAACAAAGGCTGGTACCAATTTGGTGGTAGCGCAGTTTAAAAAGCACCACCAATCTTAAGATAAGTACGCAGAACTGTCCAGAATATCTAAGCCCTCATTTATGTGCAGTTTACTTTGCAATTCAATTGATTGATTTTAGTATATGTCAGTTTGAAGTTGTAAATGGTACAATTTGCGTAATTTTAATTATTTTCCCTTATTGTGAGTTTTAAAAAATAAAAATTTAAATAGTTTACGGTGCTCTAGAGTGAAAGAAAAAATATAATACTATTTTAAACAGTGTTCTTTAGATATTCTTAGCATTTTTTGTGAAAAAAGTTACAGTAGAGAGGTAAGTAAGGCAATTAAACCAACCCCGCCTTGAGGCGGAGTCATGCATATACGTGTATTTATATTCTTGCTTTTTACTGTAAAGGCGCAACATACTAATTCGCTATTCCTCTAACTAATTTGTATTTTACTATTACAGATGTTCCGATCCAACAAAAAAAACCTATCAGATGGTGAAATTCAAAAGTTTTGTGAACAATTACCGTCTGATAATGACTCTTCCGAGGACGAGTGCGAGGTCGATGAAGATCCTAATGAATTTTGATCTACCAGAGGACCCCGTGATTAACGAAATGCTGAATTCCTCCAAAACTTTGAGAGATGCAATTGACGTAAGCTTCAATATTAGCGATTATGAGCCATCGTCTGCAATGGAGTCCAATTCTGATGCCGCAAACGCTGCGGCTTGTCCGGTACCTTCCAGCCGTAATGGTCGCATTCAAAATAATATAGAACTGGAATATGAGGAAGATGGCCCCAATCATCCATCAGGAAGTATGTTTAGTGGTATTCCTAAAGACATTCGAAATGACATGCCGTCCATCAAAGGAATTTTTTGGAAGAAAACACACCTTCAACGTCATGTCAACGAGCTGGTTTTTCGTGGTGACAGAGATATACGAGATTTTCTCAAAAGTTTAAGAACACCAGATGATTGTTTCCAGTACTTTGTCCCAGACGATTTTTTAAAGGTACATATGTAAATGCAATTTCTATTCATATTCATCAATATATGTAAATTCTTTATCCAGACTGTAGCTATTCAAATGAATCTTTACGCGGCCCAAAATGATATATCTACAAAGTTCAAAACCAACCAAGTCGAACTTCGGAAATTCTTAGGAATATTCCCTACCAGAAACGCTGATTTTTTTAATTAACACACTCACACTCAAAACTTCAGTGCTGACCATGTACTGACCAAAATAGTGACAATTAGGGGTCGCTGCTATCAGTGTGAGACGGATATGTTATGGCAAATGTAATTGTATGTATGCTAGAATAGTTCGTCCAATTGAATTTTATGGTCATTAGTGACTGTCATTTGACTATCAAATGATTATCAGTAGTGGCGCATTTTCAAAATTCCTAGAAAATTTTCAACCGGCACGCATTCTAAGCGAAAACTTTTAAAAATGCAGTGTTACGAGGTAAATTAAATGTTAATTGCTAGTAATATCATTTCTAATAAAAAATTATTTTCCAGGAGTGTTGGAGCAAGGTTTCCTGAACTTCGGAGAGGATATGCCGGCAACTATTTCCAAAAGCCACCACCCCAACGTACAACAAATATGTATAGCGAACATTTAGTACTTACCTTTGAATTTTTGTAATGTTTTACTTAACGTCCTAATTTTAGTTACATAAATCATAGAAGAAAACAAATGTTCCAGTAATTCAGATGTAGAGAAATAAATTTTTTCTATGTAAAACAGCATTGGTACATTCTTACATTTGTTAGTAGTGACTTTATTATGGTCAGCACTGGTGTAAACAGTATTTTATCATTTATGACAGTAAATGACAGTCTTATAGACAGCGGTGATGCAATAAAAAAGGTGGAGTGAACAGTACAGCTCTATGCTTAATTTAAAAGCGATTTCACTGTGTTAGAGTGAAATAAAAGGTCACACGAACACAGTTGTTTACATCAGCTTTGCGCAAGCCCCCTTGTGTCCGTGATGTAAAGTTTGTATGGAGCGCTGACAATTAGACTGACAGTACTGAAGATCAGATGTTGTGTCAAATGACAGTCAGTGTTCTGGTAGGGTTGTTTTTCATGTCAGTCTTCCGGTATCCCAATTCTCGCGCATATTGGGGACAATATTCTTTGGAGCTTGTACGTTTAGCAATGACTTGTAATCGGTTTGTGGAGCTTCGTTCAAAACTTCACTTTAACGACAATTCATTACTTGCTAAAAAAGGACAACCTGGATATGAGCCATTGTATAAACAAACAAAACAAAAATTCATGCACTAGAGGGTTATTTATAAATTTTCAATTGTTTTATACATGGTACAGCGATATCAACGCAATAACACTAAGGCACCCAACGTTACTCAGTTTTCATATAAGAAGTTGACATTAGGTGTGTTCGGCCCAGTGTACGAAAATAAACTCTATTGTACAGTACTATTTCGTTTTGTTTCTTACTTTCATAATTCAAAACAAAACAAAACCCAACGGCTCAGTTCACTTTTCAATTATAAAATATTTTTTTTGAAAATTACATGAAAATCAGAAAACAAAACTAAACAACTTTTTATGTACTTATGCATTTGTAGTGATTAAACAGCAAATTGACATAGGGACTTCTCTTTTTGAGAGCAGGGATGGGCAGTGTCGGCAGAGAGTGGTTGTTGCATGCGCGGAATTATTTACAACAGCGTGCGTACGAAGCAGGTGCGCGTATATAATCCTGCCGCGGTTGCAACCATCCGCCGACGAAAGAGACGGTGGAGCAACTGCTTTGCGATTGTAAATAATACGGGATGCACAAGCGTTTTAAAGGCGGAATCTTCGGCCATTCTTAAATCCTTCCGTTTTTTGTAAATAATTCTACGCTGGCATTTTCTATTTTTTCTCTGCTAACGATTTGAGTTATTGTGACCTCCCCGCCACCATCTCTGCCATTACTTTTTTTTACCAAATAGTCTTGGTATATGTATTTTGAAATGAAAATTTGTCAAATGCCTTTCTAAATTGCCCGCGTGGCTATTTAAAGCTTTGTCATTATCAAAATCGAAGAGTTTGCGCAGTATACTATTTTTCGGTCGCTGCATTTTTGAGTTAGTTTTAGAGCTAAGTTAATCTCTACATATAATAAAATTGTAACAGGTCGATGTCTGTATGTACATGGCAGATATCAACAAAAAATTGATTGGGGGAAGCATTATTAAACGAGTAGAATCCAAATCAACCATTTTTTTAATTTTTGTGTGTCTGTCTGTCTGTCTATATGTTTGTGGCCGTATCACTCTGAAAGTACTGAATGGAAATGAATAATATTATATAGGCTGGGGGCGTGGCACCGCCCACTTTCCCAAAAATTAATATAACCCATGATCCCAAGAATATACTGTGAAAATTTCATAAAACTCGGTTGAGTACTTTGGACGCCTATAAAGGACACACATTCATTTTTATTTATAAGATATATGCATGTTATATTATATATTTCGTTTTTAGATGACGGATAAAGTGAAAAAACTAATGCAGATCCAAACCATACGGAAGCAATCAAGCTTAATGTTGGTTATAGAGAATACGTCGGCAAACAAAAACTATTCATCGTTGGATTTTTAGACGCTCAACCTAAAGTTTAAGATATTACTTTTTGCGATATCTCCACCGGTTTTGGAGGTATCGCCCAATATGTGGACCAGGGGTGACCAAAAATGTCTTAGTACAATATGGATGTCAAACGAAAGGTGTCAATGAGTGCTGTTCTATGCGATGCGCTTAATTGAAATATCTAAAATTTTTTCAATTATACATATATCTTCAAAAATTACGGGCGGAAAAAGAGAAAAAAAATAATAATTTATACGCATACGAAGTCGCGGGCACCAGCTAGTTGTGAAATACAATATTTTTTTTTAAACGTTTGTGTGTACAAATAAATATTTGTTGGAATTGTCACAAACAAAAGGCAAAGTTTGGAAAATGTAACAAAATGTACAAAACCAAAATGACATGATACACGATGAGCAAATGTACAGTATTTTGTACTGTTTATTTTCGTACCCTGGTTCGGCCAGCGTAAAATTTTATAAAATTTTGTAAAATTTTATAAAATTTTACAAAGCGTTTACTGAAAAAGTGTTCGGCTAGCATAAAATTTTATGAAAAGAGAGCGGATTTTGACAGTTCATTTCGTGAGAGAGCTGCAAGCGTTTACTGGACAGAAATCACCCCGTAGAACTTGCAAGTGAAAACAGCTGATCAAATTGAACAGCTGTTAATCATCAAGCCTCTAAAAAGTTTATAATTTTTAATTTACAATTTTCAAAGTGAAAGTTATTTGATAATAAAAGAATAAAAGTTTTATGTAAAGTAATTAACAAATTTAATATTGCGCCTTAAAAACTACTCGCCGACGTTCAATGACTTTGCAACAAATGTATACAGACTGTTCAGGGGTCTAAATCCTACAGTTCCAGAAGAACCAAGTGGAAATATCGGTGGTATGCAAAATAAAAAATTCTGTTAAAATATATATAGATTTGTATGAAATGGTTAAATTTTGTAGGAAGTAGTGATGAAGGAACAAAAATGCGGAACAAGGTTGTTGCTGCCTTTCTTATGTCGGTGACGGATGATTCTTCGTGCGACAGTGAGGACATGGAAGAAAATGAAATACTGCTTCAATTGAAGGGGAAAAATAAGTTTCTGGCTGAGTATGCACTGCTTTTGAGTAATAGAAGTGAAAGAAACTCCATAAAAATTTATGTTGATCAAATTATGCCATCCTATACTGAGGAAGAGTTCCGGATTCATTTTCGAATAACAAGACAACTTTTCGGAAGCCTTTGTGACAAATTACTGAACAGCGAAGAGTACAGAAATTTTCGGCCTGATAGAAAATTACCAGCAAACACGTATTTACTGATGTTTTTATGGTTTGCTGGACACGATTCATGTAGTTTCAGAGATTTGTCCGACCGCTTCAATTTGTCGATATCAACTATTTCTTCAATTATAAAAATCGTAACTATGTTCATAAGCAATTTAAGTCCATATGTGATAAAATGGCCAAATGACTAAGAAAAAGAAAAGGCTAGTGAATTTTTCAACAACAAGTGCATGTTCTCTAAGGCAATAGGTACTTCATAGGCGTAAATAATTTCATTTTACATTTATAATGCATACACTTAAATTTTATATAAAGGATGCATCGATGGAACCCACATTAAAATTGTTCCACCCAAGAGGGGAAAAGATGATTATATCGACAGAAAGGGAAATGTGTCTATTGTAATGCAAGGAATTTGTAACGAAGAAAAGAAATTTATTAATATATTTTGTGGTTACCCAGGGTCAAGCCACGATAGTTGGGTTTTCAAAAACTCTCCGATGCATGATAAATTAAATTCTTGTTGTGGTGGTTGTATTCTATATAGATAGGGTAAACCAAATTACTAATACTTATTTTTTTTAGATTACTATCTTCTAGGTGACTCGGCTTATCCCTGCAGCAAACACGTAATTACACCTTATAGAGACAATGGCCATCTTACACGTCCGCAGAAATCGTTTAACGCTAAGTTAAGTTCCGGGCGTGTGGGTATAGAGCACACGTTTGGAATGTTGAAACAAAGATTTAGGTAGTTGTATTTTTGCAAACTAAAAGGGATAAAAAAGATATGCCACTTTGTAAGGGCATGCTGTGTTTTACATAACTTAGCAAACGAAGACGACTTAAGTTTTGAAGAGACAACTGTTGAAATGATAAGTGAAATGTCGGCAAATGATGAAGTCTCAAGAAGGAATGAAAGGAATTTGGTACGAGATTCAATTTGCCAAGAAATTAAAAATCGTATGAGACAAAATATTTAACATGTAACATTTTTATTTTTATTAATTCATTGCTAACAATTCATTTTATTGTTATTTCTTGAAATTTTGTTGTTGGTTTTTGCGGTCTTTCTTGTTTTTACATATTTGTAAGTTTTGCAAGCTCGAGACACAGAGAAACAATAATTCGTAATGAATTTTAATTGTCAGTTTTTATGGTTCATATCCCAGTGTCCGAAAAGGGATCTGATGATGAGCTTGGAAACTCTGAAACATGTAATCCTATCCATCGCTGTGATTTAACAATGTAATTTTTCTCCAATTATCAATTTTTCCCAAAAACTGACAATTAAAATTCATTACGAATTATTATTTCTTGAAATTTGAAAAAATTTGACCAATCGAAATTTCTTCAGGTGATTTTAAATAACAAAGCTGCTTCACAACTTAGCCAGACATATTACAATAAATAATTTATAAACAAAACATTATAATACTTTTTAATTTCATTTTTTGATGATATCTATGAGTGACTATAGTAGACTAAGCTTTTGTATTTCTACTTCTAATCTTTTCTCCGCATTTATTTTCTTTTGCTTCATGTTTTCCTCCATAATAGCTCTAATTTCTTCATCGCGCTTTTCTTGTGTTTTCAATGCTGTTTCGATTTTTTCGTAAATATCAGCGGTGGGTTTTAACCGCTTCCTTGAGCAAGAAGGCGTAAAGTCCAAAGATTCTTCAAAATGATAAAAACACAAACATTATATAAAATTTGATTAGAGCATATCTAAAAAATTTATCTCGAACATATTTTTACCTGAATTAGATTGCGCTGACTCTTCACTTTTGTCAATATTTCCTTGTTCATGTGGTACTTGAGTTTTTTCCTGCTTACTCTGTGTGTTAGATTCACTGTCCACAAGGAACTCTGGATATATACCAACCCTTTCTTGCAGTATCTCGTCTAGTTCGCTATAAAAAGAAATTCATTAACATCACTAAATTCCCAGAAAAGGGGGAAATGTATTTCAGAACAGCTTCAAAGTGTGCATAAATAAATTTTCTCAAATACATTCATGAAAGGTATGAAAGGCAGCCTTTCCTGACTTGTTTAAGCTTACCTTTGGTAAGGGAAAATTTGCCTACTGCGCCCTGTTTTGGAATTATTGAGCTGAACCTTTTTATATCGACGCTCCAATGCGAAAAATTTTGCCTCCACTTGCGTCCAGCTATACGAATACCCCTTTGCCTTGTTATGGTCTACTTCCAACTTATAGTCATTTTTTCTTTTATTGAGTTTGATTGGTGTGACTCACTGCGGTTGGATAGGTGACAGTTTAGGTTCACCCTGCGGTTTGACATAAATCGATAGATTCTGGGAAGTGGCGTGATTTTTGCCGAGGTGGCAGTACCAAATGTTCCATAAAATGGAAAAAGGCACCAATAACGGAACTTTTAATTTCCAGACAAACAAGTGGTTGGTGTGTTCTCGGCGTGGCCAGAAATAAATTTTAGGGTGAACCATGTTGCCCGAAAATGTCAACTTGAAATAAATGGGCAATTGGCGTCAAGCAAATGGTGTTTAATTTTTACGACGGCAATTAAAGGACATATGTTATTAATCAATTGATCAGGGTAGGAGACACGTGGAATCCTGTCCTGATTCCTGACTTTGACACAGCTGACATTACGGTTTCGACAGAATTGGCCGAACGCAAGTAAAACTTTTTATATTGCCAGGCAACATTTCAGCAGCAAATGTCAATTAATTACTAGTCAAAAGGCAAAAGTATTGTTAAGATGGCGGTTTTTTTATGTGCCAACTTAACAAAGCATGTAGCTTGAAACATTGTCAATGGCGAGGTCGGGTGAGGAGCTTCACGTGTCTCCTATCCTAAAACCCAGTAACGTCGGGTTCCGCGGACCACCACGGGAACGCACCAAACACAAGTTTTGTAACCTTCCGTATTTCGCACGCCAACGAAAGCGTGCCTTTAGGGTTCGGACTTAGTTAAAATTGTAGTAATTTCAATACTAAATGCACTTTACACAAATCTACTACGCTTTAAGGTTCCCATTTAATATTACCATCATAAGATTTTTTTGTTGATAAGTTAAATTTTTCTCTGACTTAAAACTTTCCCGTAAGATAATTATTCATTTTTATCCTTCTGTAATTTCAACTTTTCTTCCATACGTGAAAATTCACCTTTACTAAAACTAACTAAAGAGTAAAATAGTAGGGAGACTAAAAGTACTAAATTCCTTTTTCTTTAATCATTAAAATAAAAGTGAAGTTAAAGTTCTTCCACTTTCAAGTAATGTCTACAGATTAACTATCATAAAATCTACTATACAGGTGTAAAATCATATCTTCTACTTTAATTTCAATAGCATAAGGCCTGGTTTTTTTTTTCGGAATGAGTCTTTTACTAAATTTAGTAGTACAATAGGGTCCCTAAAATAGTAACAAAAGTCCGAACCCTGATGGCAACCACCAATCGGAGTGGCAACGATCACGCCACCTCGAGCAGGATAGCGGAATTTTTCCAATGCGCAGTCGCCATCGCAAAAAAATTTCCATTACCATAGCGACATTCGCCTGACAATTCCTTTCTTTTAAATGTACGGTGGTTTTAAAAGCGAGCAGACGTGCGACATTAAAAGGTGTATTCGTGTGTGCAAAATTTTTATTATCACAAATATGAAAAAGTATAATTGGGTATTGTGACTATGTAGTCAAACCAAGTAAAATTGCTCAGAATATACCTAAGCGCGGTAGGGTAGTTGAAATTGACGGTGTGTGTACATTTTAAATTCTATTGAAAAAACTCGCGGTGTGTGAAAAATAATAATACGAAGTAAATTTCGGATTTTCGAAGTGGTAAAAACCAAAGAAACTGTAGTGATATTGCACTTTTCAACGTAATTCTATATTAGGAAAAATCAAAAGACCGTTTTTAAAAAATATTTCGGAATTAAATACGAATTTTTGAAGATTAAAGAAATTTAATTTTTTCGCAAGTAAAGTGCACATATACATAAGTGTTAATAGCGAACATAAACATACAAAATAAACTGTTTTTTTGCGCAGTAACATTATTTACATTTTGTGACATTTATAAAGACAAAACAACGAATTGGTGTGGGCAGAAGTAAATTTCGGCAAAAATAGTCCGAAACTAACAACGTCGGTGTGTGCGGTTGACAACAAAATTAAAAGCAGTATAGTATAAAATAAAGCCAGGTGAGTACCCATTGAAAATATTTTTTTTGGGGATTTGCCTATTAATCCCAAAACATTGACATAATATCCGGACACTTAGCGTTTTTCTCATCTTTGACTTACACTCAATTTCTCACTATATACGCTGCCGCGAAAAGTTAAATTGTTTATAAAAATATAGACATTTCCAAATAATATGACGCATGTATAATTTAAATTTATAACGTTCTTAGTTTTATTAAATTAAAAATCCAAAAAGGTTCGATTTGTTCTAGTTTCCGGACAGTCAAATTTAGTCTCCGGACACTTTTGTTTTAGTTTATTATATTTCAAACAGATATTACTAAATTTTTTTGTAATATGTTAATAAATACTTGTTTGGCACTTATTTTCCTAAACAGTTTCCACTATTTTCTTTTACAAAAACCTGTAATTTTGCCGGGTGCAACCCAAATTTTCCAAGGACACTCAGAAAACATGTATATTTCCATCAGTGTTGCTATTTGAAAACATTTCTTTTTGAGGATTTGCCTATTAATCCCAAAACATGGACATAGTGTCCGGCCACTGGCGCTGTCCGGATACTGGTACAGTTACCCCATGCCACGCGAAAGCGAAACATTCCTTCGGTATACAGAAACCTTTGTCAACATAGTCATTATTAGGCCATATTTTATGTTTATAACCATCACTTTTATTTCATTTCATAAATATCTCTTAAATAGAGGCAAGCTCCATAACATTATTTATTTATCTCCTATGTTTGATTTAATTTTTCTTTCAAATCTCCTTTCAGAATTTTCTAGAACGTTACTACGACAACGCACCACCAAAACTGCGCCAACATCACGTACCATCCCAACGCGCGCCACCATCGAGCGCGCGGACTATAGCTGCTCAACATAATTGCGCGCGCTACCACCGCCACGCGCTACCCTTTGACGCGCCACCTTAATTGCGCAACATCGTTGCGCGCGCTACTAGCGCTCCACAATCGCGCGCGCCACTACAACACCGCGACCATTCAGCGCCACCATTGCATCATCATCGCGCGCGCCACTACAATAGCGCACAATCATCACAACGTGCCACTATCGCGCGCACCAGCGGTCGCCAAGGCACCAACCACCAGCAGTGACGACAACAGCGAGGGCCGACGTAATATAGGCCCGCCGCACAAATACCAGCATCGACAACACCACCAGCATCGACAACATCACCAGCATAGACAACATCACCAGCATAGACAACATCACCAGCAGTGACAACAGCGAGGGCCGACGTAATATAGGCCCGCCGGACAAACACCAACAACACCAAACACCAGCAGTGACAACAGCGAGGGCCGACGTATTATAGGCCCGCCACACCAGCACCAACAACAACAAACACAGTAGCGCCCCACCAGTGGCCCGCCGACCAAATGGGTGAGACCTATCTAATATATATTTACATATGTAATTTAGTTTATACCTTTTTATAAATTATACAACCTAGTTATATTAATATTATTAGCTATCTTATGTAATAATTGAAAAGAGAAAAAAAAGCTTTGGGAAAAGATATGTATATTTTAAATTATAGAATAAAAACTAAAAAGGAAGGATAGGAGGATTTAAATTAAATAAAACTAAATTGACAGATTTATCGTAAGAAAAGAAAACAATAAAATTTAATTTTAAAACAAAAAAAAAAAAAATTTTAGGAAAAAAATAAATATATTTTATTATAAAACAAAGGAGGAAAAAAATTTACTAAGATATAGAAATAGGAGATAGGGAAAAATATGAAATAAGTTGACGCGTAACAATAACAGATGGCGCCCAACGTTTCGCTTGCGGGGTCCGTAACATATGGCGCCCAGCAATCCATAACAGATGGCGCCCAACGTGGTACCCGAGGCGCTGGCCTCGGTGACTCCTCTGGTCAGTTTGTGAGGTTTCACCATCTCGTATGTCCCAGGTAGGCAAGCCCAGGAGCCGCCACCTGCGTTGCGACGGGATGGTGGGACTGATCAAGTTGTCCGGATGGGTCTTCGGGCTCAGTAGCTGAGGGCTCCACGAGACTTCACGTCAGGTCCACCGGAAGTCTTTGCATTTTCACCCGGTGAGGTAGTGCTAAACGCACTTAGTTTTTTTGTAATATACATATTTTTTTTGTCCCTCGTCTGTTGTCCGATGTCGGCTTCGGGAAAAATATATATGTCCGCTAAGTGGGGTTTAGTTTGTTTAGGGATTTTTTTTTTTTTGTAACTTTTCGTTTTGCCGAACGTGTTGTATTGTTTTGTCTTCGTTTTTGTTATGCACTTTTTTTTTGTAGGGATCTCTACTCCTCCGACCAGTCTCAGGTGGCAGCCTTCAGCAGCCCCTGCATTGCGGAAGGAGGAGTGGGGACCCGAATAACCCTCTTTCCAACTGCGCAAGTCTGGGGAAATTCGGTACCTAACCGAATCCTTTCATTGCGGCGCAGCTGAGGAGGGGTAGAGTAAAGATTTTCAGTTTTTTTTGTCATTTTCGGTATACAGCACCTCGGCAAGTCTCAGTCGGCAGCCTTTAGCAGCCCCTGCATTGCGGTCGGGAGTGCTGGAGTCCAAATAAGTTTGAACTTTTTCAACTGCGCATGTCTGGGGAAATTCGGTACCTAACCGAATCCTTTCATTGCGGCGCAGCTGAAGGGGTGTAGAGTAAAATAAATTTTCAGTTTCTTTTTGTAATTTTCGGTCTACAGTGCCTCGGCAAGTCTCAGGCGGCAGCCTTTAGCAGCCCCTGCATTGCGGTCGGGAGTACTGTAGTCCAAACAAGTTAAACTTTTTCAAAATTCTCGCCATGGTACACCCACATGTCTCAGGGCAAGGTGTCCTTAAGACCATCCCTGCATTGCGGTAGGTGTACCTGGATACGTCCTTGTCAAATGTTTTATGTTTATTTTTTTTTAATTATACCTATGCCTTCTAATGATGGGATGTCAGCATTCCCATTGAATATTTAAATACATATACATACATTTTTCAAACTACATATCGTATTTCATTGCTTTTTGACTTTTAAACGTATATTTACTAACCAATCTTTCTTTCAGCGTATATTGTACACGTATATATATACATTTTTTTTGAAAACTTTATTATATTTTTTTTATTTATGGAAAAGTCGTTACGATTAGCGACTTCATTAACGTTGACGTAATCAATCATAAAATTTCTTTTACGCGAATCGTCGGTATTATAGGGTAAGGAGGGTGAATTTTGACTTTGTGCCTTCCAACTGCCCCTTGTAACCGAAACCAATATTTTTTTTATTGACCAATTTTTTTTATATAGCCATATTCCTAATAGACATGGAACAGTCAGCTGAACGCATGACTACTAGAAATTCTACTCGAGGAAGTGGGGGTAAACCTAGAGGTCAGGGTAGAGGGGCATTTCCGAAACACCCCACAAATCGGCCTTTAGTGATGCACTCTCCAGTAGGCAGTCCGGGTAGAGGAGATTCGACCGGGACAGTATTGAACCCTGCTTCCACCCATAAGATGGATAGACCGGCTAGTACTAATATCCTTGACTCGTCCATGGCCGCAGATGCTATGCATAATATTTTTGACCCTTCCACTAACGTGTTGACAGGTATACAGGAAGAAGCTGGAGTTTTGCTACAAAACTCTATACCTCTTAACACTTTAGGTGATAGGAATACTCCGCGGAATATTGTCGAGGCCCCTCCTGAAGACTCGTGGGTGAACGTGCTACATCAGCTGTTCAGGACTTCTCAGGAGGAGATGCGTAACGAAATGAGGACGATCAGGGAGAACATGGACCTACTTAACGCTGCAGTAACATCGTCGCAGGGCGGTGCGACCTATACGAGGAACACCAATAGGGATGAAAGGAACCGGGCCCAGACCTTTGTTAGTAACCAAGCCAACATCGTTTCGAACAACATGGCGGTGAAACCACAGGAGTGGAAGGTCTGCTTCGATGGAACTGGGAGCGTTGCGGATTTTTTGTTTAAATTAGACGCCTTATGTGAGCGGACTCAGTGTTCGGATGGACAATTAATGGCAAGTTTTCATCTATTTCTGTCAGGGCGGGCCGAGGAATAGTACTGGCTGTTCACCAAGCAGAACCCGAATGCGAATTATCCCTTTTTGTGGTACTCTTTGAAGCGTGAGTTTGGAACATTGAAAAGTGACCACGAGATCATGATGGAGATCTCAATGCGAAAGCAAAAGCTAAGTGAGTCATACGATGTGTTCCACACTGACATAGTAGCACTAAACGCGCGTCTTAGAGAACCGATGTCCGAAGCCCTACTGATGGACATAATAAAACGGAACGTCAACAGTAGTTTGAAGCTTATGCTGTTCAACGCGGAGGCGAGGACATTGCATGATCTACGCGATATAGCACGAAAAGGTCAACAAGTGCTGAGGGAGAGCAAGATTCTTGGAACAACTTATACCGGACGACATGTTAATGAGGCTCGAGCGATGACATCTGATAGGAGGATGGAAGGCGAGGATTGCGAAGCTGACCCGCAGATCGAGGCGTTGGAGTATCGGCGCAATTATACCGTGACCGAGCTGGAATGCCTAGCAGCCATAGTCAGTGTCAAACGCTTTCGTCCATACATTGAGGGTCTGCCATTTCGTATTATTACAGACCATTCGAGCCTCAAGTGGTTGATGACTCAAAAGGATTTGAGTGGTAGATTGGCTAGGTGGTCGCTTCTGCTTCAGAGAAATGACTTTAAAATGGAACATCGCAAGGGAACCCTGAATATTGTTCCGGATGCTTTATCGCGCTTCGATGTAGACGCGCTGACCTATCCGAACACACCTCACGAAATAGATTAAGATTCGTCAGAATTTGCAAGTGCCGAATACTCGGATCTAGTCCGAATCATTTTAGATAACAAAGAGGCACTACCGGATTTACGTGTAAACGAGGGCGTAGTTTTCAAGAGGGTTAAATTTCGTAAGGGTGTGGAGGATGAGGAGCATTCGCTATGGCGGTTATGGTTACCGACTGGGCTGCGTTCGGCAGAAATACTTCTGGCCAAGCCAAGCTAAGGACGTCCGGGAGTATGTACGCAAGTGCGACATTTGCAAAGCGGTAAAAGCAACAAATCAACAAGCCAGGCCACCCATAGGGAATACTTTTACTTCGGAAAGACCATTTCAGCGGTTCTACTGCGATTTCCTGGGGCCATATCCGAGATCGAAGCGTCGAAATCAATTCCTTTTCATTTTATTGGACCATTTTTCAAAGTATGTTTGGTTGAAGCCCATGCAGAGAGCGACGACGGTGAACGTTATGAATTACTTCACTTCTGAAATTTTTCCAACTGTAGGGGTCCCTCAGTATATCCACAGCGACAACGGTAAACAGTTTATCTCAAAGGATATGAAGCAATTTTTAGAGAATTACGGGGTAACCCATATTAAGACAGGGCTATACTCACCGCAGGGTAACGCATCGGAGCGCGTAAATAGGGAGATTGTTTCAAAAATAAGAGTTTTTCTGAAGGATAAACAGGACCATACTGACTGGGATAGGCATATACCCGAAATACTTTCAGTTTTAAGAAGTGACTTTCATACCTCAATTCAGTGCTCTCCATACTTTGCATTATACGGCCAGAACATGATTCAGCATGCATCGGCATACAACATACTAGATAAAATCGGCGCTCTGGCGGAAGATGAAATCCCAATAGTAGCTAGGGCTGATAAATTGTCAAATATTCGCGAGAAAATTCGTAGGAATTTAGACACGGCCAAAGATAGGGCCGTAAGAGTATAACAAACGCTCTAGACTAGTGAACTATAGGGAAGGTCAGGAGATTTTTAGAAAAAATTTTGCTTTGAGTAACTTTAAACAAGGCATAAACGCCAAATTCCTGCCGAAATATCTTAAGTGTCGAGTTCGTCGAAAAATAGGCAATGCGCTGTATGACTTGGAAGATCTGACGGGAAAATTGATAGGCCGTTTCCATGCTTCGGATATTCGTCCTCAATAACCAGAATTTTGACATTTTTTTAATTTTTTTTTTTCTCAACCTTGTATTTCCATCTGGGCGTTTTGGCAGTCGGGGACAACTCGCCCAGTATTCTCCCCGAGCATTGACCCAGAAGGGAGTCCACATGTGCTTCCACAGGGAGCAGTGGACAACCTGGCAATCCTGATAACCGGATTGTCTTTCGGAGTTTTGACGAGTTCTCCATAATCAAAATGTCTACCGGATGAATATTTATCCAATATGAAACCCGCCTCTCCGGTTCTTTTTCTTTAACCTTCTGTGGGGGTGAAACCACTAGAACTATCTCTTTCGGAGTTTTGACGAGTTCTCCAATAACAAATGTCTACCGCCGCGAAGCATGTTAACTAAGAAACAAAATAAAATTCTCCGTTTTTCTTGAGCCTAACTTCTGTGGGGGCCAAACCACTATAAAACTTCCCTTCGCCGCAATGCGTTTTCAACTATGAAACAAAATACTTCAATTTTTTTCCTTTACTGGCGGATCTTCTGTGCCCGGCTAGCTTGTGGTAGAACTAGAGACTCTTATCTAGGGGTGAGTCGTGCCCCACGTTTCTTATTATTTCGAAATGGCTTTCTTGCAAGTATACCTTTTTCCTGTTCGCTTCATTGACCGGTCTTCGAAGCGAAGCAGGTCTGTTATGGTCTACTTCCAACTTATAGTCATTTTTTCTTTTATTGAGTTTGATTGGTGTGACTCACTGCGGTTGGATAGGTGACAGTTTAGGTTCAGCCTGCGGTTTGACATAAATCGATAGATTCTGGGAAGTGTCGTGATTTTTGCCGAGGTGGCAACACCAAATGTTCCATAAAATGGAAAAAGGCACCAATAACGGAACTTTTAATTTCCAGACAAACAAGTTGTTGGTGTGTTCTCGGCGTGGCCAGAAATAAATTTTAGGGTGAACCATGTTGCCCGAAAATGTCAACTTGGCGTCAAGCAAATGGTGTTTAATTTTTACGACGGCAATTAAAGGACATATGTTATTAATCAATTGATCAGGGTGGGAGACACGTGGAATCCTGTCCTGATTCCTGACTTTGACACAGCTGACATTACGGTTTCGACAGAATTGGCCGAACGCAAGTAAAACTTTTTATATTGCCAGGCAACATTTCAGCAGCAAATGTCAATTAATTACTAGTCAAAAGGCAAAAGTATTGTAAAGATGGCGGTTTTTTTTATGTGCCAACTTAACAAAGCATGTAGCTTGAAACATTGTCAATGGCGAGGTCGGGTGAGGAGCTTCATGTGTCTCCTATCCTAAAACCCAGTAACGTCGGGTTCCGCGGACCACCACGGGAACGCACCAAACACAAATTTTGGAACCTTCCGTATTTCGCACGCCAACGAGAGCGTGCCTTTAGGGTTCGGACTTAGTTAAAATTGTAGTAATTTCAATACTAAATGCACTTTACACAAATCTACTACGCTTTATGTTCCCATTTAATATTACCATCATAAGATTTTTTTGTTGATAAGTTAAATTTTTCTCTGACTTAAAACTTTCCCGTAAGATAATTATTCATTTTTATCCTTCTGTAATTTCAACTTTTCTTCCATACGTGAAAATTCACCTTTACTAAAACTAACTAAAGAGTAAAATAGTAGGGGGACTAAAAGTACTAAATTCCTTTTTCTTTAATCATTAAAATAAAAGTGAAATTAAAGTTCTTCCAGTTTCAAGTAATGTCTACAGATTAACTATCATAAAATCTACTATACAGGTGTAAAATTTAATTTCAATAGCATAAGGCCTGGTTTTTTTGTTTCGGAATGAGTACTGTACTTTTACTAAATTTAGTAGTACAATAGGGTCCCTAAAATAGTAACAAAAGTCCGAACCCTGATGGCAACCACCAATCGGAGTGGCAACGATCACGCCACCTCGAGCAGGATAGCGGAATTTTTCCAATGCGCAGTCGCCATCGCAAAAAAATTTCCATTACCTTAGCGACATTCGCCTGACAATTCCTTTCTTTTAAATGTACGGTGGTTTTAAAAGCGAGCAGACGTGCGACATTAAAAGGTGTATTCGTGTGTGCAAAATTTTTATTATCACAAATATGAAAAAGTATAATTGGGTATTGTGACTATGTAGTCAAACCAAGTAAAATTGCTCAGAATATACCTAAGCGCGGTAGGGTAGTTGAAATTGACGGTGTGTGTACATTTTAAATTCTATTGAAAAAACTCGCGGTGTGTGAAAATTTGTGAAAAATAATAATACGAAGTAAATTTCGGATTTTCGAAGTGGTAAAAACCAAAGAAACTGTAGTGATATTGCACTTTTCAACGTAATTCTATATTAGGAAAAATCAAAAGGCCGTTTTTAAAAAATATTTCGGAATTAAATACGAATTTTTGAAGATTAAAGAAATTTAATTTTTTCGCAAGTAAAGTGCACATATACATAAGTGTTAATAGCGAACATAAACATACAAAATAAACTGTTTTTTTGCGCAGTAACATTATTTACATTTTGTGACATTTATAAACCGCCAAATTCTTAAAGACAAAACAACGAATTGGTGTGGGCAGAAGTAAATTTCGGCAAAAATAATCCGAAACTAACAACGTCGGTGTGTGCGGTTGACAACAAAATTAAAAGCAGTATAGTATAAAATAAAGCCAGGTGAGTACCCATTGAAAATATTTTTTTTGGGGATTTGCCTATTAATCCCAAAACATTGACATAATATCCGGACACTTAGCGTTTTTCTCATCTTTGACTTACACTCAATTTCTCACTATATACGCTGCCGCGAAAAGTTAAATTGTTTATAAAAATATAGACATTTCCAAATAATATGACGCATGTATAATTTAAATTTATAACGTTCTTAGTATTATTAAATTAAAAATCCAAAAAGGTTCGATTTGTTCTAGTTTCCGGACAGTCAAATTTAGTCTCCGGACACTTTTGTTTTAGTTTATTATATTTCAAACAGATATTACTACATTTTTTTGTAATATGTTAATAAATACTTGTTTGGCACTTATTTTCCTAAACAGTTTCCACTATTTTCTTTTACAAAAACCTGTAATTTTGCCGGGTGCAACCCAAATTTTCCAAGGACACTCAGAAAACATGTATATTTCCATCAGTGTTGCTATTTGAAAACATTTCTTTTTGAGGATTTGCCTATTAATCCCAAAACATGGACATAGTGTCCGGCCACTGGCGCTGTCCGGATACTGGTACAGTTACCCCATGCCACGCGAAAGCGAAACATTCCTTCGGTATACAGAAACCTTTGTCAACATAGTCATTATTAGGCCATATTTTATGTTTATAACCATCACTTTTATTTCATTTCATAAATATCTCTTAAATAGAGGCAAGCTCCATAACATTATTTATTTATCTCCTATGTTTGATTTAATTTTTCTTTCAAATCTCCTTTCAGAATTTTCTAGAACGTTACTACGACAACGCACCACCAAAACAGCGCCAACATCCCAACGCGCGCCACCATCGAGCGCGCGGACTATAGCTGCTCAACATAATTGCGCGCGCTACCACCGCCACGCGCTACCCTTTGACGCGCCACCTTAATTGCGCAACATCGTTGCGCGCGCTACTAGCGCTCCACCATCGCGCGCACTACTACAAAGCGCTCCACCATCGCGCGCGCCACTACAACACCGCGACCATTCAGCGCCACCATTGCATCATCATCGCGCGCGCCACTACAATAGCGCACCAGCGGTCGCCAAGGCACCAACCACCAGCAGTGACGACAACAGCGAGGGCCGACGTAATATAGGCCCGCCGCACAAATACCAGCATCGACAACACCACCAGCATCGACAACATCACCAGCATAGACAACATCACCAGCAGTGACAACAGCGAGGGCCGACGTAATATAGGCCCGCCGCACAAACACCAACAACACCAAACACCAGCAGTGACAACAGCTAGGGCCGACGTATTATAGGCCCGCCGCACCAGCACCAACAACAACAAACACAGTAGCGCCCCACCAGTGGCCTGCCGACCAAATTAAATTATAGAATAAAAACTAAAAAGGAAGGATAGGAGGATTTAAATTAAATAAAACTAATTTGACAGATTTATCGTAAGAAAAGAAAACAACAAAATCTAATTTTAAACAAAAAAAAATATTTAAGGAAAAAAAATATATATTTTATTATAAACAAAGAAGGAAAAAAATTTACTGAAATATAGAAATAGGAGATAGGGAAAAATATGAAATAAGTTGAGGAAAAGTTTCATGAAATTAAAGTAAATTAAAATTTCATAAAATAGAATAAAATACATAAAATAAAATAGAATAAAATGCATAAAATAAAATATAATTAAAAATACCTTAAAATAAAATAAGATGAAATAAAATAAATAAAATAAAAAAATGTAAAAACAAGAAAGACCGCAAAAACCAATAACAAAATATTAAGAACCGTAGCACGGGTTTACGTACATACATATGTACAAACAAAAAAGTCCAGCACACGCATTCGTTCGTATGACCGAAGGTCTAACAACAATGTGTGCTCACTGTTGGCAAGAACAAACAAACAAAAGGGAATTAATTGAAGTGGAGATAAATGCATTGTGACGTCACAGGGCATCATAGCTTAGATGTTAGAATTTCCTAACAGCGGCTTTGGTGCAGACACTGGTTCATATCCCAGTGTCCGAAAAGGGATCTGATGATGAGCTTGGAAACTCTGAAACATGTAATCCTATCCATCGCTGTGATTTAACAATGTAATTTTTCTCCAATTATCAATTTCGAGAGTAGGTGCGTCGATGGCCATGGACGGGGGTGGGCCACGCAACTGGGCGTCGCATCGACACCAGCGGCACCCCCTGATATTGTTCGGCCTTATTTTTGATTTATATGTTTGTTTATTTTTATTTTTTTCAGATGATAATCGGTCGTCTCCGATTTGTTTTGAATTTACTGGGTTTTTTTTTGTTACCATTCGACTTATTTAAATGCTTATTTTTCGGTTAGTTTTCAGTTCATTTGAATTTTTTTCGTTTTAACAGTTTCGGTTTGAATTTTGATTAAAAATTTTAGTTGCCCCTTTTCTTTTTGAGTTTTTTTTTGAATTTTGAGTTTGAATTTGAAATGTCAACGGTCTGTCCGTGGCATCCGGGTTAAACCCGGATGTTGTTTTGAAAGTTGTTTTGACGCGGGTTTTGCGTTTTCCCCGCGTTTAAAAGGCATGATATGACCTTTTCTCTGATTATGGCGCAGGACGGTAAGGTTGGCAAGAGCCCACCCCACCCGACAATGACTAGCCACAGTGCGACCTCAAGATCATGCCGACCGCCTTCCTTACTGCTCCATTTGACGTGTAACAATAACAGCCTTAAGTTCGTTACTAATTGCGATCCACATATGCCTTTGGCTTTTTAACTTCACGCTTTTGCCTACTTTCGGTTACAGTTCTTTGACCATTGCTATTAGCAATTTTGTCGGTGCGTCGAACCATACTAGTTTTTTTACTGGCGTATCGTTGTCTGTCGTATCGTTGTCATTATGCTGATGTTCTAAATAAGTGCTCGGTCCTTGTATAAAGTCGTGGTCCGGAGCTTCACGTCGTAAAAAGTCAAGGTCCGAAGCCTCATGTCGTAAAAAGTCAAAGTCCGGAGTCGGTTCATTTCGCTGTCTTCACATTGCGTGATTATGACTTCCTCGAAAATTTCGCTGCCAATATCTTTCTTTACCACTTGTTCTCTATAATCTTTATCTAAAAATATAAATAATGCGACTAGACATTGGTAAGGCTTATATATGTACAGCAATTCTTTCCTTTATATATGTGCTGATCGCTAGAGCACTTACAAAAATGTTAATGCGTTTACATCTGATTCCGATCCGGAGATTAAAAAAGTATATTCCTACCAAAGGATAACCGCGAAAACAATTATAAACACACCCAGTTCTACACACAATTTGTGGCGGAATCCGTAGTATTTTTATGCAAAACGGCGGTCTCTTGATTGTTAATTACGAAAAATACGATGTTGTGCCGTCATGAAAAACAATACCAGAACTTCTTTGCACAATAACCGTGGGAGGAATCCACCACCGGGTACGCCATACAAAACTTCGCTGCACGGTGCAATAATGGAATTTGCGGCAGTCTTCAACGTACAAAGGAAAGAATAACCTTATCTTCTCACCTATTTGGACTTTTTGGAATGTTCCTGGAGAACATTGCACATTTAATTGCTTTATATTTTGCATTTTAAACAATTAATTTAAAGAACCGCAAACGCTTGTATCTATAAAATTATAAAAATTTAATGTCAAAGCAACAAACAGCTGATTTGCTCTAAGCGTTTACAAATTTTTTGTTCGGCTAGAAACTTGCACTTTTAGCATTGGGAGAGAGTTTTATAAATGCTCTCCTTAAAGTGTTTACTGGTAAAATTTTTTGGCCGAACACACCTATTTTGTTATTGTTTACACCCAGCCAACAGAGCTACGTACGTTTTACAGAGAGCACATTTTTTGGTCGGTTTTCCCATCCGAAAATCGTCAGCTTAACGTCGTGTTAGGCTGATTTTTTTCCAGATTGTAGTAATTAACCAAATTTTGATTTAAACAGCAGACATGTGGCAACCATATTTAATGTGACTGAAAAAAAGTGAAATTTTTCTTTCATTTTGAAAAATAAAAACAAAAAAATTTTGGAATTTCTAAAAAACAATTCACAAGGGACGAAAAATAAACTTTTTTGTTGCATTAAGTTGTATATCTTTTGTTTACTACTTTAAGCGCGCTCTGGTATAAAAGAAGAGAGGTCTTACAATGGGGGTATCAAGCCTTATTTTGTTTCGAATAGGCCATAGAGCTCCTTCCCAATGCTTACCAGGGTGTTGGTATTGCTCAACGTTATTGACCACATTTGTAGAAATTTTTAGCAAAATCAAATTCAAACAGCTGCTTTGAACTGGACAAAAATAATTTCACCAGGCAGCTGTTAATTGTGAGTACTTAAAGATTTTGTAAAGTTGTAAGAAACGGAATGCACATATTTTTTCCTTTTGAAATGTCGCAGGTTAATTTGAATTGTCACTTACATCTTAAGGAAACAAAAAAATCGGAATATTTTTTCGCTGTAGATGAACCCGGTACTCCGGTATTCCCTTGCGGTACATACCCGAATGTCGAAGAAGTGCCGGCATTTACATACTCTATATGAAATATCTGCGTATCCAAGATAAATTCCCTACCCCCTTCCTTCAGCTTTTAATAAGTTGTTTTTCTAAAGTTAAATATTGAAATATAAGATTAAAATACATGCGTGTACTTATAGTGCATAAAAAAAGAAATGTTTTCTTTTTTTTAGAAGATAATTTGGTAAATAATCGGCTACAAAATGTATGCAGAGAGGATTGGAAAACGGATCCAAAAGTATGTGCTAGTATGCATCCGACAACCGATCGAAAAAGTATCTCAAAAACGTATAGAAAACGCATGCTAAAATGTAAGAATAATACACATAAAACGCATGGGAAAATGTGTCAGTTTGTTTTAAGTTTTTTCTACTTTCACACACATACGTTTGGTTCGCACACTTTAGTGGGAAAACGGATCCAGAAAAGTACTGTAAACGCAATATGAAAACCGATGTAAAATAAGTTTTATATCAGCAATTCCTTCCATTTTCGGATACATTTATTGACTTTTTGCTGGCTGGGCATGTGCACAAACATATAGGAAATTCAAATTAATGCTTTTGCAGTAAATTTATATTATTTTGCGAGTTCCGTGGTTAGTTTTAGCAGACTGGCGGGGTAACACTCTCCATCCAACGTCAAGTGTTAATACACGTCCAAAAATCTCGAGAGAGGTATCAAAAGACGCGCTTTACCTCCGTAACAATAATCCGAAGGGGGAAAAGCAATATTTTGGCAAACTTTTAGAGAGGGATCCAATTGATAGGAAAAAACGGTTTTTTCAGGATGGTAGAGGGACCTCTCCTGATCACAAATATATATATCCTAGGGTGCGCAAATGTATAGTTTTGGAGCTATTTCATGTTAAAGGTTGAAAATTTGCCCAACTTCCACAGCAAATATCACCTTAATTTTCGCACTTTTTCTTAAATATGTATACGCGTATGTGTGTATTAGATTAAATATCACCCAAGTTAGTCATTTTTTGCAATAATTTTGCAATATTTTGTGCAAAAACTCACAATTAAGTAAATTAACTCGCGCTTCCCTTTTCTTGCACATTTTTTTCTATGTATGTGAGTATACTGTTTGTGTCATAACAAAACAGTGATGCCAGAGCTGAAAAAATATAAAGTACCCACAATAAGAGGTTCCAGGGTCCGATCCATGTTTTTTATGTGCAGAACACCTTTCCGCATTGGCGGCCTTCGGCCGCGCTTCAAAAAATAACCCTGGGCTACGCCATGCCCACTCCGGGTGTGTGCCATAGCCGTGGCTACCGCCACGGTGATGTTCTTCCGCGTAGTTTTTAATTCCCTATTACTATTCTATGCATTTGTAAATGAATGTGGTCAATATTGTAAGGCACCTTTTTTTTTGTAGATGTGGCAGCACAAGTGTGTAATGACAAACAACACATGTACATCACATACATATATAATTACAATAATAAAAAATGGAAGCGCGAGTGTTAATTTATTTAATTGTGAGTTTTTGCTCAAAATTATTGCAAAAAATGATTAATGTGGGCGGTATTTTACATAATGCAAACATACGCGTATACATATTTAAGAAAAAGTGCGAAAATTAAGGTGATATTTGCTGTGGAAGTTGGGCAAATTTTCGACCTTTAACATGAAATAACTCCAAAACTATACATTTGCGCACCCTAGGATATATATGTTTGTGATCAGGAGAGGTCCCTCTTTCATTTGATACCACTTTTATTGCAAAATTCTTTGGATCCCTTTCTAAATGACAGCCATTTTTGATTACAACAACCACATGAAAATGACAGAAAAATTGTGAACTTTAACTGCAAATACCTCTCAAATTCTAAAAATATCGGATTTCCCCCTCCAGATTATTGTTACGGAGGTGAAGACGGTCATACTTTCCATCCAACGTCAAGTGTTCATACACGTCCAAAAATCTTAAGAGAGGTATCAAAAGACGCGTCTTGACCTCCGTAACAATAATCCGAAGGGGGAAAAGCAATATTTTGTTTCTGTGAAAAGTTATTAACAAAAAACCGAAAATTGACCCGGGTCAGATCCCCAGTTCGCGGCCCGATCCACGTTTTTTATGTGCAGAACACCTTTCCCCGTAGGCGGCCTTCCGCCGCGCTTCAAAAATTAACCCTGGGCTACGCCATTCCAACTCCGGGTGTGTACCATAGCCGTGGATACTGCCACGGTGATGTCCTTCCGCGTGCCACTTTTTTCTCACAGGGTAATGTGATTACAACAACCACATGAAAATGACAGAAAAATTGTGAACTTTAACTGCAAATATCTCGCAAAATTCTAAAAATATCGGATTTCCCCCTCCAGATTATTGTTACGGAGGTGAAGACGCGTCTATTGATACCTCTACCTAGATTTTTGGGCGTGTATTAACACTTGACGTTGTGTGGAAAGTATTACCGTGAAGACGCGTCTATTGATACCTCTACCTAGATTTTTGGACGTGTATTAACACTTGACGTTGGATGGAAAGTATTACCTCTGGCGGTGATATATGAATTATAAAGATGTGATAGATTGAGTGCTTCACTAAAATCGGATATCTTTTTAGTTAGAAACTGAAGCCTCTTAGAGAAAGGCTTTTTCCAAGTCCCACTTCCTTTTGAGACCTGTAAAATAACTCTTCCCGATCGTTTCACTTGTGAACATCTTGTTCTCATTCCACAAACACTTTTGTGAATTGTATTTTATTGTAATAAACCGAAAAAATATAAATTAGAAAAATACTGCTCAATGTGAACAAAACAAAAATATTAACAGATATTGACAATCGGAAAACCACTTCGAATGAAAAAAAATAAAAAATGCAACTCTGATGCGTCTACCTGCTGATTGTACCATGGTCACAAGACTTTTATCACTACCATAAGCGACATCTAAAACCCAATAGATAACGTCTACGTAGATAACGTTCACAATGGCGCTGCAGTACAAAAAGATTTTTTTGTGCATTCACAATGGTTTATTTAAACAAATTATTTTTTATAAAATACGCTTAAACAAAAGCACTCCTATAACTAATATATGGTTTCGCATGTTGAGGTAACCCACATCTTCAAAACGATACCTTATTTATTAATATTGGTTTGAAATGAGAGCAGAAAATTAAAAGCAAACACTAAAAGACTTACAGAAATAATATATATGATTCTCAAGAAGCGTCCGAGTTACTTGTAATAAAAATATTGAGGATTGCCAGGTTTTAGGTACTCATAACGATACATTATGATGCCAGCTTGTTTAAAATCGATATAAAATATTTAACAAATACTTGTTGCTGAAATAAAATACTTATGCTTTCAACACAAATAACTATATACACTGTCACTCCCCACCACCCGGGAGGTTGCAATGAAGACGCGTTACCGATTTTTTTTCAGGCATTTGGTCCCCCTGTAGGCCTATTACCACATTCCAATGGTCACTTAGGTTGACATGATATTCCAAATTATATCGCTTTTTAGTTCAACTCATACAAATTATTGATGTAAAAACTAATCTTATAAATAAGAAGTAAGGAAACGGCTGTCTTCGGCTGTGCCAAAGGCTTTATGCCTTTCATGAATACGCATAACTTTGAAAGTGTCTGGTCCTTACTTACAATTGGAACAACTCTTCAAAACTGTTAATTTTAAGATACATAAGTGCTCAAACCTCATTTATCGGAACAATCGTTTGTATGGTAGCTTATAGTCGCGTTCCAGTTAAGCAGAAACCCAGACCTGTATAAAATTTTGCATGTAAATGCAACAACAACGCTGTGATCTTGAAAATTTTCTGGGTCAATTTCGGATCCATAGTAGTCGATTTTTGACAGCCAACCCTTATTTGCTTAGTAGTACAAACATGCATATGTATACACACTTATTTACAAAAACAACTTGCATGCAACTGACCCGCATCGTTCCTGTTAAATTATGACCGTGATCCGACCCAGGTCAGCTAACTGGAACGCGACTATTGGCGCTTTCCAATCAGCAGTGATCCAGATCAGGGATGGGTCTTTCGATACAATTGTACTTTTTCGATACAATTTGGCTCAAGAAAGTACTGCAGCCGGATTCCCGTCATCGCTAAAGCTTAATCTCGATCGCCAAAAATCTCTTAATGCATTTTGGCAACTTTTGGCGACTTTTGCGATTCCAGTGAATGACAATCTCCTAAAATCTCCATTTTTGGTTCATTTTGATTCATTTTTTTGGCACATTTAAGCGATGAACACGAATGAACCAGATGACGTCATCAGCTGTTTTTGGCGACTAATCTAGCTAAGTTTGCGATTCTGGAATTTCAACCATCTCGTAAAATCTCTATTTTTCTCCTAAAGCATGCTTATTTTGGCAACCAAAAAAATCTGTTGCTAAAATACAAAATATATGATAAAATGTTAGAATTAAGTTTTTTTATGTCAAAAAAACACTCATTGACATAAAATATATGCCATTTAAAAGAAAAATAGAAATTGGTAGTTGTTTCCTTTAGGAATTTATTTATAGGCAGAACATTGGCTTGAGAAGGTGGCCTTCGTTCGCGCTTCAAAAATATAACCCTTCACGGATCCAATACGGACTCGCAGAATACACTTTTCCACTTCTCGGAGGCCTTTTTATCTGTGTCTGCCAAGGCCGTATATCTGTGTCTACAATTCAAGCACTCAAAAAATCTCTTCTACTCTAGTAGCATTGAGAATATGTTTAAAAAATAACTGGGATAAAAACTCACCTAGTATGCATCTTATATATATAACTTTTAGGACACTCGTGGTTTGGAGATGCTAAGAAACATTTTTGAAATTGTCTGTAATTAAATTTTTCAGTGTTCTCGGCGCCCAAAGTATGGGGTTTACTTCTAGTAGCACTTGTCTATTTCGGGCTATTTTTGGTGATTTATGGCATGTAAGGAATCACAGCTAAATTGACAGATGACGGTGCTATCCCAGCGCCATCAAGCGAAAAGATAACCGTACTACATTTTAGCTAGGCGACTTGCGTTTCAGAATCGCAAATTAGCGTCATCTCCTAATTTTTTGAGAGTTCATTTGCTTTGGCATTTTGGCGAATTTTAGCAATTAGGCGATAGCGATGACTGGAATCCGGCTGCTGAACTACTACGCTGTCGCTTTTGGTACAATTTCGCCTACAGCTAATATTACAATGTAGTTTGGCGCTATGGCAATCTTCTTTGGAACAAATAACAACGTTGCTTTGTGTACTTACACTAGTAGGTCGCTTAGCACCAAAGATGACTAGATACGAAACTTCGCGCTCTCTGAGAGCGCCCTAAAAGTGGTCATTTTTTATAACAATGGGAGATTTCACCCGAAATGTAAAGAGGGGTAAACGTAAAATTCTTTTTTTTCAAGCTAGATTATATCAACCACCCTTCTCATGCAGAGAGTGGGGGTTATCAGAATCGGGGACGTGGAACCTCCCATACAATCTCAATTTTTTATGCTGATTATCTCTAAGGCCCGCTTTCATAAAAGCCGGTTAAATTATTATTAATCGGCGATTCCTTAATCGCTGATTTTCTGAATCGACAATTTGGTTTTCACCAAAGCTTGGTTAAGCTATCGCCGATTAGACACATCATTGTGAATAAATTAGCAAAAAATTGCATTGTGAATTGGCAAAACAGCTGATTTTTGTTTTGTTTACGTTTTCACAGAAAGTAAATGAGTGAATTGGCTGAATTAATATATTAGTAATGTTCTTGGTTGATTGCACAGCAACGATATGGTCCACCACCATCATATCCGAATTTAAAAATTCCAGGTTTCAACGCACCCATACCAGAGGGTACATCATTTGGCTATCATGCTTTGATAGTACCAAGCTTTGATGGTACAACAGCGATATGGTCGAAGGCAACTGGTATGTGTTAAGATGAACAAAAGTTAATTTCCTAATCTAAATTATTTTGTTTAAGAGAATTTGAGTGCGTTGCTACATTGGAGGGACATGAAAATGAAGTAAAAAGTGCATGTTGGTCAAGTTCCGGCAACCTTTTATCCACATGCTCGCGCGACAAATCGGTATGGATTTGGGAATTGGCTAGTGATGATGAATTCGATGTTGTTGTTGTTGTAGCGCTACCTAGCCCTACCCTGATTAATTCGATTCACATAACCAGGATGGCATCAGCTTCCTATGATAATACAATAAAATGTATGCTGAAAATGCCACAGATAACGATTGGTACACAACGGCTACATTAGATTCTCATACGGTGTGGAGCATCGATTTCGATGCAGATGGTAACGTTTGGTTTCTTGCAGTGATGATAAGACTGAAAATATGGCGTGCTTATCATCCGGGTAAAGCTCTATTTACAGTTCTTTTTAAGCGTGAACATGGGTGAGCGTGAGCAATTTTCTTTTGTGTAATATGTTGATTTTTTTTTCTTTTTCCAAAAAAAAACTGTGATAGTTGATAAATAACTAAAATATCTTTAATATTATTGCATTTAAAACTAAGTAAACGTGTTAAATATGCTTTAAAATGGTTATTTTACAATCTGACTGTGAAACGTACTCATTCGCATGTGAACATTGCCGTTTTTTATTCACCACGGCAAATATCGGATTTCAACCCTGTTTTTGGTGAATATGGAAACAAATTGACAGATGTGCGTGAGTGATCAAAAGAATTGATTTGGAATTCTTTTCGAGCGTGAATCAAAGCATTCACACAAGTGTTTAAAAAAAAATTACTGCAGTGAAGTTGGCAAAATTTTTGTGTAAACATTGTAAAACAACAACATTGTATACATGTACATATTTTCAATTATTTATTTATTTAATAATTTATTTGTTTATTTCCTCTAGTTCACGCGCGCAAAAAAAACTGTAAACAGAGCTGTGAGTATTTCGATTGTGATTCCTTATTTTGACAGCTATGAAATGGTGAAAATACGATTTTGCATATACTCACCAAAGATTCACGCTCACGTTCACGAAGAACTGTACAGGGGTCTTAATGAGGAAGGTATATACACACCAGAAGATAAAACAGTTTGGAAATGTGTTTGTACCTTATCTGTAGCCCGTTTCTGTAACTTTTCGTTATAATAACGATCGATATCCTATCGCAAGGCTCGTATCGCTTTCGTTATGATAAGTGTTTCTGTATGAGAAGTAACTCACCTTGCGATATGAGAATGGTGAGATTGCCTACTTATCGATGAAACAATTGGAATGAAACAAACCATTTGCCATCTCGAGTTTTGTGGAGATTTGTTCAATAAAAAATTGGTAAATATCTGCATATATTAATGTTAATTAATGTTACTAATTGTGCAATGTCAGTGGTTTGGTGTTTTGTTATGATGGCAATTGCGTTAAACAAGTTCCGGCAGTTTATTTTGAGAAATATTTATACATTTCAGTTGAAGTCCTCAATGCCGTGTACTAGTGCATTTTGCTTTGTAAACATTCATACAAAACACTTAATAAATCATAAATAAATGCATTTATGAATGAAAAATTGTTAAATATCAGTGATTTGGGGTTTTGTTATGATGGCAATTGCGTTAAACAAGTTCCGGCAGTTTATTTTGAGAAATATTTATACATTTCAGTTGAAGTCCTCAATGCCGTGTACTAGTGCATTTTGCTTTGTAAACATTCATACAAAACACTTAATAAATCATAAATAAATGCATTTATGAATGAAAAATTGTTAAATATCAGTGATTTGGGGTTTTGTTATGATGGCAATTGCGTTAAACAAGTTCCGGCAGTTTATTTTGAGAAATATTTATACATTTCAGTTGAAGTCCTCAATGCCGTGTACTAGTGCATTTTGCTTTGTAAACATTCATACAAAACACTTAATAAATCATAAATAAATGCATTTATGAATGAAAAATTGTTAAATATCAGTGATTTGGGGTTTTGTTATGATGGCAATTGCGTTAAACAAGTTCCGGCAGTTTATTTTGAGAAATATTTATACATTTCAGTTGAAGTCCTCAATGCCGTGTACTAGTGCATTTTGCTTTGTAAACATTCATACAAAACACTTAATAAATCATAAATAAATGCATTTATGAATGAAAAATTGTTAAATATCAGTGATTTGGGGTTTTGTTATGATGGCAATTGCGTTAAACAAGTTCCGGCAGTTTATTTTGAGAAATATTTATACATTTCAGTTGAAGTCCTCAATGCCGTGTACTAGTGCATTTTGCTTTGTAAACATTCATACAAAACACTTAATAAATCATAAATAAATGCATTTATGAATGAAAAATTGTTAAATATCAGTGATTTGGGGTTTTGTTATGATGGCAATTGCGTTAAACAAGTTCCGGCAGTTTATTTTGAGAAATATTTATACATTTCAGTTGAAGTCCTCAATGCCGTGTACTAGTGCATTTTGCTTTGTAAACATTCATACAAAACACTTAATAAATCATAAATAAATGCATTTATGAATGAAAAATTGTTAAATATCAGTGATTTGGGGTTTTGTTATGATGGCAATTGCGTTAAACAAGTTCCGGCAGTTTATTTTGAGAAATATTTATACATTTCAGTTGAAGTCCTCAATGCCGTGTACTAGTGCATTTTGCTTTGTAAACATTCATACAAAACACTTAATAAATCATAAATAAATGCATTTATGAATGAAAAATTGTTAAATATCAGTGATTTGGGGTTTTGTTATGATGGCAATTGCGTTAAACAAGTTCCGGCAGTTTATTTTGAGAAATATTTATACATTTCAGTTGAAGTCCTCAATGCCGTGTACTAGTGCATTTTGCTTTGTAAACATTCATACAAAACACTTAATAAATCATAAATAAATGCATTTATGAATGAAAAATTGTTAAATATCAGTGATTTGGGGTTTTGTTATGATGGCAATTGCGTTAAACAAGTTCCGGCAGTTTATTTTGAGAAATATTTATACATTTCAGTTGAAGTCCTCAATGCCGTGTACTAGTGCATTTTGCTTTGTAAACATTCATACAAAACACTTAATAAATCATAAATAAATGCATTTATGAATGAAAAATTGTTAAATATCAGTGATTTGGGGTTTTGTTATGATGGCAATTGCGTTAAACAAGTTCCGGCAGTTTATTTTGAGAAATATTTATACATTTCAGTTGAAGTCCTCAATGCCGTGTACTAGTGCATTTTGCTTTGTAAACATTCATACAAAACACTTAATAAATCATAAATAAATGCATTTATGAATGAAAAATTGTTAAATATCAGTGATTTGGGGTTTTGTTATGATGGCAATTGCGTTAAACAAGTTCCGGCAGTTTATTTTGAGAAATATTTATACATTTCAGTTGAAGTCCTCAATGCCGTGTACTAGTGCATTTTGCTTTGTAAACATTCATACAAAACACTTAATAAATCATAAATAAATGCATTTATGAATGAAAAATTGTTAAATATCAGTGATTTGGGGTTTTGTTATGATGGCAATTGCGTTAAACAAGTTCCGGCAGTTTATTTTGAGAAATATTTATACATTTCAGTTGAAGTCCTCAATGCCGTGTACTAGTGCATTTTGCTTTGTAAACATTCATACAAAACACTTAATAAATCATAAATAAATGCATTTATGAATGAAAAATTGTTAAATATCAGTGATTTGGGGTTTTGTTATGATGGCAATTGCGTTAAACAAGTTCCGGCAGTTTATTTTGAGAAATATTTATACATTTCAGTTGAAGTCCTCAATGCCGTGTACTAGTGCATTTTGCTTTGTAAACATTCATACAAAACACTTAATAAATCATAAATAAATGCATTTATGAATGAAAAATTGTTAAATATCAGTGATTTGGGGTTTTGTTATGATGGCAATTGCGTTAAACAAGTTCCGGCAGTTTATTTTGAGAAATATTTATACATTTCAGTTGAAGTCCTCAATGCCGTGTACTAGTGCATTTTGCTTTGTAAACATTCATACAAAACACTTAATAAATCATAATTAGAGAATTTCATTTAAACACGGCTTAATGGCCGCCATTGTATATATTTGAGCCATACTAATTAAGTTAAGCCGTTTGTTGTCCTACGATTACCAAACAAAATAAAAAGTACTACTTTTATTGATTGAAAACTTCTATTTTTTTATTTTCTGGTGGGATTTTATTTAAAGATAATAAGGCACATATTCAGACCATTAAAACATTTTTATTAAAAACTACAAGTAAAAGAGAAATCATAAAAAAATACACCTCTTCAACCTAATAATGATAAGAGAAAACATTACATCACCACTTTACTTATACTAATTACAAAAAAGAAAACATAACAACTTCATGTATACATATTACCATTAAAAGCTTTCGTTCTCTTATTATTATTAGCTAAATCTTAAAAAATATCAAAACGATAACATGGAAAACGAAACTTAAAACAATTCAACATTTTATAAGGAAAAATATATATATACTAGAAAACTTAAACTAACATTTTAAACAGGTACAAAAGGAACAATTCAATTCATTTAAAATAGACTATAAATTCATTTTTAAAAATATCAATATCATCACATATAAAGCCATCTTCCTGAAAATCTTACTTACTTACTTAAAATGCAGCGTTAACCTCTAGTGAACTTGACGCGAAGTTGTGCAACTCGAACCCAGCATCCATGTGAATTGCCTTAACTTGCTTGGCGATGGCTATTGCTTCGGTCATTGTGTCGAAGCTGTCTACAAAATCATCGACATAATGGTTGTCTACTATCGATTTTATGGCATGAGTTTTGATTGGACTATCGCTGCGAATACTTAGGGCCACTTTCATAAAAGCTGGTAAAATATAATCGGCGATTAATTTGACAGCTAACCATACAAAATACGTCAATTAAAGTCCGGTTAGTGGTTACCGGCTTTTATGAAAGCGGCCCTTAGCGTTGCTTGCTTGAATCACCGTCTCGCCACAGATATCTTCGGGCACATCTGACTCCCTCGCGTATCAACACCTACTGCTCGATCATGGAAATTGAAAAGTATAGCTGGCAACGGTCTATACTCTTGAGGTCCTTTCAGAAGGTGGCGATTTAAGGGCACACCATCTACTTCAGCCGCGACATCAAAAACTAATCGCAGTTTCGATGGCTTGTTCGGATTGACTATCGCGAAGTGCGGCAGGTACCATGGGATACTCATACAGGTAAAATCGCTTTCGCTAAAACGTCAAAACGGGCATTTGCAATACAAAATATGGAAACGCGTTGGACCAAACATTACCCAGCCAAGCTTGGTTATTGCTGGAAAGGGACCATGTTGTTTTATGGCTATAGTAGTAGACGCCATGCCTAAGTGACAATTGTCTATGCCAATAAGTATTTGGGGCACGGCGTCGGCATGTGGTTGCACTGGCAGTTGGTTTATTTTATTGTACCTGAAGTTGACCTGACGTTTCTCTATTTGAGTTTTTTGACGATGGTACTGACCGCGATGGCGGCGGCGTTGGTTGAGTTTCGTGGAGCAGTCTATGGTGGATTCGGTTACAACCGTCTAAGGAGCACCCCTTGCACTGTCTACAGTTGCGTGTTGTATGCCCCGCATTTAAACATGAAAAACATAAACGACGAGACTTAACTTCAGACCACCTACCTGCTACTGTTAAGTTGACAAGACGAGTACAATCAGCCGGCTTATGCTGGCCCTGGCAAATCGGGCATTTATACGATTGGTGCTTCTCACCCCCAAGCACTACTACTCGAAGTTTTGGCTCACGAGAAGCAAACTAATTTTCGTCGTGAATGGTACAAATTACGTTGGCAAGAGTGGTGAGCCAGTCGGAGAAGTGTACCACTGTGTCACGGGGTTGCACGGCAGCTGCATAGGGGCCCCACTGTTGTTGTTGTTAGCAGTGCTTCGCCCTGCCCAAAGGGCCAGTACGCTCCTAGTTGTCATCGGGCTCTTCTTCAACAGGGTTGGACCAAAGTGATAGGGGGGTTAGAAGAGTATGTTCTGAAGAACACGAAAAGAGATGTTGCGTGTCATGGGGGGCCATACCGCATGCAGGGCATGTATTCGGTATGGTGGGGTTCAGTCTGGACAAATAGGAGTTCAGCCTATTGCAATATCCAGACCGAAGTTGAGCCAGCATGCCTCTAGTCTCCCTCGGAAGGACACGTTCTTCCTCAGCAAGAACGGGTGGTTGGGCACCAATAACGGGGTTCACAGGCCGGGATCTGAGGGATCTGTCCACCGACTCAGTGTGGATGTCCTTTAGGGCCCGCCTATGGTCCCGCAGATCAAACGGCAACGAGATGTGATGCAGGATCTCGTCATAATGCTTTCGGAGATGTTTCCTTATGTCTCTGGGGGGCGGAGTTTCATCCAATGAAAATGTGTTTGTACCTTATCTGGCGATGGATAAGGCGCACACACAAGACGTCAATGCCGTTAAATGGAATCCAGCACATGAAGGTCAACTTATATGTAGCGATGATGGTACAATTAAATTATGGTATCTTCAATTAATTTAATAAAATCAAGTTTGATTAAAATATTGTATCATTTCATTGAGTTTCTTTAAAAGATGTTCGTATGTTAATTTGAAATAAACCTGAATATTTTAGGAAAGGCATTTTAGTATGTATACTAAGGTAGAAGTGTCTTGTTTTATGTTTACGAGCCGATAATACCGTGGAATATTGAAGGGATTGGAAATCTTGTACTCGTTGGCTGAGTGTTAAGCTATGGCAACAATATGTAAAGATATCAAAGTCAGATCCTTCAACATTCAATCACAAAATAGGTAAGCTTAGAAGTTATTCCATTTTTGCAAATAATTTTATTCAATAAATATAAATTGCCAGTTAATAAGTTGTTTACTTGGTAAGAAAATGTTCATGCAGAGTTTTGTAAAGCTTTGCAGCTTTCCGAGGCCCCAGCCCAATTACAAGCGATAGTCGTTCTTCGCTAGCATTTATGAGGTTCTCCAATTTTCCAAAATTATGTACCAGTGTTACGGCATCGGTTTTGTTCACGGGCTTAATGCTAGTCAAAGCAGAAACCAGCTAAAATAAATATTTAATCAGAATCAAGAGTTAAGGCAAAACTATTTCAGACAAACCTTCTGATGTGGACTTGATTCAACCCGTTCCATAATCCATTCCGGCGAACGTTTTTCAAATTGTTTGTAAGTCTGTTGTTGTTGCTGTTGTTAGCAGCGCTTCGCGCTGCCAGTGTAAACATAGGTTGCCAGTTAACGTGGTTGATAAGGCCCGCACTTGAAATCGAGATGTCTGGCGAACTGTGGCAGTTACCTGCCACCCTAGTGGGGGCATCTCCATTCAATGTACAGAATGCCGAATTATCTATTTGCTCTGCGAGTGCGTGCCCTCTGCTATCAGCTGGCAAGTTGGAGTGCCAGAGATCGTGATGTGCGTTGAAATCACCTAGGATGAGGCAGTTATCGCCCCTTAGCAACGCACTAATATCAGGGCGATAATCACGGGGACAGCACGTGACAGGGGGAATGTATATATTTAACACTCGCAGGTCGACGTCACCTGTCCGGACTGCTATGCCCTGGCATTCAAGGGTAGAGTCCCTGGGGTCGACGTCAGGGGCAAATAGGTTATACTGTACGGTATGGTGTGTAATGAATGCGAGGCCGCCCCCATGACCGCTGGGACGGTCTTTCCTATGTACATTGTACCCATCTCGAGTACGTAAGTCCGAGCTAGCATTCAGTTTGTTAGCATTCAGGCTGTTATTTCAGTGTAACCCTGCCCAGTTTGTAAGTCTCTATGATTTTGCCTGCCTCTTCTGAGCTCCATGCAACCATAAGCGTTAAATCGGATATTAAGGATATGGTTAAATTTTTCAAAGCTGCATGTGGTTCCTAAATAGAAATATTTGTAGAAATAGTATACTTGTTTTAACAGCATCTATACTTACTTATAGCAGCAAGCGAGGTTCATACTGTTTTCCAAGATCTTTGAGACGCTGGTATATATAATCAGGATTGAGTGTGTGATATTTAAGCGAAATATATAGTATACAAGAGGTGCGTCCAACTACATAATCGGGTTTTATATCATCACGAAATTCAATTGGAACATTAACAATGCTCTTAAGTACTGGATTACCCCGTTGTTTGGGATTTACTAGGATGCAATGTGGATTGGGTGCAGTTTTGAGTATTGGCATTTTTAAGCAGCTGAGAGCATCGAATTTCTTGCATAGCCCAAATTTAACCATTTCACCAATGAAGCGTACAATTTTAATTTTTGATTCGATATTGGGTTGATTCTTTTGCGCTGAATATGGTGGTGCTCGCTGCTTTAGTGGTTGGTGCACCAACTGCTCCACGTGTGGCATATGGGGCGCCCTTCAATTTGCGTGCCTCACGCCTTTGCTTGCTCTGCTCTGATGGTGAAGATGAGATGGTGTTTTGCGGTGAGCTGAAAGTAAATGAAATATGGATTACTAAGGCAAACTTTATTAGCCAAAAAATGTAAACTAACCTGCTTGCTGCTGCTTCGTATGTCATTGGTACTCGACGTGCCAGCAACACCACTTGTGGCCGACGAGCTGATGTGCTTGGTACCTCAAATCTTATGCGCGCACCACGACTATACTGCGGTGTGGCGCCTAAAAAATCATTCAATATATGTATAACTGTAGAGATATCGCGTTTGAGACGTCCATAACGATCTTGTAAAGCTGGATTCAATGTGCCCGAGTAGATGCCCTTACCATGATTCTTCATAGTTTCAATAACAGCGCCGGAGCTGCTGCCTTTGCGCGTAGCCTCTTCTCCACCACCGGATAAATCAATCTTATTAGTGAAAACCTCTTTGGAGAGTTGGTAAATCCTTATATATCCTGCTTCAGTGATTGAATGCTCGAATTCACTTATAATATTCATTAAATGCAAATACCAAAAACGTTTT
Source organism: Sphenella marginata (assembly GCA_951509765.1). Taxonomy (NCBI): domain Eukaryota; kingdom Metazoa; phylum Arthropoda; class Insecta; order Diptera; family Tephritidae; genus Sphenella; species Sphenella marginata. Next base: position 50,447,380 of record OX608079.1, on the reverse strand, counting down.
GGTATGCAATAAATATATAAGGATTTACCAATTGCTTTCGCTTTTATTGGTTTATGTTTATATTTTGTTTAATAATATTGTTCAATGACACAAGGAACTTTGAAATTACACAAATGAAATTACACAAATTTTATTTTCTACACAGCTGACAGACGTCAAAGTTTGCCCAATCAGCAGATAACCGGCCATCCATCGCCGATCAAGTTAATCAGTGTTTAATCGGCTGATCCATGATAACCGAGCATGGTGAAAACGAATTTTAGCCAAATCACCGATTAAATTCCGATCAAGCGCTAACCGGCTTTTATGAAAACGGGCCTAAAAGGGTTTCAGGCAGGGCCCTGGGAATTGGTATGGAGATAAACGATATCAATTCAACCAGCCAGAGGGTACTGCCAAGTTCCGGTATAACGAGGCACTGTGCAAAGCAGGAAACCCAATAGAACGGCTTTTTGGTGTCCTTAAATCTACTTGGCGATGTTTGTCGAGACAACGGGTTCTTTTGTATGAGCCCTGGTTCGCGGGAAGGGTGGTAAACGCGTGCGCCACCTTACATAATGTTCGCTTAGTCGAGCGATCAGACGAACTTGATAACATCGCTATAGTCGCAATGATATTTACGACAATCCAAGCTCAGTATCTTCCGAAGGAAAACGTGTCCAAGAGAGATTAATTTCAAATTTTTTTACTTGTATTTTCGTAAAAAAATGTTGCTATTTATTTTATTTATCAGTTTATTTCATACAAGTTACATTCCAATTAGAATTAGCAATTGTAGCTATTAGTTTATATTCTCTAATTCATTAAACAATTAGAAATTGTTCAACTAATTGCCATTAGATAATTGAAATTTTTATTCCAATGGTAAATCTAATTGCAATTAGTTGCCATTAGCAAAAAAAAATTTTCGTACCTTTACAATTAGAAATGTAATTGACTTCTGCTAATGCAATTAGATATTCAATTAGCTCGAATTAGAATAAAAATGTTCAGTTATCTAATGGAAATTAATTGAACAATTTGTAATTGTTTAATGAATTAGATAATTTCATTTAAACACGACTTAATGGCCGCCATTGTATATATTTGAGCCATACTAACTAAGTTAAACCAGTTTGTTGTCCTACGATTACCAAACAAATAAAACGTACTACTTTTATTGATTGAAAACTTCTAATTTTTTATTTTATTGTGGAATTTGGTTTAAAGATAATAAGGCACATATTCAGACCATTAAAACATTTTTATTAAAAACTACAAGTGCAAGAAAAACCATAAAAAATACACCTCTTCAACCTAATAATGATAAGAGAAAACATTACATCACCACTTTACTTATACTAATTACAAAAAAGAAAACATAACAACTTCATGTATACATATTACCATTAAAAGCTTTCGTTCTCTTATTATTATTAGCTAAATCTTAAAAAATATCAAAACGATAACATGGAAAACGAAACTTAAAACAATTCAACATTTTATAAGGAAAAATATATATATACTAGAAAACTTAAACTAACATTTTAAACAGGTACAAAAGGAACAATTCAATTCATTTAAAATAGACTATAAATTCATTTTTAAAAATATCAATATCATCACATATAAAGCCATCTTCCTGAAAATCTTACTTACTTACTTAAAATGCAGCGTTAACCTCTAGTGAACTTGACGCGAAGTTGTGCAACTCGAACCCAGCATCCATGTGAATTGCCTTAACTTGCTTGGCGATGGCTATTGCTTCGGTCATTGTGTCGAAGCTGTCTACAAAATCATCGACATAATGGTTGTCTACTATCGATTTTATGGCATGAGTTTTGATTGGACTATCGCTGCGAATACTTAGGGCCACTTTCATAAAAGCTGGTAAAATATAATCGGCGATTAATTTGACAGCTAACCATACAAAATACGTCAATTAAAGTCCGGTTAGTGGTTACCGGCTTTTATGAAAGCGGCCCTTAGCGTTGCTTGCTTGAATCACCGTCTCGCCACAGATATCTTCGGGCACATCTGACTCCCTCGCGTATCAACACCTACTGCTCGATCATGGAAATTGAAAAGTATAGCTGGCAACGGTCTATACTCTTGAGGTCCTTTCAGAAGGTGGCGATTTAAGGGCACACCATCTACTTCAGCCGCGACATCAAAAACTAATCGCAGTTTCGATGGCTTGTTCGGATTGACTATCGCGAAGTGCGGCAGGTACCATGGGATACTCATACAGGTAAAATCGCTTTCGCTAAAACGTCAAAACGGGCATTTGCAATACAAAATATGGAAACGCGTTGGACCAAACATTACCCAGCCAAGCTTGGTTATTGCTGGAAAGGGACCATGTTGTTTTATGGCTATAGTAGTAGACGCCATGCCTAAGTGACAATTGTCTATGCCAATAAGTATTTGGGGCACGGCGTCGGCATGTGGTTGCACTGGCAGTTGGTTTATTTTATTGTACCTGAAGTTGACCTGACGTTTCTCTATTTGAGTTTTTTGACGATGGTACTGACCGCGATGGCGGCGGCGTTGGTTGAGTTTCGTGGAGCAGTCTATGGTGGATTCGGTTACAACCGTCTAAGGAGCACCCCTTGCACTGTCTACAGTTGCGTGTTGTATGCCCCGCATTTAAACATGAAAAACATAAACGACGAGACTTAACTTCAGACCACCTACCTGCTACTGTTAAGTTGACAAGACGAGTACAATCAGCCGGCTTATGCTGGCCCTGGCAAATCGGGCATTTATACGATTGGTGCTTCTCACCCCCAAGCACTACTACTCGAAGTTTTGGCTCACGAGAAGCAAACTAATTTTCGTCGTGAATGGTACAAATTACGTTGGCAAGAGTGGTGAGCCAGTCGGAGAAGTGTACCACTGTGTCACGGGGTTGCACGGCAGCTGCATAGGGGCCCCACTGTTGTTGTTGTTAGCAGTGCTTCGCCCTGCCCAAAGGGCCAGTACGCTCCTAGTTGTCATCGGGCTCTTCTTCAACAGGGTTGGACCAAAGTGATAGGGGGGTTAGAAGAGTATGTTCTGAAGAACACGAAAAGAGATGTTGCGTGTCATGGGGGGCCATACCGCATGCAGGGCATGTATTCGGTATGGTGGGGTTCAGTCTGGACAAATAGGAGTTCAGCCTATTGCAATATCCAGACCGAAGTTGAGCCAGCATGCCTCTAGTCTCCCTCGGAAGGACACGTTCTTCCTCAGCAAGAACGGGTGGTTGGGCACCAATAACGGGGTTCACAGGCCGGGATCTGAGGGATCTGTCCACCGACTCAGTGTGGATGTCCTTTAGGGCCCGCCTATGGTCCCGCAGATCAAACGGCAACGAGATGTGATGCAGGATCTCGTCATAATGCTTTCGGAGATGTTTCCTTATGTCTCTGGGGGGCGGAGTTTCATCCAATGAAAATGTGTTTGTACCTTATCTGGCGATGGATAAGGCGCACACACAAGACGTCAATGCCGTTAAATGGAATCCAGCACATGAAGGTCAACTTATATGTAGCGATGATGGTACAATTAAATTATGGTATCTTCAATTAATTTAATAAAATCAAGTTTGATTAAAATATTGTATCATTTCATTGAGTTTCTTTAAAAGATGTTCGTATGTTAATTTGAAATAAACCTGAATATTTTAGGAAAGGCATTTTAGTATGTATACTAAGGTAGAAGTGTCTTGTTTTATGTTTACGAGCCGATAATACCGTGGAATATTGAAGGGATTGGAAATCTTGTACTCGTTGGCTGAGTGTTAAGCTATGGCAACAATATGTAAAGATATCAAAGTCAGATCCTTCAACATTCAATCACAAAATAGGTAAGCTTAGAAGTTATTCCATTTTTGCAAATAATTTTATTCAATAAATATAAATTGCCAGTTAATAAGTTGTTTACTTGGTAAGAAAATGTTCATGCAGAGTTTTGTAAAGCTTTGCAGCTTTCCGAGGCCCCAGCCCAATTACAAGCGATAGTCGTTCTTCGCTAGCATTTATGAGGTTCTCCAATTTTCCAAAATTATGTACCAGTGTTACGGCATCGGTTTTGTTCACGGGCTTAATGCTAGTCAAAGCAGAAACCAGCTAAAATAAATATTTAATCAGAATCAAGAGTTAAGGCAAAACTATTTCAGACAAACCTTCTGATGTGGACTTGATTCAACCCGTTCCATAATCCATTCCGGCGAACGTTTTTCAAATTGTTTGTAAGTCTGTTGTTGTAGTTGTTGTTAGCAGCGCTTCGCCCTGCCAGTGTAAGCATAGGTTGCCAGTTAACGTGGTTGATAAGGCCCGCACTTGAAATCGAGATGCCTGGCGAGCTGTGGCAGTTACCTGCCACCCTAGTGGGGGCATCTCCATTCAATGTACAGAATGCCGAATTATCTATTTGCTCTGCGAGTGCGTGCCCTCTGCTATCAGCTGGCAAGTTGGAGTGCCAGAGATCGTGATGTGCGTTGAAATCACCTAGGATGAGGCAGTTATCGCCCCTTAGCAACGCACTAATATCAGGGCGATAATCACGGGGACAGCACGTGACAGGGGGAATGTATATATTTAAAACTCGCAGGTCGACGTCGCCTGTCCGGACTGCTATGCCCTGGCATTCAAGGGTAGAGTCCCTGGGGTCGACGTCAGGGGCAAATAGGTTATACTGTACGGTATGGTGTGTAATGAATGCGAGGCCGCCCCCATGACCGCTGGGACGGTCTTTCCTATGTACATTGTACCCATCTCGAGTACGTAAGTCCGAGCTAGCATTCAGTTTGTTAGCATTCAGGCTGTTATTTCAGTGTAACCCTGCCCAGTTTGTAAGTCTCTATGATTTTGCCTGCCTCTTCTGAGCTCCATGCAACCATAAGCGTTAGATCGGATATTAAGGATATGGTTAAATTTTTCAAAGCTGCATGTGGTTCCTAAATAGAAATATTTGTAGAAATAGTATACTTGTTTTAACAGCATCTATACTTACTTATAGCAGCAAGCGAGGTTCATACTGTTTTCCAAGATCTTTGAGACGCTGGTATATATAATCAGGATTGAGTGTGTGATATTTAAGCGAAATATATAGTATACAAGAGGTGCGTCCAACTACATAATCGGGTTTTATATCATCACGAAATTCAATTGGAACATTAACAATGCTCTTAAGTACTGGATTACCCCGTTGTTTGGGATTTACTAGGATGCAATGTGGATTGGGTGCAGTTTTGAGTATTGGCATTTTTAAGCAGCTGAGAGCATCGAATTTCTTGCATAGCCCAAATTTAACCATTTCACCAATGAAGCGTACAATTTTAATTTTTGATTCGATATTGGGTTGATTCTTTTTACGTATATGCCATTTGAATTCTTTGCGTAACATCTTTGAAAGAACAAAGCGTGAAAGAAAGGGCAGTGAATCCAAACGTGTTCTGTAATAGGAATATAAATGCATTATAAAAGTGATACTTTTTAGGCAAGAAAAATACATACATACCTCTGTACTGTAAAAATTTATTTCGTCAGCTTTTTCCGATTGTTATTTGTATTGAAATTTAGCAGGAATTCAATTGTTGCCGAATCTATAAGTTCCTTGTTGACACAATTGTTTAAGTTATTCAGAAACTGGTCGAAATGTTGTTTGCTGTGTGATACTTGGCCTGAGATACGTCCGACTTCTATGTGTTGCTGGCGTTAGTGGCAGTTGCGCTGAATATGGTGGTGCTTGCTGCTTTAGTGGTTGGTGCACCAACTGCTCCACGTGTGGCATATGGGGCGTCCTTCAATTTGCGTGCCTCACGCCTTTGCTTGCTCTGCTCTGATGGTGAAGATGAGATGGTGTTTTGCGGTGAGCTGAAAGTAAATGAAATATGGATTACTAAGGCAAACTTTATTAGCCAAAAAATGTAAACTAACCTGCTTGCTGCTGCTTCGTATGCCATTGGTACTCGACGTGCCAGCAACACCACTTGTGGCCGACGAGCTGATGTGCTTGGTACCTCAAATCTTATGCGCGCACCACGACTATACTGCGGTGTGGCGCCTAAAAAATCATTCAATATATGTATAACTGTAGAGATATCGCGTTTGAGACGTCCATAACGATCTTGTAAAGCTGGATTCAATGTGCCCGAGTAGATGCCCTTACCATGATTCTTCATAGTTTCAATAACAGCGCCGGAGCTGCTGCCTTTGCGCGTAGCCTCTTCTCCACCACCGGATAAATCAATCTTATTAGTGAAAACCTCTTTGGAGAGTTGGTAAATCCTTATATATCCTGCTTCAGTGATTGAATGCTCGAATTCACTTATAATATTCATTAAATGCAAATACCAAAAACGTTTTGGTATGCAATAAATATATAAGGATTTACCAATTGCTTTCGCTTTTATTGGTTTATGTTTATATTTTGTTTAATAATATTGTTCAATGACACAAGGAACTTTGAAATTACACAAATGAAATTACACAAATTTTATTTTCTACACAGCTGACAGACGTCAAAGTTTGCCCAATCAGCAGATAACCGGCCATCCATCGCCGATCAAGTTAATCAGTGTTTAATCGGCTGATCCATGATAACCGAGCATGGTGAAAACGAATTTTAGCCAAATCACCGATTAAATTCCGATCAAGCGCTAACCGGCTTTTATGAAAACGGGCCTAAAAGGGTTTCAGGCAGGGCCCTGGGAATTGGTATGGAGATAAACGATATCAATTCAACCAGCCAGAGGGTACTGCCAAGTTCCGGTATAACGAGGCACTGTGCAAAGCAGGAAACCCAATAGAACGGCTTTTTGGTGTCCTTAAATCTACTTGGCGATGTTTGTCGAGACAACGGGTTCTTTTGTATGAGCCCTGGTTCGCGGGAAGGGTGGTAAACGCGTGCGCCACCTTACATAATGTTCGCTTAGTCGAGCGATCAGACGAACTTGATAACATCGCTATAGTCGCAATGATATTTACGACAATCCAAGCTCAGTATCTTCCGAAGGAAAACGTGTCCAAGAGAGATTAATTTCAAATTTTTTTACTTGTATTTTCGTAAAAAAATGTTGCTATTTATTTTATTTATCAGTTTATTTCATACAAGTTACATTCCAATTAGAATTAGCAATTGTAGCTATTAGTTTATATTCTCTAATTCATTAAACAATTAGAAATTGTTCAACTAATTGCCATTAGATAATTGAAATTTTTATTCCAATGGTAAATCTAATTGCAATTAGTTGCCATTAGCAAAAAAAAATTTTCGTACCTTTACAATTAGAAATGTAATTGACTTCTGCTAATGCAATTAGATATTCAATTAGCTCGAATTAGAATAAAAATGTTCAGTTATCTAATGGAAATTAATTGAACAATTTGTAATTGTTTAATGAATTAGATAATTTCATTTAAACACGACTTAATGGCCGCCATTGTATATATTTGAGCCATACTAACTAAGTTAAACCAGTTTGTTGTCCTACGATTACCAAACAAATAAAACGTACTACTTTTATTGATTGAAAACTTCTAATTTTTTATTTTATTGTGGAATTTGGTTTAAAGATAATAAGGCACATATTCAGACCATTAAAACATTTTTATTAAAAACTACAAGTGCAAGAAAAACCATAAAAAATACACCTCTTCAACCTAATAATGATAAGAGAAAACATTACATCACCACTTTACTTATACTAATTACAAAAAAGAAAACATAACAACTTCATGTATACATATTACCATTAAAAGCTTTCGTTCTCTTATTATTATTAGCTAAATCTTAAAAAATATCAAAACGATAACATGGAAAACGAAACTTAAAACAATTCAACATTTTATAAGGAAAAATATATATATACTAGAAAACTTAAACTAACATTTTAAACAGGTACAAAAGGAACAATTCAATTCATTTAAAATAGACTATAAATTCATTTTTAAAAATATCAATATCATCACATATAAAGCCATCTTCCTGAAAATCTTACTTACTTACTTAAAATGCAGCGTTAACCTCTAGTGAACTTGACGCGAAGTTGTGCAACTCGAACCCAGCATCCATGTGAATTGCCTTAACTTGCTTGGCGATGGCTATTGCTTCGGTCATTGTGTCGAAGCTGTCTACAAAATCATCGACATAATGGTTGTCTACTATCGATTTTATGGCATGAGTTTTGATTGGACTATCGCTGCGAATACTTAGGGCCACTTTCATAAAAGCTGGTAAAATATAATCGGCGATTAATTTGACAGCTAACCATACAAAATACGTCAATTAAAGTCCGGTTAGTGGTTACCGGCTTTTATGAAAGCGGCCCTTAGCGTTGCTTGCTTGAATCACCGTCTCGCCACAGATATCTTCGGGCACATCTGACTCCCTCGCGTATCAACACCTACTGCTCGATCATGGAAATTGAAAAGTATAGCTGGCAACGGTCTATACTCTTGAGGTCCTTTCAGAAGGTGGCGATTTAAGGGCACACCATCTACTTCAGCCGCGACATCAAAAACTAATCGCAGTTTCGATGGCTTGTTCGGATTGACTATCGCGAAGTGCGGCAGGTACCATGGGATACTCATACAGGTAAAATCGCTTTCGCTAAAACGTCAAAACGGGCATTTGCAATACAAAATATGGAAACGCGTTGGACCAAACATTACCCAGCCAAGCTTGGTTATTGCTGGAAAGGGACCATGTTGTTTTATGGCTATAGTAGTAGACGCCATGCCTAAGTGACAATTGTCTATGCCAATAAGTATTTGGGGCACGGCGTCGGCATGTGGTTGCACTGGCAGTTGGTTTATTTTATTGTACCTGAAGTTGACCTGACGTTTCTCTATTTGAGTTTTTTGACGATGGTACTGACCGCGATGGCGGCGGCGTTGGTTGAGTTTCGTGGAGCAGTCTATGGTGGATTCGGTTACAACCGTCTAAGGAGCACCCCTTGCACTGTCTACAGTTGCGTGTTGTATGCCCCGCATTTAAACATGAAAAACATAAACGACGAGACTTAACTTCAGACCACCTACCTGCTACTGTTAAGTTGACAAGACGAGTACAATCAGCCGGCTTATGCTGGCCCTGGCAAATCGGGCATTTATACGATTGGTGCTTCTCACCCCCAAGCACTACTACTCGAAGTTTTGGCTCACGAGAAGCAAACTAATTTTCGTCGTGAATGGTACAAATTACGTTGGCAAGAGTGGTGAGCCAGTCGGAGAAGTGTACCACTGTGTCACGGGGTTGCACGGCAGCTGCATAGGGGCCCCACTGTTGTTGTTGTTAGCAGTGCTTCGCCCTGCCCAAAGGGCCAGTACGCTCCTAGTTGTCATCGGGCTCTTCTTCAACAGGGTTGGACCAAAGTGATAGGGGGGTTAGAAGAGTATGTTCTGAAGAACACGAAAAGAGATGTTGCGTGTCATGGGGGGCCATACCGCATGCAGGGCATGTATTCGGTATGGTGGGGTTCAGTCTGGACAAATAGGAGTTCAGCCTATTGCAATATCCAGACCGAAGTTGAGCCAGCATGCCTCTAGTCTCCCTCGGAAGGACACGTTCTTCCTCAGCAAGAACGGGTGGTTGGGCACCAATAACGGGGTTCACAGGCCGGGATCTGAGGGATCTGTCCACCGACTCAGTGTGGATGTCCTTTAGGGCCCGCCTATGGTCCCGCAGATCAAACGGCAACGAGATGTGATGCAGGATCTCGTCATAATGCTTTCGGAGATGTTTCCTTATGTCTCTGGGGGGCGGAGTTTCATCCAATGAAAATGTGTTTGTACCTTATCTGGCGATGGATAAGGCGCACACACAAGACGTCAATGCCGTTAAATGGAATCCAGCACATGAAGGTCAACTTATATGTAGCGATGATGGTACAATTAAATTATGGTATCTTCAATTAATTTAATAAAATCAAGTTTGATTAAAATATTGTATCATTTCATTGAGTTTCTTTAAAAGATGTTCGTATGTTAATTTGAAATAAACCTGAATATTTTAGGAAAGGCATTTTAGTATGTATACTAAGGTAGAAGTGTCTTGTTTTATGTTTACGAGCCGATAATACCGTGGAATATTGAAGGGATTGGAAATCTTGTACTCGTTGGCTGAGTGTTAAGCTATGGCAACAATATGTAAAGATATCAAAGTCAGATCCTTCAACATTCAATCACAAAATAGGTAAGCTTAGAAGTTATTCCATTTTTGCAAATAATTTTATTCAATAAATATAAATTGCCAGTTAATAAGTTGTTTACTTGGTAAGAAAATGTTCATGCAGAGTTTTGTAAAGCTTTGCAGCTTTCCGAGGCCCCAGCCCAATTACAAGCGATAGTCGTTCTTCGCTAGCATTTATGAGGTTCTCCAATTTTCCAAAATTATGTACCAGTGTTACGGCATCGGTTTTGTTCACGGGCTTAATGCTAGTCAAAGCAGAAACCAGCTAAAATAAATATTTAATCAGAATCAAGAGTTAAGGCAAAACTATTTCAGACAAACCTTCTGATGTGGACTTGATTCAACCCGTTCCATAATCCATTCCGGCGAACGTTTTTCAAATTGTTTGTAAGTCTGTTGTTGTTGCTGTTGTTAGCAGCGCTTCGCGCTGCCAGTGTAAACATAGGTTGCCAGTTAACGTGGTTGATAAGGCCCGCACTTGAAATCGAGATGTCTGGCGAACTGTGGCAGTTACCTGCCACCCTAGTGGGGGCATCTCCATTCAATGTACAGAATGCCGAATTATCTATTTGCTCTGCGAGTGCGTGCCCTCTGCTATCAGCTGGCAAGTTGGAGTGCCAGAGATCGTGATGTGCGTTGAAATCACCTAGGATGAGGCAGTTATCGCCCCTTAGCAACGCACTAATATCAGGGCGATAATCACGGGGACAGCACGTGACAGGGGGAATGTATATATTTAACACTCGCAGGTCGACGTCACCTGTCCGGACTGCTATGCCCTGGCATTCAAGGGTAGAGTCCCTGGGGTCGACGTCAGGGGCAAATAGGTTATACTGTACGGTATGGTGTGTAATGAATGCGAGGCCGCCCCCATGACCGCTGGGACGGTCTTTCCTATGTACATTGTACCCATCTCGAGTACGTAAGTCCGAGCTAGCATTCAGTTTGTTAGCATTCAGGCTGTTATTTCAGTGTAACCCTGCCCAGTTTGTAAGTCTCTATGATTTTGCCTGCCTCTTCTGAGCTCCATGCAACCATAAGCGTTAAATCGGATATTAAGGATATGGTTAAATTTTTCAAAGCTGCATGTGGTTCCTAAATAGAAATATTTGTAGAAATAGTATACTTGTTTTAACAGCATCTATACTTACTTATAGCAGCAAGCGAGGTTCATACTGTTTTCCAAGATCTTTGAGACGCTGGTATATATAATCAGGATTGAGTGTGTGATATTTAAGCGAAATATATAGTATACAAGAGGTGCGTCCAACTACATAATCGGGTTTTATATCATCACGAAATTCAATTGGAACATTAACAATGCTCTTAAGTACTGGATTACCCCGTTGTTTGGGATTTACTAGGATGCAATGTGGATTGGGTGCAGTTTTGAGTATTGGCATTTTTAAGCAGCTGAGAGCATCGAATTTCTTGCATAGCCCAAATTTAACCATTTCACCAATGAAGCGTACAATTTTAATTTTTGATTCGATATTGGGTTGATTCTTTTGCGCTGAATATGGTGGTGCTCGCTGCTTTAGTGGTTGGTGCACCAACTGCTCCACGTGTGGCATATGGGGCGCCCTTCAATTTGCGTGCCTCACGCCTTTGCTTGCTCTGCTCTGATGGTGAAGATGAGATGGTGTTTTGCGGTGAGCTGAAAGTAAATGAAATATGGATTACTAAGGCAAACTTTATTAGCCAAAAAATGTAAACTAACCTGCTTGCTGCTGCTTCGTATGTCATTGGTACTCGACGTGCCAGCAACACCACTTGTGGCCGACGAGCTGATGTGCTTGGTACCTCAAATCTTATGCGCGCACCACGACTATACTGCGGTGTGGCGCCTAAAAAATCATTCAATATATGTATAACTGTAGAGATATCGCGTTTGAGACGTCCATAACGATCTTGTAAAGCTGGATTCAATGTGCCCGAGTAGATGCCCTTACCATGATTCTTCATAGTTTCAATAACAGCGCCGGAGCTGCTGCCTTTGCGCGTAGCCTCTTCTCCACCACCGGATAAATCAATCTTATTAGTGAAAACCTCTTTGGAGAGTTGGTAAATCCTTATATATCCTGCTTCAGTGATTGAATGCTCGAATTCACTTATAATATTCATTAAATGCAAATACCAAAAACGTTTTGGTATGCAATAAATATATAAGGATTTACCAATTGCTTTCGCTTTTATTGGTTTATGTTTATATTTTGTTTAATAATATTGTTCAATGACACAAGGAACTTTGAAATTACACAAATGAAATTACACAAATTTTATTTTCTACACAGCTGACAGACGTCAAAGTTTGCCCAATCAGCAGATAACCGGCCATCCATCGCCGATCAAGTTAATCAGTGTTTAATCGGCTGATCCATGATAACCGGGCATGGTGAAAACGAATTTTAGCCAAATCACCGATTAAATTCCGATCAAGCGCTAACCGGCTTTTATGAAAACGGGCCTAAAAGGGTTTCAGGCAGGGCCCTGGGAATTGGTATGGAGATAAACGATATCAATTCAACCAGCCAGAGGGTACTGCCAAGTTCCGGTATAACGAGGCACTGTGCAAAGCAGGAAACCCAATAGAACGGCTTTTTGGTGTCCTTAAATCTACTTGGCGATGTTTGTCGAGACAACGGGTTCTTTTGTATGAGCCCTGGTTCGCGGGAAGGGTGGTAAACGCGTGCGCCACCTTACATAATGTTCGCTTAGTCGAGCGATCAGACGAACTTGATAACATCGCTATAGTCGCAATGATATTTACGACAATCCAAGCTCAGTATCTTCCGAAGGAAAACGTGTCCAAGAGAGATTAATTTCAAATTTTTTTACTTGTATTTTCGTAAAAAAATGTTGCTATTTATTTTATTTATCAGTTTATTTCATACAAGTTACATTCCAATTAGAATTAGCAATTGTAGCTATTAGTTTATATTCTCTAATTCATTAAACAATTAGAAATTGTTCAACTAATTGCCATTAGATAATTGAAATTTTTATTCCAATGGTAAATCTAATTGCAATTAGTTGCCATTAGCAAAAAAAAATTTTGGTACCTTTACAATTAGAAATGTAATTGACTTCTGCTAATGCAATTAGATATTCAATTAGCTCGAATTAGAATAAAAATGTTCAGTTATCTAATGGAAATTAATTGAACAATTTGTAATTGTTTAATGAATTAGATAATTTCATTTAAACACGACTTAATGGCCGCCATTGTATATATTTGAGCCATACTAACTAAGTTAAACCAGTTTGTTGTCCTACGATTACCAAACAAATAAAACGTACTACTTTTATTGATTGAAAACTTCTAATTTTTTATTTTATTGTGGAATTTGGTTTAAAGATAATAAGGCACATATTCAGACCATTAGAACATTTTTATTAAAAACTACAAGTGCAAGAAAAACCATAAAAAAATACACCTCTTCAACCTAATAATGATAAGAGAAAACATTACATCACCACTTTACTTATACTAATTACAAAAAAGAAAACATAACAACTTCATGTATACATATTACCATTAAAAGCTTTCGTTCTCTTATTATTATTAGCTAAATCTTAAAAAATATCAAAACGATAACATGGAAAACGAAACTTAAAACAATTCAACATTTTATAAGGAAAAATATATATATACTAGAAAACTTAAACTAACATTTTAAACAGGTACAAAAGGAACAATTCAATTCATTTAAAATAGACTATAAATTCATTTTTAAAAATATCAATATCATCACATATAAAGCCATCTTCCAGAAAATCTTACTTACTTACTTAAAATGCAGCGTTAACCTCTAGTGAACTTGACGCGAAGTTGTGCAACTCGAACCCAGCATCCATGTGAATTGCCTTAACTTGCTTGGCGATGGCTATTGCTTCGGTCATTGTGTCGAAGCTGTCTACAAAATCATCGACATAATGGTTGTCTACTATCGATTTTATGGCATGAGTTTTGATTGGACTATCGCTGCGAATACTTAGGGCCACTTTCATAAAAGCTGGTAAAATCTAATCGGCGATTAATTTGACAGCTAACCATACAACATACGTCAATTAAAGTCCGGTTAGTGGTTACCGGCTTTTATGAAAGCGGCCCTTAGCGTTGCTTGCTTGAATCACCGTCTCGCCACAGATATCTTCGGGCACATCTGACTCCCTCGCGTATCAACACCTACTGCTCGATCATGGAAATTGAAAAGTATAGCTGGCAACGGTCTATACTCTTGAGGTCCTTTCAGAAGGTGGCGATTTAAGGGCACACCATCTACTTCAGCCGCGACATCAAAAACTAATCGCAGTTTCGATGGCTTGTTCGGATTGACTATCGCGAAGTGCGGCAGGTACCATGGGATACTCATACAGGTAAAATCGCTTTCGCTAAAACGTCAAAACGGGCATTTGCAATACAAAATATGGAAACGCGTTGGACCAAACATTACCCAGCCAAGCTTGGTTATTGCTGGAAAGGGACCATGTTGTTTTATGGCTATAGTAGTAGACGCCATGCCTAAGTGACAATTGTCTATGCCAATAAGTATTTGGGGCACGGCGTCGGCATGTGGTTGCACTGGCAGTTGGTTTATTTTATTGTACCTGAAGTTGACCTGACGTTTCTCTATTTGAGTTTTTTGACGATGGTACTGACCGCGATGGCGGCGGCGTTGGTTGAGTTTCGTGGAGCAGTCTATGGTGGATTCGGTTACAACCGTCTAAGGAGCACCCCTTGCACTGTCTACAGTTGCGTGTTCTATGCCCCGCATTTAAACATGAAAAACATAAACGACGAGACTTAACTTCAGACCACCTACCTGCTACTGTTAAGTTGACAAGACGAGTACAATCAGCCGGCTTATGCTGGCCCTGGCAAATCGGGCATTTATACGATTGGTGCTTCTCACCCCCAAGCACTACTACTCGAAGTTTTGGCTCACGAGAAGCAAACTAATTTTCGTCGTGAATGGTACAAATTACGTTGGCAAGAGTGGTGAGCCAGTCGGAGAAGTGTACCACTGTGTCACGGGGTTGCACGGCAGCTGCATAGGGGCCCCACTGTTGTTGTTGTTAGCAGTGCTTCGCCCTGCCCAAAGGGCCAGTACGCTCCTAGTTGTCATCGGGCTCTTCTTCAACAGGGTTGGACCAAAGTGATAGGGGGGTTAGAAGAGTATGTTCTGAAGAACACGAAAAGAGATGTTGCGTGTCATGGGGGGCCATACCGCATGCAGGGCATGTATTCAGTATGGTGAGGTTCAGTCTGGACAAATAGGAGTTCAGCCTATTGCAATATCCAGACCGAAGTTGAGCCAGCATGACTCTAGTCTCCCTCGGAAGGACACGTTCTTCCTCAGCAAGAACGGGTGGTTGGGCACCAATAACGGGGTTCACAGGCCGGGATCTGAGGGATCTGTCCACCGACTCAGTGTGGATGTCCTTTAGGGCCCGCCTATGGTCCCGCAGATCAAACGGCAACGAGATGTGATGCAGGATCTCGTCATAATGCTTTCGGAGATGTTTCCTTATGTCTCTGGGGGGCGGAGTTTCATCCAATAGCTGTCGATTTGGATGACAGGGTCTGTGACAGTTCTAAAGGAACTGACTACTTAAAAGTTCCGCATGCTAGCGAACGTTGAGCATTTTAGCCTCTTGGTGAAGCTGAGACTCAGGAGACATAAGCAACCAGCCCGTCGCGGTTCTGATTGCGGTGTTTTGGCAGACCTGCAATTTCCTTCAGTTGGTGTCGTGAAGGTTTGGCGACCATATGGGCGCAGCATAATCAATAACCGGTCGGCCAATAGCCTTATAGGTGACCAGCAACGTTTCTTTGTCTTTGCCCCAAGTACTGCCGGCCAGTGACTTGAGGATCTTGTTGCGGCTTTGTACCTTTGAGGCTATTGCGGTGGCATGATTAGCGAAGGTGAGGCTATTGTCGAATGTGACCCCTAGAATTTTGGGGTGGTTGACTGTAGGTAGTGGAACACCATCTACGTGGACATTCAACTCCTGCCCCATCTGCGCGTTCCACGTAGTGAACAGGGTCGTCGTAGATTTAGTCGGGGACAGGGTCAGGTTCCGCTCTGTGAAGAAGCTGGAAAGATCGTGCAGGTAGTCGTTCAGTCGCGTACACAGTTCGTCTGTGGAAGGTCCTTTGCCCGTGGCCATCACGGTGAAGTCGTCAGCGTACGAAACGATGGAGACCCCCTGGAGACTGTGTCGAAGGCTTTCGACAGGTCGAGCGCCACGAGAACCGTCCTGTGGTTTGGTTGGTGTTGGTTCAAACCGAAGTTAATCTGCGTCGTGATGGCGTTCAAAGCCGATGTTGTGCTGTGATTTTTACGGAAGCCATGTTGATGATTGGCCAGCTGCAGGTTTGCAGTATAGTATGGGAGCAAGATAGCCTCTAACAACTTCACTACCGGCGAGAGAAGAGATGTCGGACGATAAGAATCTCCTTGGTTCGCCGGCTTCCCAGGTTTTAGGAGGGGGACCACAGTCGCGTGTTTCCAGATATCTGATATGACGAAAGAGGTCAGTGAGAGGTTGAATAGAGCCGCCAAGTACTTGTGCCCCTCGTGGCCTAGGTGTTTCAGCATCTTCATGGCAATTCCGTCGGGTCCGAGTGATCTGGATGGATTCGCCTTCCTTATAGCTTCATTGACCTCTGCGAAGGAGACGACAATGGGTGCGGCTGTATGTTTGTGTGTGTGCGCACATCGAATGGCTTTCCACTTAGCCCTATCCGCAGAAGAATGCAGTATAAATTGCCGGCAGAATGCGCTCGCGCATTTCCTGGGGTCCGAATTGACGCAATCGCCGAAAGCAGTGGCGACTTCGTCATTGTATTTGGTCCTGTTGGATAGGGCCTTGACTGTTGACCATAGTTTGCCGACACCGCCGGAGAGGTTGCATGACTCTAGGTGTTCTTTCCACTTTTTCAATTAATGGTCATTGACAGCCCGACGGATTTCTGCGTTGAGATCCTTTATTCTTGGATCTGCGGGGTTCAAGAGTCTCACTTGGTCACGTTCTCTTGCCATTGCCGCTGCTTCCGCAGGGAAATTCGGCCGAATTTCCGGGATTCTGCCAGCAGGGATGAAGCGGCGGGAGGCTGAATCGATGACTTTGCGAAACTCTTTCTCACCTTTGCATACGTCCGTCGGTGTGGGTAGGTCAGCGAAGGAGTGCTCTGTAAAGTCCGTGAAGCGGTCCCAGTCCGCTTTACTAAAGTTAATGTACGTTCGTTTTTCTGTCGTTATGAAGTCGGACGGTCGTTCGATGTTTAGTAGGATGGGTAGGTGGTCTGATGCCAGTGTAAGCATAGGTTGCCAGTTAACGTGGTTGATAAGGCCCGCACTTGAAATGGAGATGTCTGGCGAGCTGTGGCAGTTACCTGCCACCCTAGTGGGGGCATCTCCATTCAATGTACAGAATACCGAGTTGTCTATTTGCTCTGCGAGTGCGTGCCCTCTGTTATCTGCTGGCAAGTTGGAGTGCCAGAGATCGTGATGTGCGTTGAAATCACCTAGGATGAGGCAGTTATCGCCACTTAGCAACGCACTAATATCAGGACGATAGTCGCGGGGACAGCACGTAACAGGGGGAATGTATATATTTATTTATAGGTCGACGTAGCCTGTCCGAACCGCTATGCCCTGGCATTCAAGGGTAGAGTCCCTGGGGTCAACGTCCGGGGCAAATAGGTTATACTGTATAGTATGGTGTGTGATGAAAGCAAAGCCGCCCCCATGACCGCTGGGACGGTCTTTCCTATGCACGTTGTACCCATCTCGAGTACGTAAGTCCGAGTAAGCGTTCAGTTTGGTCTCCTGAATGGCGGCCAGTTTAATGTTGTTCGACTTCATAAAGTCTGTTATCTCCGCGATCTTTCCAGCTAATCCGTTGCAGTTCAGCTGTAGGATTTTGAAGTGTGTCGGGAGGGAGGGTGAAGGCATGCTGGGGGTAATGGACGGATGTGGTTGCCTGGATGGAGGTAGGCTTAGTCCCAAGCTGTGACGCAGTCTAGGATTCAGCGTGCCTTGGCCGATGTTGTGTGGCGTGGACTGTGGCCGAGTACTGCAGCAAGGGGCTATAAATGCATCCGACCAAAGGTTCCTGTTTGCAAGCCTAGAGCACATATGGATGTGGCACAGGCCAAGGCAGTTATTGCTCTTAACCGATGCCGCAGGCGTATATAATATTTGCCGACAAACAGTGCACGTGGTGAAAGGTACGGGTAGGTTATGTTCCTGACGTGCATGCTGGAAGTAGGGGGGGACGAGAGTGAGGACTGAGGTGAGGCGGGAGCAGCAAGGCTGCTGGTCGTGGAGACCGGGCCACCGTTGTGGCCAGTTGGTGATGGTAAGTGCGGTGTGTGTACGCCGGAGCAACGTAAACCGCGGGACGCACTTGTGCGCGAACAACATGGTGCCTCAAAAGTACTGAAAAAAGTACGGGTTCTGGGGATGGCAGGGTTAAGCTCTGAGCATGCAGATCTATGCAACCATCTCTTGCATTTACTGCATTGAACGGAATGTGAACGTTTGACATATATTTTCTTCCAGCAGACGCAGCAGATCCAGTCTATTGGTCCGGGGTTGGATTCGATACCAGCGCGTAACAAGAGACATTGGAGCAACCCTGCTGCCCTTGGCCGGGTAAAACCCGGGTCATTCCGGTACGTAGAACCGGCTGTTGTGGGAATGTAGGGGCCCCACTCAATACGCCTAGTCATTGACAACTTCGAAATCAACTCATCGATTAGGGTAGGGCTAGCAAGGTGATGGTCTGAATCGACTGATCGTAAAAAGGCGCAAATGTTCTTTACTTTGGTTACAAATGGTATCAGCTTGCTTAAAGCATTCTCAAAAATCGGCATAATTTCCTTCACCTGTATCGCGATTAACTAACTTTTAACAATCCCCCAATAGAGATATTTAACATTGTCGTATATTGCTTACTTTAACAATTGTGCGATTCACTAACTCGGATTTAACAAAACGTATTATCTATGTTTTAAATTTAAGAAAATGGGGCATCACTGGTACTGAAATGTCAAAATTTACGAAAAGTTCAAAGAGGAATAGAAGAAAAACAATTGTTCGCTCAATTTTTTATCAGATATTTCAGCAAAGGGAAGTATTTTTGATATTTTTTATATTTTTATTCATTTACTGCCCCTTATTTTTCTTTTTTTCTTCAGAATGGCGTCAACAAGTGCCGCAGCAACCAAAAGGAGTCGGGCAACAGCTGAGCAAATAAGGGGAATGGTGGATCTTCTGGGAGGAACTCCTGGTTTGGCGTCGGGAAGATTCCAGCGAATGCACGGCAACCAGAAGAAGTGGAAGGAGATGGCGGAGAAGCTGAACGCCATTAGGGGAGCTGTAAAAAGTATGGAGCAATCGGTTGCGGTAAGTACAAAAGTGAAAAAAATGTTGCTAACCAATTCGGTAATTGTTTTCTTTAGGAGACGACTGCTAAAAGGTATCAAACAATGTGTGATTGTTTCCTTTAATAGACAACTGCTTACACATTGTTTGAAACCTTTTAGCAGTCGTCTCCTAAAGGAAACAATTACCACCAATTCTATGGAATGGTGCATCGTGTGTAACTTTGTTGTTAATTTTTCTTTTTTTTGCAGGTCTGGCGAGATTTAAGAAGCCGAACAAGTAACCGTGTGCGGGACCGCAATAACCAGCAGTCCCAGACGGGGAATAGGAGCATCTCTGTAGCACCTCTTACAGATACAGAGATGCGTATTGTGGAGCTCATGGGAAATAGCTATATCGAAGGCGCACCAGACTGCTTGGATATCTTGGCGTTGGAAGAGGTGAGCTTGTAGTTTTGCACCTATGTTTATTGATTATTATTTGTACACATCCTTTCATTCTCTTATAAACTTATAGCATCTGAATTTGATCGTGGAAGAGGAGTACTTAGAAGATGGTGCCAGTAGCGAGCTGCAAGCACACTCCGAGGTTCGAGACCCACCAGCTACACCATCTGCACCATCTGCTGCCGATAGGCGAAGATACGACTCAGTCACTCCTGCAACCACACCTCGAACTCGTGCAGCAACACCTCGCAGGGGCTCGAAAAGGAAGAATGACGATGTGGCAGAGAGCGCAGCTGAGGATCGATTTTTGGCGATCGCTGAAAAGCAGGCCGATACAATGGGGGTAAGAAATAATGCAAAGTAAAAATGATTTTCAAGATTTTCTAAGAAAAAAATTACCAAACACCGTATTAAGCTATATACTTACTGTACTAAAATTTACAAAAATATATAAAATTGATTATAATTATAAAATTTCACTTTTCTAATTTATTTCTTATCCTCTAGATGGTGGCAGAAACTCAGAAAAAGCTTGCCGAAAACGATGAGAGGAGGACTGAGGCGCCCTTTGCGATGGCTGAGGCAATCAACAATATTGCCTGACAATATTGCAAGGTCGACCGAAAATCATTCAAAAGCCACCACGTTTTTTGGGAAGCAGGCTGTCCAGTGCAATTTTAGAGAATAATTAGTTTAAGTTCTAATAGCTTTAATGTATCTTAGAATTGTTATTTTTTGGTTTATATATGCATAGTTAACATCAACTATAAAGCCATCATAGATTGTTTGTTTTGCTTTGTATTAGATTGTTTGCTTTTGCTTTGTATTAGATTGTTTGTTTTTGCTTTGTATTAAGTTTAAGTAAGTAAGTAAGATTTTCTGGAAGATGGCTTTATATGTGATGATAAAAACTTGAATTGTTTTAAGTTTCGTTTTCCATGTTATCGTTTTCATAGTTTTTAAGATTTTTTAAGTTTCTGCACCTCTTCAAGCTAATAATAACAAGAGAACGAAAGCTTTTAGTGGTAATATGTATACATGAAGTTGTAATGTTTTCTTTTTTGTAATTAGTATAAGTAAAGTGGTGATGTAATGTTTTCTCTTATCATTATTAGGTTGAAGAGGTGTATTTTTTTATGATTTCTCTTTTACTTGTAGTTTTTAATAAAAATGTTTTAATGGTCTGAATATGTGCCTTATTATCTTTAAATAAAATCCCACCAGAAAATAAAAAAATAGAAGTTTTCAATCAATAAAAGTAGTACTTTTTATTTTGTTTGGTAATCGTAGGACAACAAACGGCTTAACTTAATTAGTATGGCTCAAATATATACAATGGCGGCCATTAAGCCGTGTTTAAATGAAATTCTCTAATTCATTAAACAATTACAAATTGTTCAACTAATTTCCATTAGATAACTGAACATTTATATTCTAATTCGAGCTAATTGAATATCTAATTGCCTTAGCAGAAGTCAATTACATCTCTAATTGTAAAGGTAACAACATTTTTTTTGCTAATGGCAACTAATTGCAATTAGATTTACCATTGGAATAAAAATTTCAATTATCTAATGGCAATTAGTTGAACAATTTCTAATTGTTTAATGAATTAGAGAATATAAACTAATAGCTACAATTGCTAATTCTAATAAATAAAATAAATAGCAAAATTTTTTTACGAAAATTCAAGTAAAAAAATTTTAAATTAATCTCTCTTGGACACGTTTTCCTTCGGAAGATACTGAGCTTGGATTGTCGTAAATATCATTGCGACTATAGCGATGTTATCAAGTTCGTCTGATCGCTCGACTAAACGAACATTATGTAAGGTGGCGCACGCGTTTACCACCCTTCCCGCGAACCCGGGCTCATACAAAAGAACCCGTTGTCTCGACAAACATCGCCAAGTAGCTTTAAAGACCCCAAATAGCCGTTCTATTGGGTTTCGTGCTTTGCACAGCGCCTCGTTATACCGGAACTTGGCAGTACCCTCTGGCGGGTTTGGCAGTGGCGTTGTTGTTGTTGTTTTAACAACAAAATCACTCCCCGAAGGTTTTGGGGAGTGTTGTCGAAATAACAGTCCTTGGCCGGATATGAATCTGGTACGCTCCGGTACTCCCTTCCGGTACTGCCCGTGGTAGCGATTTGGTATGACCAGTGGAACCTTCTAGGTCATGTCATCCCTCCTTCCGAAAGGAAAGAAGAGATGGGTAATGAGAGGTGAGAGGCTTCATATCAGTAGATCAACCATCGAGTTTCACATCATTACCTTTGTGCATATTAGTCGCCTCTTACGACTGGTATGCCTACCGCGGGCATATTCTAAGCCCCTGCCCGCAAGGGCCTTGGTAGTGGCGTCATAAGCCACTGTTCCAAGGGATATCCAGAATCACCTGCAAGATCAAACTTTAAACTTATGTGCATTGTAAAGTTAAATAATATTACCAATCAAAAACATGTTGCGGTTTCCGTTTTCATGCTCCCTTTGTATGACTTGCCGTGCCGCACATGAGCTCCATATATATACGACATGGCGCGCCCCGGGAAACTTGGCATTTACATTTAATTGTTTCAAGTTTGGGTCACAAATCTGAAATCCAAAAATCGGCAAGTTATATAGAGCTAGAATGCTTGTTAGAAGTATACTTTACCATTTGAACGTTTAGGGAGTGGTATGAATAGTGGTTTACGTACGCTTCTTCATGCACTTTAGGAGCTAATATAGCAATTGCGCCTATCGTACCCATAACGAATGGAGCAGGTGCCGCACTAAACACTTCCTTCGCTGCTTGACGTTCAACCTGAGTCATAGGAAATTTAATTTCCTCAAAAAACATTCGGCTATTTATGGCATCAGTTACTCGATGGATGCACCGGCTTATAGAGGATTGACTCATTGATATGCCCCACTGTTCCCCAACAGGCCGTTGGTAAGATCCTGTAGCATAGAAACGTAATGCACACAACACCTGCAAAGGAGTGTGTTCAATAAAATTCATAATTTTAATTATAGTTAATATAAGTTACCTGCTTCTCTGCCGATATTGCATTGATCCTCCGTCCTTGCAACCGGCCCTGCAGCCTCTCCGCAACGCCTGCCGCAATTTCAGGACCCACCCTGTACAACTTCCTGAATTCCGATGGATCTAGGTCAAAGTGATAATCTATGTCCCTAAGTAACTTTCGATCCACTCTTACGCTCCTTACAGCTGCACTTCGTGTCATAATATAGGCTACGAACTCAAAGCCATAATATTTATACATGTTTTTCACTTAAATATGAATATATCGCAAACAAAACAAAAGTAAACAAAACTTTAACAGCGTAAAAAGAATCTCTGATAAAATGTCAATTTTCAGATTGACAGCGATAAGTTATCGAATTTAGAGTTGACAAAAAGTTAGTGAATAGCATAGATTGTTAAAATTATTATTACGTTAATTCATCGTTGACAAATTACGTTAAAAAAGTTAGTGAATCGCAAAATTGTTAAAATTATTGTTAAGTTAATTTATCGTTGACAAATTACGTTAAAAAAGTTAGTGAATCGCGCTACTGCTGTAACTGAACGAAATTTTTTTTTTAGCAAAATCAGTAGTGTGGTTGTGTGTTATTGCATGCTGTGATAGTGCCGTGCTGTGTTTTAGCTTCCTTATGTCAGCTTCGTGCTCTGCTAGTCTAGTGCATAAATTTCGCTTCGTTGTCCCGATGTATAACTTGTTGCAATTCTCGTTGTTGTTACCTTTGCATGTTACTTCGTAAACTACATTACTTTGTTGTTGCTGATCTATTGGGCTTTTTGTTTTTGTGAAGCATGTCGCTAGTGTGTAATTCGATTTGTAGGCTAAGCATATGTTTTGTTTATCTATAATGCTTGTGAAACTTTCTGATAGCCTGGGAACGGAAGTGACGCTAAAATATTTTTTCGGTTCATTTTGCCTGTCTGTAGTTGATGATGGGTTTATTGTCTTTTTCATTTCTATTATTTTTCTTGAATTAAGTTATGTGTTAAGTGATCCGGATAATTATTTTTCTTAAGTGTTGTTTTGATTAATTTAATGTTGGTGTCATGAAATTTGGGATGACTTATTGTTAGTATTTTATGTATGAAGTTTTTTGCAGTGTTTACTTTATATTTATTGGGCTGTAATGATATGAAATGTATTAGGCGCCCAGATGATGTGGGTTTGGCGTAACAGTTTAATATTATATTGTTGTTGTTCTTGTGTATTCGGACATCTAGAAAAGGGATATTACCGTTTTCCTCCATCTCCATGGTGAACCTAAGTCTCTCGTGATATACATATGTTAAGAGTGTCTAAGATGAGTTCCGCGTCCTTTCTTTTGATTATAGCGAATATGTCGTCTACATATTTCACTAAAAATTTTATGTTTGTGTTTTGTTGCTTGAGCTCTGAGAAAGTATTGTCAAGTATTTCATCCATTACTATATCTGCAATCGTCGGGGAAAGGGGGTTGCCCATCGGCATTCCAAAAGTTTGAGCATACATTTTGTTATTGCAAACGAAATAGTTGTTGTCTTTTAGGCAGAAATCTAATATGCTTTGAAATTTGTTCTTTGGTATATTTGTTATTTCTTTGATTCTATCCCATTTTATCATTACTATTTTTGAAGCTAAAGTGGTCGGTATATTGGAGAAGAGAGACACGACATCAAACGACACTAACACATCTTCATCACATATATTTACATTGGATAATTTTTCTTTTAGGTCATACGCATTATTAATTTTGTATTTCTCAGATTTTAAAGTTTGCAGAATTTTATTAATATGTTTTGACAAATGATAACATGGGACATTGATAGACGATACAATAGGACGTAACGGACATTCAGGTTTACGTATTTTGGGTAATCCATATCAGGGACGGATTCAGAAGAGGGGTCCGGGTGCTCAGAGCTGGGTAGCAATCATTACTTTAGGAAATAAATTACTCTCAATTCTCAATTACATGTAATGGGAAAAGTAGTCAATTCCTTTGCCCCACACAAAAGGAATTCATTACATTTCAATTCCTCAAAAAAAATACCAAATGTAATTTCCTCATTTTGAGGCTCAAGTACAAAAAAATTTCTTTTTGGAATTGAAAAAAAGTACTTGCAAATGTAATTTCTTCTCAAATACTTTCGAAAGGAATTGAAAATGTAATTGAAAATTTTCCAATTACATTACAAGGAATCCCAAATGTAATTTCAAATTTCCCATTCCTTAAAGGAATTGCAAAAGTAATTGAAAAACTGATAAATGTTTATTTGCTTATTAAATTTGTGAGCTATTAAAGCGTGGTTGTATATAGCCATGGTGCACAAAATAGTTAATGTTTCTGGTGTGGTCGTTAACTATGTAGTTAAAATGATGATTGATGTCATGATGGAACATACCACATACAGGGAGTGTATTCGGATAGGTGAGATTGACACTAGTCTTCTTGGGAAGCGCACTCTCTCGTTCATGTGCCTGCTTAATATAATAATTCTTTAATATTTAGCATTTTACTTTCTTGGTGGAGGTGGGACATAAGCACAGCTAGAAGATACCCGTAACAACTTTGAGTCCTCCAGATTTTATTCGGCGGCCACATACATGGAGGGTCCTCTCCAGAGTGTATTTCTAGCATGGAAGGCTTGTTAGCAAATATTTATCTATATTGCAGGCGCCTTTCAGAATGGAAAAGAGACTGTTGTTCCCCAAATTTGAGAAATAAATTAGAAGCAGCACGGTACAAATTGGTAGAGAAGCTCTTTCTTAACTAAGGGGCTGGAGCTTTGTTGTAAACGACCATTGTTTGGCAGCGGTCTTCTTCCGTTGGAAGTTGTTAAGTATTGAAGGCGTCAAGCAAAAGATATCAAAATATCATGGCGTGATCGGCACTTATTTGTTCAATATCTTTTGTCATAGGACTTCCTGTCCAAGTATTTCTTCCGGTCCGTCAGAGCAAGGACGCGGATAAATCATATATTGAAGAGCCTGCCTTATCGAAGATTAGCGGAAAATTACAAATTAAGCAGTCTCGCGATGAATAAAGGTCACGTTCTATAAGTCGTTCTTCAGTCCCTCCATGATATACTTGCAAGAAATCGTGGACGCTTCCAATATCATATGAGCCTTCTAATGATAAGGATAGAGATTCCCATATTTTTGTTGTTGAAATGATGAATTCAAAGTAAATTTACTTATCAGCTAAAACCCTTCACATGCCTTTCGCTACAGAGGGAAGAGGGCGACTGAACTTGGCTGGCAAAATCAGGACAACTTTGTGCTCCCTGGTGTTTTCTAGTATGGGTCATTATCGCTTAGATCCCTTTTTGAAAAAGTGAAAAATATTGCCCGAAAAGTCTATTGAAATATGTTTTTATGCAAGAATTAACATTTTGCTTTTCAATTACTTTTACAATTCCTTTGAGGAATGTAATTGGAAATTAAAGAGTACTTTTGGCATTCCTTGTAATGTCATTGGAAAAATTTCAATTACATTTTCAATTCCTTTCGAAAGTATTTGAGAAGAAATTACATTTGCGTAAAGTATTTTTTTTCAATTCCAAAAAGAAATTTTTTTGTACTTGAGCCTCAAAATGATGAAATTACATTTGGTTTTTTTTTTGAAGAATTGAAATGTAATGAATTAATTTTGTGTGGGGAAAAGGAATTGATTACTTTCCCCAATTTCTGAGGAATGGAATTGTAATTGTAATGGAATTGAATTTACCCAGCTCTGTAGGTGCTACACTGCCAGTTACGGTAGCTTCAAGCGAACGATCATTCTCTACTTTACGGAGAGTAAAAACCTATTTGCGAAATAAAACTGGAGAAGAACGTTTGAATGGATTGGCAGTGTTGAGTATTCACAGAGATATCGAAGTTACTCATGAACAGATACTGGATATTCTGGCAAGAAAAGGAAGGAGAATTGATATTACTGTATAGGTAATGTATGTAAATTGATCTGGCATTATCTCGTCATCGCTTATAGAAATGAACATCTTTACTCAACAATTAAATATTATAATGAGAGAAGTATAGCAATGGCACTAAGTCCGTAGCGTTCTATGTAAATATGTATGTACATATCGTCTGTCATTCGAAAATTTAAGTGAGTTTTTGTTATTCATACCTCCGATTATTATCTTCCATATTTTCTTGTGAATGTTGTATTGGAGATTTCAAATCTGGACCCCCCCCCCCGAAAAATTTTCCTGGATCCGCCCCTGATCCATATAGTCGGGGGCTATGGCTGTCGAACTGGTCATTTGTTGCTTCTCTTTTGCACATATGAGTTTTGCCTTGTGAAAATCATATACAATGTTGTTGTTTTTCCTCTGAAGTGTGTTGGTTGGATCATTGCGAATTACCTTGTAAGTTTTCTTATCTCCTAGGAGCTGGTCAATCTTTTCGTTATATTCGGTTTTGTATAGAGCAACTGTTTTATTCCCCTTGTCTGCGTCTGTGATAATTACGTCATCTTTGTGAAGTTTAAGGAATGTTTTTGTTTTCTTGTATGTTTCAATGATGAATTTTTCTGTTGAGTTGTGGAGTATGTTTCGTTTGTAAAGTAGAATTCTGTTGCTTATTTTATTTCTGGCTACTTCTTTATCTTTGTCATCCTCTATTGTTTGAAAAATTTGTTCCATTCCAGCTATCGTATGTATGGGTGAGAAATTTTGGTTGGTTGTGGGCAGTGTAAATTTTCTGCCTAGTGAGAGGAGCCATTTAACTTCTTCGGGAAACTCAATGTTTGTTTTGTTGACAAACCAGTCGGTGTTTGTGTTGATTCCCAGTTTTCGTATTTTTTCGCGCTTCAGATCATTTATTTTTCCTTTAAGTTCTATTTCTTTTCCTTTTCCAACCTTTTCGTGTAATAGGTTTTGTTTGGTGATAACCGCGTCGAATTCCTCTTTTGTCAATACTCGATGTATTTGTTGATGTGCGTTGCGCATACTGTTATTGGTGGTCTTTATATTGATGTTTGGTTGTGTTATTTCTATGTTTAATATTTTCTGGAGGAAATTTTGTTTGGATATTTCCATTGTTTATGTTACTTTTTAGGATTTTGTGTTTATAGTTACATTTCTGGATGAGTTTGTTAAGTGGTTGGGAGTTAAGTCGTAGCTCTTACATTCTAGTAGAAACTTAAGTTGTTCTTTTTGTTTCGCTAATTTGACTTTCTGCTTGCTGTAATGCTTTAAATACATACAAGTATTTTCGCCGTATTTGTACTTCATATGCTGATAAAAGTTCTTCATTTTGCTGGTTGGTTGTTTTTGTTCTTGTTCTACATGTTTGAGAAAGAGTGGCTTATGGATTCTAATTTACCGACAGGCTTTTCGGGTATGAATATTTGATGTGTTTTTTTCGATCAGTTAATTTATCAATATTTTTATATATAGTAAGCTGGTCCGTGGGTTGTGTGGGGTGCAAATAAAACAAAGGTTTTTATCCACCTTACAGCTCAACGTTTCGCTAAGATTTTCTTAGCATCTTCAGGAGCGTAACTGTTTGTTTATTTGAAAACCATAAAAGAACGAAAGATACAAAAACAACATTAGTACGTGTTGCATATAAATGCAAAAAGTTTAAACACAAATTAAACATTTATATCTTACTTACACTGAAAATGGTCGATTTTTACATTAAATTTTTACGTTATTAAACTAAATATCATTAAATTAAATTTTACATACAATTTTTATAAAAAACATAAAGTGTTGATACCATCATTAGTGGTACACTTGTCGTACTAAACTACACTATAAACATAACAAATAAGTCGCGGCTATTTCATCGGTGTCTTCTTTCTTGTTAATCGTATGTTCCCTTTTCTGCATTATGCGTAAGCTCTCCAAAGTGTATCTCGTCTTTTCTCTTCGTTCCTTGTGTTATTGCATGCTGTGATAGTGTTTTTGCTTCCTTATGTCAGCTTCGTGCTCTGCTAGTCTAGTGCCTAAATTTCGCTTCGTTGTTGTTACTTTGTTGTTGCTGATCTATTGGGATTTTTGTTTTTGTGAAACATGTCGCTAGTGTGTAATTCGATTTGTAGGCTAAGCATATGTTTTGGTTATCTATAATGATGGTGAAACTTTCTGATAGCCTGGGAACGAAAGTGACGCTAAAATGTTTTTTCGGTTCATTTGGCCTGTCTGTAGTTGATGATGGGTTTATTGTCTTTTTCATTTCTATTATTTTTTGTTGAATTAAGTTATGTGTTAAGTGATCTGGATAATTATTTTTCTTAAGTGTTGTTATGATTAATTAAATGTTGGTGTCATGAAATTTGGGATGACTTATTGTTAGTATTTTATGTATGAAGTTTTTTGCAGTGTTTACTTTATATTTATTGGGCTGTAATGATATGAAATGTATTAGGCGCCCAGATGATGTGGGTTTGGCGTACCAGTTTAAGATTATATTTGTTGTTGTTCTTGTGTATTCGGACATCTAGAAAAGGGATATTACCGTTTTCCTCCATCTCCATGGTGAACCTAAGTCTTTCGTGATATTTGTTAAGAGTGTCTAAGATGAGTTCCGCGTCCTTTCTTTTGATTATAGCGAATATGTCGTCTACATATTTCACTAAAAATTTTATGTTTGTGTTTTGTTGCTTGAGCTCTGAGAAAGTATTGTCAAGTATTTCATCCATTACTATATCTGCAATCGTCGGGGAAAGGGGGTTGCCCAACGAAATAGTTGTTGTCTTTTAGGCAGAAATCTAATATGCTTTGAAATTTGTTCTTTGGTATATTTGCCATTTCTTTGATTCTATCCCATTTTGTCATTATTATTTTTGAAGCTAAAGTGGTCGGTATATTGGACGATTAACAAGAAAGAAGACACCGATGAAATAGCCGCGACTTATTTGTTATGTTTATAGTGTAGTTTAGTACGACAAGTGTACCACTAATGATGGTATCAACACTTTATGTTTTTTATAAAAATTGTATGTAAAATTTAATTTAATAATATTTAGTTTAATAACGTAAAAATTTAATGTAAAAATCGACCATTTTCAGTGTAAGTAAGATATAAATGTTTAATTTGTGTTTAAACTTTTTGCATTTATATGCAACACGTGCTAATGTTGTTTTTGTATCTTTCGTTCTTTTATGGTTTTCAAATAAACAAACAGTTACGCTCCTGAAGATGCTAAGAAAATCTTAGCGAAACGTTGAGCTGTAAGGTGGATAAAAACCTTTGTTTTATTTGCACCCCACACAAATAGATCGGACCAACTTACTATATATAAAAATATTGATAAATTAACTGATCGGAAAAACACATCGAAATTTTAATTGTATGCATGAGCTGTGCGCAGAATACTGGGCGGGCATTGTTGCATTCGATGGTTGTGATGGCAAATGGTTACTAGGTGCATACGTACTATACATGGTGCTCGCGGCTGGAGCTGCATTCGAAGATTCTGATGGCAAAAAGTTATTGGGTACATACTAGGAGTGGGATTTTATTCGAATAATATTCGAATAAACGAATAAATATATTCGTTGCAAAAAATTCGAATAGTATTTATTCGAATTTTTTTATTCGTTTATTCGAATAGTATTATTCGTTTATTCGAATAGTACTATTCGAATATTTTTGTTAATAGATTTTTAAAACGATATTCGCTGTTTTCTTTGCTTGTACCTATGAGCGTGCATTTATGTTTTGTATGTTTTGTATGTACATATGTATGCATGTTTGCGTGTACAAATTTGTGCCCAAGCAGTAACAATATTTCTTTCATTTTTCGAATAGTGGTAACGAATAGTTGTATTTATTCGGTTAATGGTGGTTGAATAGTTTTTGGCTTATTATCTTAATAATTAAATAGATACTTGTACAGTGTTGTGGGAATAATAAAATACAATTATTTGTAATAATTAAAGCTGTAAATATACATTTACTATAAAGTTACTATTCAGAAATATGTATTTGTACATTTATATGTTTATTGCAGTTACATTTGCTTGGTAAGTTTTGTGCTAGGGCTTCAAGCAAGAGATGCCAGGGCCGAAATTCATTATGTATACTGTTGGTTATGGTAACAAAAGGACGGGTTTGTGCTGATTTTTCATGTTCACATGTGAAAATAGTTTAATTTGCGTGAAGTAACATACACAAAATAATACTACCTGCTCCCTATTTTTGTTAAATACTCATATAAATGTACTTACATACATATGTATGTAAGTATGTAGGTATGGTCATAGAAATTTGCGAACTCTTTGTATTGAATGGGCTGGTTAAGGATGATCATTAGTAGGTAGATTTTTTATTGAACAACTGAAGAATTGTTTTAAATTTGGGTGTATAAACTTGTTAACTAAATGAACACAAAGGACCTACTTGTATGAGGGATTGCGAATTCATACATTTAAAGTTTGCGCATGCTATGTGTTTGGATGGAAAATTTATGCACTTGTACAAAAAGTGTTTAACGGAAGTCCCTTTAATA
This sequence comes from Sphenella marginata, assembly GCA_951509765.1. Lineage (NCBI taxonomy): Eukaryota > Metazoa > Arthropoda > Insecta > Diptera > Tephritidae > Sphenella > Sphenella marginata. The sequence goes on along the minus strand of OX608079.1, from coordinate 50,415,905 downwards.
AGAACGAAGACTTATTTTTTTTGCTAATTAAATTTAGGATATTTTTTACTCTTATTCTAGAATAAATCACACTTTTTTTTTAACTTTTTGGTGCAAGAACATCAAACCTGATACAAGATAGGGTTTTAATTTGCTTCTTGAGGGTGTAGTAGTAGTATGCGCAAAATTTAATTTTTTCAAATGTATTTAGAATACCTAGTCATTGTTTAAATATATTAATTCGCAATCGCTCATGCAAGTAGGTCCTTTGTGTTCATTTAGTTAACGAGCTTAGAGATCCAAATTTACAACAAATAGTCGCGCTTTATGCAATTCTTCAGTTGTTCAATAAAAAATCTACCTACTAATGATCCTCCTTAACCAGCCCATTCAATACAAAGAGTTCGCAAATTTCTATGACCATACCTACTTACGTGCATATGCAAATAGATATAGACATACATATGAGTATTTAACAAAATATAGGAAGCAGGTAGATAGTATTAGTTGCTTTACGCAAATTAAACTATTTACACATGTGAACAAGAAAGATCGGCACGAACCCGTCCTTTTGTTACCATAATAAACAGTATACATTATGAATTTCGGCCCTGGCATCTCTTGCTTGAAGCCCTAGCACAAAACTTACCAAGCAAATGTAACTGCAATAAACATATAAATGTACAAATACATATTTATGTATAGTAACTTTATAGTAAATGTATATTTACAGCTTTAATTATTACAAATAATTGTATTTTATTATTCCCACAACACTGTACAAGTATCTATTTAATTATTAAGATAATAAGCCAAAAACTAGAATAATTACTCTATTCACTTTGAAAACCCCTGTTAAGAAAAAATTAAGTGCAATAATGAAAATGCGAAAGAAAAAACTTAGCATCTCAACTACATAACATGTTAACAGCAAGAGTGATTCGAACTAAAGTCTGTTGAAATTCAAATTAACTGCAAAAATCGTTGAAATAAGTGTCTCTCGTTATTGTAGTCACGGTTGCCATAAGCTTAACCAAAACAATTACCAAAACTTAAAAAAAAGTACCAAGCAGTTCACAACGCAGTCGTATTGAATTACCAGAGAAAGTAGCAATTAAATTGTACTTATACTTGTCAGGTGATAGTAAAAAGTGACGCTAATTTGGTAAAAAAGGATTGAAAAAGTGTAAGCCCTGTATGCTGAAAAGAAAATGCGACAACTATTTGTTCTTGCCAAAGCCAGAGCTGCGCAGGTCGCTTTTTTGTAATAATTTTTCAGAAATTAGCAGAAGAAAAGTAGAAGAGATTCTGACACAAGAAATTTTTCCTGAGCGTTTCATAAGTGTCATTTTACATAGAGTTTTTGGATTTCTTTTGAACGGTGTAATGCAAAAATACACTTAAGTGATTAGATACAGTATTTAAAAAAATAAGGAATATTTTAATGAAAAGTTAATAACTCGCAGGGTTTTTGCAATAAATCCATGAAATTTTTTTGAGAGCAGGCAAATGTTTTGTCTACAAAAAGAATATACAGGCGAGTTATTAACTTATCACTAAAGTTTTCAATTAAAAATAAATGTTTCTTGCAAACGAAGAGGAATCTCGGAAAGTATAATTTTGTATAGACATTACCTATAAATTTTTGCTTCGTTGTTGAAATTCTAGAGATCAATTAATAAATGCGGTTTTGAAGCGACTTTACCCACCTTTTAATAAACATGCAATGAAAGAAATCCATCAAGTAAATCATATATATGCAGGGCTGTTCTGAAATCCGATATCTGTAGGAACGGTCTTTCTCTTCCCTTCGAAGGTTAAAAACTTATCTGAGAAGTACAATGGGGCAGGAGAGGATGAATGGGCTTGCTATACTCAACATCCACTCTACTTTTTAAGTAACTCCTGAAGAAATCCTAAACAAAATGGCAAAACAAACTAGTAAAATTAATATTGTTTTTTAGAAAGAGAAAAATTTCAAATAAATAAACGTATAAATATGTAATATGTAAAAATATAAATATATGTGTATTTACAGGTAATTCTTATTTACTGGCACTTTAGCCAAAATCCCCCTCGAAATTTGTTTCTGGCTACGCGCCTGGTATGCACCGCAGTATACGGTATCGTGCAACGGCGCTCACTTAATGGCAAACCGCTACGTGTGGGGGCAATTACCTCTGCTTGCGTCGACGGTGGCAGAACTGCTGGGACTGGGTGACGACTACCGGTACTTTGAAGTGCAGCTCTGAGGGTAGCTATGCGTCGCTCATTTGCACTTAGATCGACAACTGTTGACTTGCCTAGAGTAATTTCACTGACGTCACCGACGGCGTTGGCGTCATTGATTACATTATTGTCTTCATTAGCTGGCGTATTGAAGATTGTGCAATTTTCATTGTTTGCTCCGGTGGCGTTGGAGTCCCCGATTGCAGGCTCGAAAATGTCAATACCGGCTGGTTCTGAAAAAATCATATTATCAGCAGTGGCGTTGGCTGCATTCCTGGCTGGAATGGCATTGGCGTGATTATTTTCTAAAATTGGTGTATATCCAATTGGCTGTATATCCATGTTGGCGGCGTTTAATCGTGAACTTCTACATGGTGGCGTGCGATGCATTTACGTAATTTAAAATTTACGATGGCAAAATATGCAAACACAAATAAACGAAAATTAACTAATTAAACCGAAGAACACGAGATAAAGCAAATTTAACACATCTAAATCCAATAAAACTGTACTACAATTATTTGGCAAATTAAAGTCGCACTTGATGATATAATGGATGGTTTATTTCGCTGAATCTTCTCCGTATGTATGCTAGCCAACGAGTGATCGAAGCGCCAAAAATCAAAACGGAGTCAAGCGGCAAATTTTGTACATAAATTGTTTAAGCCTCAATAGCTCCCAAGCCCAAATAAAACGCACTTTATATTAGTTGGAAAACATTGAGTAAAAAACCAACTTTTATTGTTAATAATTCCACTTGTCACTACTAGCTCCAATTAACTATTTTACTAGCACGACTAGCGCAGCACAACTTATACACGAAGACTAGCCCAACTAGCCATGTATTCATCGTTCACCATACATCGTTACCAGCTCAAACCTGTAGACACATCATTGCCAGATCAATGTCTATAAACATACTTTGTATGAAGGTGGGTTCATACGGAACACTGCCCCGTTGAGCTTGCGCAAATAGCTCTCACCACGATTAGGTACTAGCACTCGTGTCAATCCTTTGCACTGGTCGGGTTAGCTTGTTAGTAGCTGTTTGTACGACCACATTGCGCACTAGCTCATCCTTGCTCGTTATCAGCTCTACAACTCTTCCCAGAGCCCATGCCGCTGGTGGGAAGTTTTCGCTCTTAATGATGACCAGTTGGCCAATCTTCAAGCCCCCACGCTCCTTGCGCCATTTCTTCCGCTCTTTGTAAAGTTGTTAGATATTCATCTTGCCAGCGCTTCCATATGTGTTTTACCATACTCTGTCTTTCTTGCCATAGCTTTCGTCCTCTGGATCTAGGTTGCGGTGCCAGCTCAAATGGAGGAGGTAGCACCAAAGGTTCGCCTACCAGGAAATGACCTGGCGTTAGCGCTTGCACATCTAATGGATCATCGCTCAGTGGATACAGTGGACGCGAGTTTAATATGGCTTCTATTTGTACCAGAAGAGTTAGAAACTGCTCATATTCTAAGCACCTTTGCCCTATTACGCGTGTCAAGTGATGTTTCATCGACTTCACAGCTGCCTCGTAAATACCGTCTTGATGCGGTGCAGCTGGGGTCATGAAATGCCACTCTGTCCCCTTCAACATTAGCTCCGCAAACACATCACTAGCTCTCCAGCGCTCATAAGCTCTAGCAATCTCTTTCGGTGCTCCGACAAAGGATGTCCCATTGTCGCTGTACATGCTCTCACATCTGCCACGCCTGGCAGTGAATCTTTCATAGCAAGCTATAAAGGATTTAGCAGTTAGGTCGGTGATCATATCGATGTGCACAGCTCTTGTTTTAAGGCACACAAATATAGCGACCTAACTCTTCCTCTTCACTACACAACGTTCATTCTTATCCAGTTGTCTGATTTCAAAGGAGCCTGCATAATCCACTCCAGTGTGTAGAAATGGTTTCCCGACTTGCACTCGATCAGCTGGCAAATCAGCCATTAGCTATTCACTTAATCTTTTTGCATATCTGGGACAGATGACGCACTGATGGATAAATTTTCTGAGCTCACTTCGCAGTCACGGTATCCAAAAACGTTGTCGGATATATTGCATCACAACCTGGACTCCTCCATGTTTAGTGGCTTGATGCACTTTGCTCATAACTAACTGGCACAATCTAGAACCCGGTGGAATAATAGCTGGATGCTTCATTTCGTAATCACATTCTCCTCTTCCGATTCAGGCACCGGCATTTCCTTGGACAACTAAACTTATTAGATCTAAAGCTCTAGAGCGTTCCTCAATGGGCGGAACGGCCATCTGAGGAGCTCCCCGGTTTGATGTGCGGATCATCTGATTAACACTAGCTCTCAACAGACGCACAAACCTTAGCACTTGTGACATGACTCCAATGAGTTTGTCCAAAGAACTAACATGTTACACTAGTGGAATTTCTCCCACATTAGCGTTGCTCCTAGCACTCCATGTTGGTCTTGCTTCGAATGCGACATGCACTCTCAGCTCAGGCAATGTATCTTCTGGTACGCTCCCTTGCACAGAGGCATTTCTGTGCCACTACTCGCTCGGCAGCCCAAGCCATATCGGGCCGTGTACCCATAGTTGATTGCCCACCATCTTGCTCGCACTGATACCCCTGTTTAGAAGGTCTGCTGGATTATCGCTCGTTCTCACATGTCGCCACTTACTGATATCTGTGTTTGCCTGGATAGAAGCCACCCTATTCGCTACATAGACCTTCATTTCACATGGTAGCTTCCGTATCCAATGCAGGACTATCATGGAATCGGACCACAACACATAGTCGACTGACTCCCATTCCATGCTCCGTATAACGCTCAAGTATAACCTGCTCAACAGCTCCGCAGCAGCTAGCTCAAGTTTGGGAATTGAGATGGTTTTCAGTGGCGCGACTCTAGCCTTGGATACTAGCAACTCAGATCTTATCTCGCCCTTGCTCGATACAACTCGCACGTAAATCGCTGCCCCGAAGCCCTTCTTAGATGCATCTGTGAACCCGTGCAACTGGACGGTCGCATCAGCACTAGCACCGATATATCGAGGCAATTCTGAGTTTAATATTCTTAGGCACCTCGTCATCCCAGCCCATTTTCAATCTCCACAAGTCTTGCACTATTAATTTGCCAATAATTGTAACCGGTGTTATGTAACCGTTTGTTGGGTCATAAAGTTGCGCAACACAACTTAAAACAATGCGCTTGCTAATCACCGCAGGTATCTCTGGTGCCTTTGCTCCAAATGTGAGATTGTCACTATCAATTTGCCATTTCAGGCCTAGCACGTATGTATCAGTGTTGTCAGCCATCAACACTGTATTTGATTCTTCTGATTGGAAAGCACCTGCAAACCTCTTACTATTGGAATGCCACTTGCACAATTCCATGCCTGCACTACCTAGCACGAATTTCATTTCCCTACCTAATTTGATCGCCTCATCGACATTGCTTGCTCCAGTGATACCATCATCCATATAAAAATCATTTATAATCGCTCTCGCTGCTAATGGGAAATGCTCAAGCTCATCTGTGGCTGCTTGGATTAAGCAACGCACCGCCAAGTGGGCCGATGCAGTCATCCCATATGTAACGACGGTCAAACAATACCCGCGCAACTTTTCCCTGGGACTCTCGCGCCAGAATATTCTCTGTAGGTCATACTGGCTCTCTACTATTCGCACTTGCCTAAACATCATTTTCACGTCACAGCTTATGCCAATCCTATGACGCCTAAATCGCATTATGATATCAGCTAAATCTCTTTGCAACTTTTCTCCAAGCATTTGCACCTCATTCAAAGATACTCCTGTATCTGTTTTACAGCTCGCATTAAATACCACACGAAATTTCCTAAGCACACAATGGTGTGGAATATAATATACTAGCTCACCAGGCACTGGCTCGTTCAGAGCTTCTTTCATATGCCCAAGCCTCGCATACTCCCGCATAAAATCTATGCATTTGCTTGCAATTTCAGGGTTCCTAGCTAATCTTTTCTCCAAATAGAAGAACTGTTTTAATGCAGCTTCACGAGAGCTGCCCAATCTCCTAGCCTCTTTTAATGGAATCGTAACTACAAATCGCTCAGTATCATCTCGAAAATGCGTATCTGTAAATATTTGCTCAACTAGCTCTTGCTCCTTTGTTCGGAGGGGGGAATCACTGATGTGATCCATTTCCCACAATCTTTGCACATTCTTGTCTAGCTCTTCATAACTGACACAGCCTATGCTGGATGTATCTGCCCCGGTTCCATAGTCCATTTGATCGATATATGCGCCTAGCACTGCTACTCCAATGTAATTTGGTCAGGGCGCCTGGCTACCAACCCAATTAAACATTTCGCAAACACTTGCACTCCTAGCACGATCTGAATCTCGTTGGATTTCCAATAATGTGGATTAGCAAACGGCACATTTACTGGGTTATTTAATCTAACCAAGCTGGACTGGCCAGATAGTACTACAAGCTCTAGCCCACCCTGCCATGGTAGTATCCAAAATTCTGCTTCGACATATTGATTAGATTCATACCATGGTATGACCTTAGCACTTATCTTCCGCTTGACCCCAAACGGTTGCCCTTCTATCCCTACCATATGTCTACAGCCATTAGCTGCAGGCAATTGGTATGCTTTGAAAATCTTATGTGCGATGAGATTCGGTTGCGCTCCCGAATATAACAACGCATAAAAAGGCCCAATTTTGATCCCACCAATCTCGAACCTGACAAGCGCGGTGGGTAAAAGCGATATGCTTTGTCTAGCTCCTATATCATGCCCTGAGGAGTGATCTCTGCAATCTTGCCCTAGCTCATCTTGACTACCCATCAAATTAAACGCACAGCTATACGATGAGGTAGGCATATCTACCTGTTTGTTATTATTGTTAGGCTCATCTAGCTCTTCTACATCCGACTGCGTCTTGCCCCGATTACCTTATTGTCAGAATGTCGAGTTAACTCTATCCGCTTTGCGCTTGGTTGCCGCCTTTGATTGAGTACTAGCTCGCTGAGATTCACCTTTATCTTGCACTACTAAAAGATGCTTGTTGACATCCCTGGTTGGACACAAAACGCTGTTATGGATAATTTTGCCTGGACAACGATTACACGGTCCGGAGTAGCAATCTTTCACGGCATGCCCCTGTTTTAAGCAATTTGGGCATAATTTATGTTGCTGTATGTATGATCTGCGCGATTTCAAATTCAAGCTCAAGAAATCTGGACATTTATAGAGTCCATGGTCACCTTTGCATAGGTAACATGGATATGTTTTCTTCTCACGTTCATTGCTCTGATGCCCAATACTAGCTCTGCTGTGACTTGCTCCATGACTAGCTCCCTGCTGACCCCTCTTGGGTTGGCTACTACGTGCAGTCGATGCTACACTCGCCTCTCGTGCACGCCTATTGTCTATTTGATGTGATGATGCTGCAGCTTGCTTGTATAGAAAAGAGAGCATCTCACTCGCAGTCGGCGTTTCTGACTGTCGCTGAAGCTCCCATGCCTTACTAGTGTCTTCATCTAAGCGCTCATGCAAATTATGCACAACGATCATGTCCCAACTTTCAACAGGTAACCCCTGTGCCCGCAGCTGACGCAATGTCTCATGGGTGACATTCGCCATACGCTGCAGCCCATCAGATGATGCACGCTCCAAGAAAGGCAATCGATAAAATTGACGTAAATATTCGCGGCATGTATGGTACTTTTTATCATACAGCTGCTTCAAGCGCTCCCATGCTTCATGATAATTTTCACCTGATAATTGCCACTCGCCCAAAGTACGCGCTGCCTTGGTGAACTTGAAAGTTGGCGCTACTAGCTCATTATCATGCACTGCAGCTTTGAAACGGTCATGGAAACCTTTCCACTTCGTCAATGTGCCATCAAACTCGCCCTAATTGTTTTTCAAGTCCATTTGCCTTTGTGGATATTGTAGCCCTACTTGAATGTTGGCTGGCGTATTTACTTGCACTGGCGCTGGACCTAGCTCATTTATTTTTCTCTGCAGGGCAGCATTGGCTGCAAAATAACCTTGCTTAGCCTTTTCTAGATCTTCGTCATATTCTTTAATATCGTCGCCCTCTTTCATATTAATTACTAGCTCATCATGCATGGAAATGCACTGTTTCCATGTCCCTTCCAACGCTTGTCAACGCGCACTAGCACCAGTAGCGCGATTCACTAACTTTTAATAATCCCGCAATAGAGATATTTAACATTAACGTATACTGTTTATTTTAACAATTGTGCGATTCACTAACTCGGATTTAACAACACTTGTTATCTATGGTTTAAATTTGAGAAAATGGGGCATCACTGGTACTGAAATGTCAAAATTTACGAAAAGTTCAAAGAGGAATAGAAGAAAAACAATTGTTCGCGCAATTTTTTAGCAGATATTTCAGCAAAGGGAAGTATTTTTTATATTTTTTATATTTTTATTCACTTACTGCCCTTTATTTTTCTTTGTTTTTTTCAGAATGGCGTCAACAAGTGCTGCAGCAACCAAAAGGAGTCGGGCAACAGCAGAACAAATAAGGGGAATGGTGGATCTGCTGGGAGAAACTCCTGGTTTGGCGTCAGGAAGATTCCAGAAGATGCACGGCAAGCTGGAAAATCAGAAGAAGTGGAAGGAGATGGCGGAGAAGCTGAACGCCATTGGAGGAGCTGTGAAAAGTGTGGAGCAATGGGTTACGGTAAGTACAAAAGTGAACAAAATGTTGCTAGCCAATTTCCTGGGTAATTGTTTACGACCGTACTTAGCTGCTAATACACCTCCAAAAATAACGAGAGAGGTATCAAAAGACGCGTTTTGACCTCTGTAACAAGAATCCGAACCCGGAAAGCAAATATTTTATTTCAGTGAAATGTTATTAACAAAAAACCACGGTCGTAAAGAATTACCGTTTCCTTTAGGAGACAACTGCTTACACATTGTTTGAAACCTTTTAGCAGTCGTCTCCTAAACGAAACAATTACCACCAATTCTATGGAATGGTGCATCGTGCGTAACTTTGTTGTTAATTTTTCTTTTTTTTGCAGGTCTGGCGAGATTTAAAAAGCCGCACAAGTAACCGTGTGCGTGACCGCAATAACCAGCAGTCCCAGACGGGGAATAGGAGCATCTCTGTAGCACCTCTTACAGAGACAGAGATGCGCATTGTGGAGCTGATCGGGGACAGCTATATTGAAGGCGCACCAGACTGCGTGGATAGCTTGTCGTTGGAAGAGGTGAGTTCGTAGTTTTGCACCTATGTATATTGATTATTATTTTTACTCATCCTTTCATTCTCTTATAAACTTATAGCACCTGAATTTGATCGTGGAAGAGGAGTATCTAGAAGATGGTGCCAGTAGCGAGCTGCAGCCGCACTCCGAGGTTCGAGACCCACCAGCTACACCATCTGCTGCCGATAGGCGAAGATACGCCTTGATCACGCCTGCAACCACACCTCGAACTCCTGCAGCAACACCTCGCAGGGGCTCTAAAAGAAGGAATGAGGATGTGGCAGAGAGCGCTGCTGAGAAGCGATTTTTGGCGATCGCTGAAAAGCGGGCCGATACAATGAGGGTAAGAAACTATATACTTAGTATACTAAAATTGATTACAATTATAAAATTTCACTTTTCTTATTTATTTCTTACCCTCTAGATGATGGCAGAAACGCAGAAGAAGCTTGCGGAAAACGACGAGAGGAGGATTGAGGCGACCTTTGCGATGGCCGAGGCAATCAACAACATTGCCCGGTCAAACGACAATATTGCGAGGTCGACCGAAAACCAATCAAAAGCCACAACGTTTTTTGGTGAAGCGGTGAGAATCTGCAGTGAGATTTTAAGCCGGCTGTCAGGTGCAATTTTAGAAAATAATTAATTTAAGTACTAATAGCTTTAATTTATCTTAGAATTGTTACTTTTTGGTTTATATATGTATCGTTAACATCAACTATAAAGCCATCATAGATTGTTTGTTTTGCTTTGTATTAGATTGTTTGCTTTTTCTTTGTATTAGATTGTTTATTTTTGCTTTGTATTAAGTTTAAGTAAGTAAGTAAGAGTTTCTGGAAGATGGCTTTATATGTGATGATAGCGATATTTTAAAAAATGAATTTATAGTCTTTTGAACTATTTGAAATGAACTGAATTGTTAATTTTGTACCTGTTTTAAATGTTAGTTTAAGTTTTCTAGTATATATATATATTTTTCTTTATAAAATGTTGAATTGCTTTAAGTTTTGTTTTCCATGTTTTCGTTTTTATGGTTTTTAGTTAAAGTTTTCTAGTCATTTTATATTTTTCCTTATAAAATGTTGAATTGTTTTAAGTTTTGATTTCCATGTTATCGTTTTAATAGTTTTTAAGATTTTTTAAGTTTCTAAACCTTTTCAAGCTAATAACAATAAGAGAACGAAAGCTTTTAATTTTAATATGTATACATGAAGTTGTAATGTTTTCTTTTTTGTAATTAGTATAAGTAAAGTGGTGATGTAATGTTTTCTCTTATCATTATTAGGTTGAAGAGGTGTATTTTTTTATGATTTCTCTTTTACTTGTAGTTTTTAATAAAAATGTTTTAATGGTCTGAATATGTGCCTTATTATCTTTAAATAAAATCCCACAAGAAAATAAAAAAATAGAAGTTTTCAATCAATAAAAGTAGTACGTTTTATTTTGTTTGGTAATCGTAGGACAACAAACTGGCTTAACTTAATTAGTATGGCTCAAATATATACAATGGCGGCCATTAAGTCGTGTTTAAATGTAATTCTCTGATTCAAAATACAAGATACAAATTGTTCAACTAATTTCCATTAGATAACTGAAACTTTTTTACTCTAATTCGAGCTAATTGAATATCTAATAGCATAGGCAGAAGTCAATTACATTTCTAATTGTAAAGGTACCCAAATTTTTTTTGCTAATGGCAACTAATTGCAATTAGATTTACCATTGGAATAAAAATTTCAATTATCTAATGGCAATTAGTTGAACAATTCCTAATTGTTTAATGAATTAATAAACTAATAGCTACAATTGCTAATTCTAATTGGAATGTAACTTGTATAAAATAAACTAATAAATAAAATAAATAGCAACATTTTTTTACGAAAATTCAAGTAAAAAAATTTGAAATTAATCTCTCTTGGACACGTTTTCCTGCGGAAGATACTGAGCTTGAATCGGTGTAAATATCATTGCTCTGCGTGTCCAAGACTATAGCAATGTTGTCAAGTTCGTCTGATCGCTCGACTAAACGTACATTATGTAAGGTGGTGCACGCGTTTACCACCCTTCCCGCGAACCCGGGCTCATACAAAAGAACCCGTTGTCGCGACAAACATCGCCAAGTACCTTTAAGAACCCCACATAGCCGTTCTACCTCGTTATACCGGAACTTGGGAGTACCCTCTGGTTGGTTTGGTAGTGGCGTCATAAGCCACGGTTCCAAGGGATATCCAGAATCACCTGCAAGTTCAAACTTTAAATTTATGTGCATTGTAAAGTTAAATAATATTACCAATCAAAAACATGTTGCGGTTTCCATTTTCATGCTCCCTTTGCATGACTTGCCGTGCCGCACATGAGCTCCATATATATGCGTCATGGCGCGCCCCGGGAAACTTGGCAATCACATTTAATATTTTCAAGTTTGAGTCACAAATCTGAAATCCAAAAGTCGGCAAATTATATAGAGCTAGAATGTTTGATAGAAGTATACTTTACCATTTGAACGTTTAAGGAGTGGTATGAATGGTGGTTTACGTACGCTTCTTCATGCACTTTAGGAGCCAATATAGCAATGTGCGTACAATCAATTGCGCCTATCGTACCCCAAACGAATGGAGCCGGTGCCGCTTTAAACACTTCCTTCGCTGCTTGACGTTCCACTTGCGACATAGGGAATTTAATCTCCTCGAAAAGCATTACGTTGTTTATGGCATCGGTAACACGGTGAATGCACCGGCTTATTGAGGTTTGACTCATAGAGATGCCCCACTGTTCCCCAACAGGCCGTTGGTTGCATCCTGTAGCATAAAAACGTAATGCACACAACACCTGCAAATTAGTGTGTTCAATGAAATTCATAATTTTAATTATAGTTAATATAAGTTACCTATTTCTCTGCCGATATTGCAGTAATCCTCCGTCCTTGCAACCGATCCTGCAGCCTCTCCGCAACGCCTGCCGCAATTTCAGGACCCACCCTATATAACTTCCTGAATTCCGATGGATCTAGGTCAAAGGGATCATCTATGTCCCTAAGTAGAGTAAAGTCGGGTATTGTGAGCACCATTTTACTCTAGACTTAATTCAATCCAAAATAAAATTAGTGCCAACGAGATATGATAATTTTTTGGGCCACATATCAATTATTTCTTGAATTTACAGCAAAAAGATTTTTATTGTAAGCGTTTTCGTCTGGAAAAATAGAAAAACTGAAGGGTCTTCGAAAATCGATGAAAAAAAAACTGGCGGGTAATGTGGCTTTATTAATAAAGAGTAGTTAAAAGTAATTATAAATGAATATATTTAGTAATCTACATATTTTTTAAAATTAAGCAGAACAAGAAGTACAGAGAAAAATTGCGTATTTTTTAGATAAACACTTCTCGTGTGCCCAAACCATGTCGCATTGGAGGCATTGTATCCATATTTGGTACTCGCTGTCGTTTTCTACTTTAGATCCACAAAAGTCGCATTCTGTTTCCTTGTTTGGAGGAAGATCAGGAAACAGATCTTCACCGTCGGAGTCAACAAGGTTAAGGGAGTCATCGGAATCAGAAGAAGATTGTGTCTGGCGACTTCTTTTTGATACAGGACGTTTGGTCTTAATGCGTCGTTTTGCTTCTGACTTTGATTTTTTCGAAGTAGTTGGTTTTTCTTCGGAGTTAACAAAGATAGATTTTGCTCGCACAGAAGAAGGTTGAAGTTTTTGAGTTCTATTGGATTCAGAACTTTTCCGTTTGAGGCGTCCTTTTGCTTTTGGCTTTGATTTTTTGGAAGTACTTGGTTTCTCTTGTAGCTCATTTTTGTATGGCGACGTTGTTAAAACAGCAGCTCTTCCTTTTTTTCTTCCACGGTTTATAGACGGTTTCATTATCTTAGGTCCGGGTGATATTTGCCAAGGTGTTATACGAATGGAGCTACTAGCTGGTGATGATAAATTGGCTTCCAGAGTTGTTGGCATATTTTCGTTGACGCTTGAGGTGTTTTCTGTATGTGTTATTTCCTCATCTAATTCACCATTTCTGTCGAAGGGATATATACCGGTGCATCTAAACCCATTTACAGCTATCTGTCCAACTTGAACCTTCAGGTATGCTTTCGTGAAGATCTCGGTAATGTCGAAATGTCTAACTTTTCTCTCGTTTTCGCGCAAAAACCTTCGTATTTCCTCACTGTAGTATGCTTTTAAGGGCCCCATAAATGTTTTATCCAAAGGCTGGAGCTTATGTGTTGAGTGTGGTGGAAGAGAAATTATAATCACACCATTCTGGATAGCAAGGTCCAAAAGCTCAATATTCCTGGTGTGACTATAATGTCCATCTTATATAAGAAGTAGAGGCTCGCTCTTTGAGGGCTTCGTAAATTTTAAAAAATGTTGAAACCATTTTGTAAAAATCTCAGTTTGTACCCATCCGGATATATGGCATGCTGAATCTGATCCTGGAGGAGCATTCTTCATAAGCTGTGGGTTATGATTTTTCCTGGGGAATATGAAAAATGGTGGCACAAAGTCGCCACCCGCACTCATGCAGCTGATAACTGTTACCAAGGATCCCCTCTCAGCAGATGTTATTGCACCAACCTGGCGTTTTCCTTTGCATGACAAAACCTTTGGCAGCTTGCTCTGAACAATGGAAAGCCCCGTTTCATCCACGTTCCATATTGAAGATGGTGGAAATTTGTGTTTTTCATATTCTTGCTCAAGTAAATCGAAAAAAACCTTCACATTTTCCTTTGTGAAACCCAGTGCTCTGTTAAAAGAGGTTCCCGTGGGTGCTCGAAAACTAAGCTCATTTTTGTGCCTGCGCAAGAACCCATTAAGCCAATCCTTCCCAGCACATTTCTTGAGTACAGAGAACTTATTTGGTATTTGGTTTTTTTCAGCCAGCTGAAATGCAAGAGATCTAACATCGCGTCTTGAAAGACCCCAGAACCGTGATTCCATTTCTTTAGCATACTTTACAATATTGTTCTCCAGTTCTTTATCTAGTACTGGTTTGCGTCCAAGTGGTGTCCCTATCAAACGGATAGGGGAGGAATCCTTTTTAACCATCCTTTGTAATGTAGAACGCGGAACTTGAATGGTTTTTGATGCAAATAAGGTGCCCATTTCCTTATTTCTAACAGCTTCAATTGCTTTTTTCGTCATATTCGGGTCCCATTTTCTTATTTCTCCCTTTCTAGGCATATGAAGATAAGCGATGATGATGTTCTAGTGTCCTTTGATGTCATCTCTCTTTTCACCAATATTTCAACCACTCTGGCCATAAAGATAATAATGAACAAATGGGAAAAAATCCAAACAAGCACAAACATATCAAAGAACCAATTTCAAAATATTTTAGAATTCTGCCTAAAAGATAATAATTATTTTATATGCAACGATAAAATATACACTCAATCCTTTGGAATGCCGATGGGAAACCCTCTCTCTCCCACGATCGCCGACATAATTATGGACGATCTTTTAAATAATACATACTCGGAGCTCAGAAAACAGCAAAAAGGCGTAAAATTCTTAGTAAAATACGTAGATGATATATTCGCTATTGTCAAAAGAGATGACACTCATACAATATTAAATATGCTAAACAAGTACCACAACAGACTGCAGTTCACCATGGAAATGGAGCAAAACAACAACATCCCCTTCTTAGATGCGCGTATTCATAAATGTAACAACCAAATACTATTAGACTGGTATTCT
This sequence comes from Sphenella marginata, assembly GCA_951509765.1. NCBI lineage: Eukaryota > Metazoa > Arthropoda > Insecta > Diptera > Tephritidae > Sphenella > Sphenella marginata. Next base: position 50,400,777 of record OX608079.1, on the reverse strand, counting down.
AAACCAACAGCGTCGGGGCGCCTAATTAATTTTTTGTCATCACAGCCCCGAAAATACAAAATCAATACGGCCAAAAATCTCATACATAAAATTCTAACAATAAGCGATAGCAAGTTTCATGCAACTAATATAGAAAAAATTAAAACTACACTAAAAATAAATAACTATCCTAACCACTTAATCTCAGACTTAATACAACAAAAAATCCATCAAATGCAAAACCCCCACAATCATCATCCAACAACAACAAACAACGAAACAAAGCAATACCACAGTGTCACTCATATTCCCAGGCTAACAGAAAACTTAGCACAGCACATTATCAAAAAAGACAACATCACCATAGCTTACAAATCAAACCATACACTGTCAAGATTTTTTACAAGAACAAAAACCCCAATAAGCAAAGAACAACAAAACAATGTAGTTTACCAAATTAATTGCAAAGGAAATAGCCAAGAAAACTGCAACAAAATATATATAGGCACGACTCGGCGCCAGCTTAGTGTACGACTTGCCGAGCACAGTGCCGACATTAGAAAGCAGAAGCAAAGCACAGCTTTATCTCAACATGCAATAGCATGTGACCACACAGCTGACTTTGCTAACACGAAAATTATTGATAAAGAACCAAGAGAAAAAACAAGGTACACACTAGAAAGCCTGCGGATTATGCAAAACAGAGACAAAACTGTAAACAAAAAGGAAGACACAGATAATATTGCGAGTGCTTATCTCTCATGTATTTAATAATTTAGCTTTAGTATGACAAGTGTACCACGGTAGATGGTATCGTTTATTACCAAATAACAATTGTATTTATGTACGTAAAAAGTCTCCTTGTGTTCATATTAACTATTAATGTTGTTTTTGTATATTTTTATAAATGTATATTTTGTATATTCAATAAATAGAATCGCTCCTGAGGAAGCCAAGGAAGTTGGCGAAACGTTGAGCATAATAGTGGAATGAACTTCGTTTAATTTGCACTAAATACTCACTAGATCGGATGAGCTTAAATTGACTACATAAAAAAATATTTATTTAAGTCTAGTTGGGTATTAAAAACAACAAAAGTAAGAATGGTCGTATATGAAATTATAGGTGGGTAATGTGGGCTACTAGCCCAAATTAACCTACCCTAAGTAGCCCGCATTATCCGCTTAATGGGTTAGTAGGAATAGTATTTAAAAAATTTATATATATACTCAAAAAATGTTTTCTTACCCTTTTATATTATTAAACAATCATATAGGCCACTATCTGAATTTTCACAGCTGCAAAAAAATAGCTTTTCAAAAAAATATAATTAATATTTTGCAACACCGAAAAAATGTCGACTGCACTTCACAAGAGATTTTTATCAACTGATCATCAGCAAAGAACACAAACCGAAATGTCAATAGCACTGAGCAGTTGTTATACGAATTTCGAACCACACACGCAAAGGTACCTGTATATGTCTGTTAATAGGAAAGTTACGGCGCGTGCCCACATTACCCGACTAGCCCACAATACCCGACTTTACTCTAACCTTCGATCCACTCTTACGCTCCTAACAGCTGCACTCCGTGTCATATTATAGGCTACGAATTCAAAAGCCATTATACTTATGTGTGTTTTTCACTAAAATATGAATATATCAACACAAATCACAAAAAGTAAACAAAACTTTAACAGAGTAAAAAGAATCTCTGATAAAATGTAAATTTTCAGATTGACAACGATAAGTTATCGAATTTAGAGTTGACAAAAAGTTAGTGAATAGCATAGATTGTTAAAATTATTGTTAATTTATCGTTAACAAATTGTGTTAAAACAGTTAGTGAATCGCAAAATTGTTAAAATTATTGTTAAGTTAATTTATCGTTGACAAATTACGTTAAACAAGTTAGTGAATCGCGCTACAGGATAGGTGATCGAGTCAAACTCCTCGCTCTGCGCATAAAGCGGTGCTCGCTCAATCGCCCGAACACATGCTGACAGCATCCCAAATTTCGCCATTTTGTGATTTCACCTTAATGAACCTGAAAATAATTTGATAATTATTTGCCATAAGCACGCAAATTTGCAACCGCAGAAATTTTAAGCACACTCTAGTTCGACTTTGACCAACATAAACAAATTGGCGCAGGCACATTATTATGTTTCAGCAGAACAACCATATCTTAACATGCTCACACTTGCACGTCTTTACCAAGCACGTCTAGCACAATGAACAAATATCTATGCACTTTGTCGATTTTTTAATTCACCAACACATCTAATGACACATTTTTGCCTTTAATTGCAATTGCTCTGTTTTTCTTTGCTCTATTTGTGTGGACTGTATACAAGAGCTTACCTGTAATAAGAAATGCTCTTTCACTAGCCCTGTATAAATTAAATCTTTATTTTCTCGACAAATCGCACTTTCACACCTTCACTTCGCAAAGATTTTATTACAATGGCTCTTATTCGATCGTTTTCTTTAAATCGCTGTCTTGATTGTTCCATTATTATTGAAACACATAGCTCTTACCTTTTTCATCTTTTTCACCATGCGCAAGAACACAATTTGCACCTTTATATTTTTCAAGCTCTGACATGTTCGATTTTACGAACTTCACATGTTCTGTCGCACTCTAGCACCCTCAAAGCTCCATTTTCTTCTAGCTCAACACATGTGTTTCTAGCTCTTTTCCGCTCATGATAAACTAACTCAACTAGCTCAATGCAGTTTTTACGTACATACATATGTATGTATGTATTCATAGCTCTTTGTCTTGCACAGCACTTTTGCGAAGTAAAAAAAGGAGAGAAAAGCGAGAAAAAACTGCGCCAACTCCTATCCGGCTCTACATGGACCAATGTTTAAGCCCCAAAAGCTCCCAAGCCCAAATAAAACGCACTTTATATTAGTTGCTAACTATTTTACTAGCACGACTAGCACAGCACAACTTTTACACGACGACTAGCCCAACTAGCCATGTATTCATCGTTCACCATACATCGTTACCAGCTCAAACCTATAGACACATCATTGCCAGATCAATGTCTATAAACATACTTCGTATGAAGTTGGGTTCATACGGAACATAAATAGTTAAGTTCGAAAGTATAGATATGTAAGTTGCAACAGTTTGACAAACGGAATATTACAATAACAACATAGTTAAAAAATCGCGTTTTCCCCTTTGGATTATTGTTACTGAGGTCAAAACACCTCCTTTGATACCTCTCCCGACATTAATGGACGTGTTTTTAGCAGTTTTCTCCTAAAGGAAACGGTAATTGTGTACGGCTGCTCGTACCTGCTAATACGGGTGCAAAAATATCGGACCCGGGTAATTTTTCGGGCGGTTGGCAATAACTTTTTACTGAAATTAAATATTTAATTTCAGATTTCGGATTCTTCTTACAGAGGCCAAAACGCGTTCTTTGATACCTCTCACGATATTTTTGTACCTGTATTAGTAGTTATGAGTGGTCGTACACAATTACCAAGAAAACGGTAAAAATTTCGATCGAATGTCAAGTGTTAATACACGTCCAAAAATCTGAAGGTATCAAAAGACGCGTCTTGACCTCCGTAACAATTATTAAAGTTAAAGTTCACAATTTTCTGTCATTTTCATGTGGTTGTTGTAATGGCACATTAGGCTGAGCCAAAAAAGTGAAAAAGTGTGCGTACCGTGGCACGTTGCCATGGTTCAGGGAACTACCCGGAGTTGGCATGGCGTAGACCAGGGTTTTTTTTAAGCGCAGCCGAAGGCCGCCAATGCGGAAAGGTGTTCTGCACATAAATACCATGGATCACGCCCCAAATTGGGGACCTGTGTCAATTTTCGGGTTTTCACTAATAATTTTTCACTGAAACAAAATATTGCTTGTTCCCCTTCGGATTATTGTTACGGAGGTCAAGACGCGTCTTTTGATACCTCTCTCGAGATTTTTGGACGTGTATTAACACTTGACGTTCGATGGAAAGTACTACCAAGGAAACAAATAAAACTATCCAAACCATTTACGTCCTTTTGCAGGGGACCCTGGCTGTTTAGCTGTTTGGCCAATTCGGACCAAAGTGCCTCCCTTGTAACGCGGTCGACCTTGGCAAAGCTTTTGGCCACATCACTGTGCGCTGCTTCATAAAGTTTAAAAAAGTATTCTCCTGACCCCTAATAAATAGAAAAACTAGAAAGGTTTATTTAAAAACAAAGCAGAATCCACAAATACTTTAATTTTTTACTTTTTCTTTAGTATATTATAAATTCACGACCGAACAATAAGACGATTTCACAATGTCCACCCTTGTCGATTTCGATTTCAAGCACATGCCAGATTTTTGCGATCTTGATGTTCTAAAACGAAAACGGAACACCGAAGTTCGGGACATGTTAGAATAATTTCGCCTGATTATTACGTATTATCAATGGATATAGCGATTAACTTTATCTGCTTGTGTTTTGCCGGGGATCACCATAATAATGTCACTACTGACCAATGTAAAAATGTACCAATGCTTTTGGGACCGTTCAAGTATTACGTAAGCAGATTTATTACAATTATTTACCCCCCCATCCCCCTTGTCAAGGAAAATAAGCAAAGCGGTTACCCCCTCCCGCCATGCTTACGTAAACATTTTACAATTAATGCGTGGTTTTTTTTATATTATAATTATAAATTTTAAAATAACAAAATATATTTAGGATATACATGTATTAGATTAACTGATTCGATTAATCTTACGAGCATAAAAAACTTATTTTAAATTTTTGGTAGACATATTGAATTCAATTTAACAGTCTTCAGTCTATGAAACCCGAGTCCATGATTCTAAGTTGTCGATGACATTTTATTACTGCTCAATATTGTGCAATATCTACGTCATTCTCATCACACCATTCAACATCATGGTGCTCTAACTTTTGAAAAATGTACATTAGTGCATTAGCACGACGAGCAGAGACTCTTACAGGTCTAACTTTCCTGTCAATGTTCATGTTTACTTTTTTATGGATATTTTCAATGTGACGATTTAGTGAACGCGGTTATTCCCCCAACGTATACATTATTTGCGGGATTCCCCGAAAATGCGTTTCTTTTTCAAGCAAAAACAATGTGAGGATTGCCATTCGTGTAAAAAAGTAAATAACTACTGATGACGTAATCATCATCCAGACTCTCCCACCCCCATGTCATCGAAAATAAGCAAAACAAAGACCCGCCCGCCTCCCAATAGCGCTTACGTAATACTTGAACGGCCCCTTGTATTTCTTTACATCTTCTATGATTTATGCAACTAAAATAAGGACGTTAATTGACGTTAATTGTGCTAAATGTTCGCTATATTTGTTGTATGTTGGGGTGGCTTTTGGAAATGGTTTCCGGCATACCCTCTTCGAAGCGCGATTCTGTAACTTTTTTAACGGCAAGTGTTAGCGTTAACTTAGCTTAACACCATTTCTAACACTATTTGCGATTCTGTAACTTTTACCCACACGAAAAGTGTTAGCTAACACCTTTTACTGTGGTTAGTTAACGCGAAAAAAATTTTGTGGTGTTAAAAATTATAGAAAATAAGTTCTCCGAAAACCTGAAACCGAACCTGCAACGCGCACGTTGTAGTCCGAACGCTTAAGATGAGTGCAGTTTCCCCTCAATTTGAACTGATATACATACATAACACAGTTGACACTAAAAAGTGTTAAGGAAGAGCAAACGCCAGAATTCGGCGACAAGCTTAACACTCGGCGTGGTGTTAAAAGCTACAGAATCGCGCTACAGGGAACCTTGCTCCAACTCTCGTAGACAATTTTTTTGTTAGAAATTATATTACTAGTCATTAACATTTTATTTATGTACCTCGTAACACTGCATTTTTAAAAGATTTTGCTGAGAATGCGCGACGGCTAAACATTTTCTAGCAATTTTGAAAATGCACCACTACTGATAATCATTTGATAGTCAAATGGCAGTCAGTACTGCCGATATGATTCAATTGGTTGTACTATTCTAGCATACATACAATTTCATTACCCATAACACTCTCACTGATAACAGAGATCCCTAATGCTATGTTTCCACCAAACCAAACACCGTGTTTAAAAGGGTTTGGGTTATGTAGAAATGTCAAGTTTTCCACTGAGAGTTTGCCGGAAAATGGGTTTACACCCACTAAACAATTTATTATGATCGTCGTTCCGATTTAGTGGGTGTAAGCCCATTTTTCGGTAAACTCTCAGTAGAAAAACTTGACATTTCTACATAACCCAAACTCTTTTAAACACGGTGTTTGGTTTGGTGGAAACACCGCGTAAGTGTCACTATTTTGGTCAGTACACGGTCGGCACTGAAATTTTGGGTGTGATTTTGTTATGTGCCATTCATGATACAATAAACAGGTAGACGCAGGAATAAAAAGCAACCCTGCTATGTATTTTGCTGGTCGGTAAATTGTCAACAATTTCTTGTGTCAAAGTGATGGAAATAATGGCTGGTTATTGCTGCAAAGTTTGTTGCGCTGATACCATGAATAAATCGCATTGCCGGTATCAGCGCAATGTGTTAACGCAATTGCGCATAGTATTATTTTGGCACTGCTCGATTGTATTTTTGCTCAGAACAAAGGCTGGCATCAATTTGGTGGTAGCGCAGTTTAGAAAGCAGCACCAATCTTAAGATAAGGAATCCGAACTCTAAACCTAACCTAAAAATTATAAGAAAACCCATTTTTGCTCCTGTTTAGGAAACACCGAGTTCAAAGCCAAACTTTTTCATAGTTTAATACAAAAATAAATTATTCAAATATTATTTATAAACTTTCAATGGTTTTAGAAATGGTACAGCGATATCAACGCAATAACACTAAGGCACCCAATGTTACTCAGCTTTCATATAAGAAGTTGACATTTTGTTATTGTTTACATGTGCACAACAATATAAGAAATGAAAATTAATGCTTTTACAGCAAATTTATATTATTTTGCGAGTTCCGTTGGTAGTTTTAGAAGTGTGGCGGTGATATATTAATTATAAAGATGTGATAGGTTGAGTGCTTCCCCCAAAATCGGAAATCTTTTTAGTTAGAACCTGAAGCCTCTTAGAGAAAGGCTTTTTCCAAGTCCCACTTCCTTTTGAGAACTGCAAAATAACTTTTTCCTATCGGTGCACTTGTGAACATCTTTTTCTCATTGAACAAACACTTTTTTGAATTGTATTTTAATGTACTAAACCGAAAAATTATAAATTAGAAAATTACTGCTCAATGTAAACAAAACAAAAATATAAACAGACATTGACAATCGGAAGGCCACTTCGAATGAAAAAAAAAATTAAAAATGCAACTCTGATGCGGTTACCTGTTAATTGTACCATGGTGCCATTCATGCTGAAGTTAAAAAGCAGCATTTTACATTTTCGGACATTGGTTTCGAAAAAGCGTTCATGCTGGCACATTTAGCAACCCTACCAGAAACGCTGATTTTTTTAACTAACACACTCACACTCAAAATTTCAGTGCTGACCATGTATTGACCAAAATAGTGACAATTAGGGGTCGCTGTTATCAGTGTGAGGCGGATATGTTATGGCAAATGTAATTGTATGTATGCTAGAATAGTTCGTCCAATTTAATCATATGGTCATTAGTGACTGTCATTTGACTATCAAATGATTATCAGTAGTGGTGCATTTTCAAAATTCCTAGAAAATTTTCAACCGGCACGCATTCTAAGCGAAAACTTTTAAAAATGCAGTGTTACGAGGTAAATTAAATGTTAATTGCTAGTAATATCATTTCTAACAAAAAATTATTTTCCAGGAGTGTTGGAGCAAGGTTCCCTGAACTTCGAGGCGGATATTCCGGCAACTTTTTCCAAAAGCCACCACCCCAACGTACAACAAATATGTATAGCGAACATTTAGTACTTATAAGTGTTACGAGGTAAGTAAAATGTTAAAGGCTAGTAATATCCCTTCTAACAAAAAATTATTTTCTAGGAGTGTTGGAGCAAGGTTCCCTGAACTTCGAGGAGGATATGCCGCAACCATTTCCAAAAGCCACCACCCCAACATACAACAAATATGGCGCACATTATGTACTTTACTTCTGAATTTGTGTAATGTTTAATGAACGTCCTTATTTTAGTTAATTCTTAGAAGAAAACAAATGTTCAAGAAATTTCAAGATGTAAAGACTTAAATTTTTCTCTATGCAAAAAAGCATTAGTACTTTTTCACATTGGTCAGTAGTGACATTATTATGGTCAGCACTGGTGTAAACAGTGTTGTATCATTTATGACAGTAAATGACAGTCTTATAGACAGCGGTGATTCAATAAAACACGTGGGAGTGAACAGCACAGCTCTATGCTTAATTAAAAGGCGATTTCACTGTGTTAGAGTGAAATAAAAGCTCACACGTACACAGTTGTTTACATCAGCTTTGCGCAAGCCCCCTTGTATCCGTGATGTAAAGTTTGTATGGAGCGCTGACAATTAGACTGACAGTACTGAAGATCAGATGTTGTGTCAAATAACAGTCAGTGTTCTGGTAGGGAAATGCACAGTTAGCTAGTTCGAACATTTTTATGAGGTTATGCCACGTGTGAAAAAATTTACACCTTTTCATTAAATCTTTTATTTAAATCCGTTCACAAACATCAGATTAACTTGTAGATTGATTTATTTTAACAATATCACAAAACACGCCCGCTAAATTACAAATTTAAAATCCGAGCAAATTTGCTGAATGTTTACGAACGACAGAGAATGAGAGAATGCCAAGTGAAAACAACCAATATTGCCACTCTTTTAAATTCGAATCGCGATTTTCTTCGAAGGTTGCAGGGTTGATTTCTGCATTTATAATGCTAATGCAAAAATTAAGTTGCATTTAGGTGTCAAATTTTGTATGGAAAATGTGAAAATAAAAGCTGCTTTTCGGGCTAAATGCTAAAATGCGAGGTAAGTGCAAAATGCAGCCTCAGCATGAACAGCCTATTAGTTGAAGGAATCAGCATTTCTGCAGCCGGATTCCAGTCATCGCTATCGCCTAATTGCTAAAATTCGCCAAAATGCCAAAGCAAATGAACTCTCAAAAAATTATGAGATTTCGCTAATTTGCGATTCTGAAACGCAAGTCGCCTAGTTAAAATGTAGTACGGTTATCTTTTCGCTTGATGGCGCTGGGATAGCACCGTCATCTGTCAATTTAGTTGTGATTCCTTACATGCCATAAATCACCAAAAATAGCCCGAAATAGACAAATGCTACTAGATGTAAACCCCATACTTTGGGCGCCGAGAACACGGAAAAATTTAATTACAGACAATTTCGGAAATGTTTCTTAGCATCTCCAAGCCACGAGTGTCCTAAAAGTTATATATATAAGAGGTGAAAACGCTTCTTTGATACTCCTTTCCACATTTTTGGGACGTGGTTTAGCAGTTGTTTCCTAAAGGAAACAATTACCAATTTCTATTTTTCTTATAAATGGCATATATTTTATGTCAATGAGTGTTTTTTTGACATAAAAAAACTTAATTCTAACATTTTATCATATATTTTGTATTTTAGCAACAGATTTTTTTGGTTGCCAAAATAAGCATGCTTTAGGAGAAAAATAGAGATTTTACGAGATGGCTGAAATTCCAGAATCGCAAACTTAGCTAAATTCGTCGCCAAAAACAGCTGATGACGTTATCTGGTTCATTCGTGTTCATCGCTTAAATGTGCCAAAAAAATGAACCAAAAATGGAGATTTTAGGAGATTGTCATTCACTGGAATTGCAAAAGTCGCCAAAAGTTGCCAAAATGTATTAAGAGATTTTTGGCGATCGAGATTAAGCTTTAGCGATGATGGGAATCCGACTGCTGGTAGGGTGGATTTTACATCAGTCGTTGCATTAACCTGCATTTTACATAATAAGGCTGTAAATTCGGTTTTATAATTCGATATTAATGTATCAAATCTAGTTTGAATTCCAAATTTTCACCGATTGTAAGGACTAAACCCTATTGTTTAGCAAAATTATAGACTATTTCCTAATTGAAGAAAGACTGCCGAAAAATTTATTGTTATTCTCATACAGTAGAATCAAAGATTTATTTTAATGTCTGAGTTGCAATCGTCTCTGTTGCTGAAGAAACAGTTGGGAGGTGAGTTTAGATGTAGGATTAAAGCTATAATGATTAATTTGAGGTACTTTTAAACACTTGCTCGTACCTAGTCAAACCCTATTCAAAAAGTTCGGAAATGGTAATAAAATACGCGTTGAGTGTGTAAAAATTTTGTTTCAATGAAAAGTTATTGACAAATACCAAAAAAGCCTTGTCCAATCCCATGTGTTATTAGAACAACCACATAGAACCGAAAATATTCCAAGGAAAATTACTTTTGAAACCAAAAAAAAAACAAAAATCTCATTTCAGATTCTAAATCTAGACGTGAATACGCGTCTTTTGACACCCCACTTGGCTTTTTTGGTCTAGTTTTGGGTGGGCCCCCCTAAACTGCACCAGTACCAAATATGTTATCAAATATCGGCAAAATGCACCTTTCCGCGTAGGCGGCCTTCTGCCGCGCTTCAAAAAATAACCCTGGGCTACGCTATTCCAACTCCAGGTGGTTGCCATAGCCGTGGCTACCGCCACGGTGATGTCCTTCCGCGTGCCACTCTTTTCTCACAGGGTAATGTAATTACAACAACCACATGAAAATGACATAAAATTCTGGGGGGTTACTCTGTATCTTTACGACTGCAACCGAGTGCTAAAACACGTCCAAAAATTGCCGGGAGAGGTATCAATAGACGCTCCCAGTACCCATAAATAATAATCCGATTACGAGATCAATTTTTTGAGTAGTTTGAAAGATATTTGGAAACGAATGAAACAATTTCTGTACCAAGAAGACGGGATCGCGTTATTTTTTAAATCGTGGACAATAGTCGGCAACTAAAGATGTAATTCACACAAAAGCTATAGACAACGACTCCGATTAGTTCTTTGGATTTTTGCAAATATTTTTCAAAATAACAACATTATTTATTCTCCGGAGGCCGATTTTCATTTGAACCGAAAAGTGACTTTGGTACTCCTCCCAACATTTTTTAGAATTTGATGATAGTCGTAAACAGTGACCCAAATCGTTGCTATACTAATATATACAAGGTGGCGCAAAAGTAATCTTCCTATCAGAAAATGCTATAAATTTTGCGATTGGCCCCTAAAATCAATTCTGTTTTGACATTTGTGTAGTAAACACATGCAAAATACACGTTAATAAACAATGTTACGCTACACTGCTCCAGAACGCGGAATATTGCTGACTTGAAGAGGAAGATGATTTTTCATCAAAAATAATCATGAGTGATGAGGCCCATTTCCATCATAGCGGGTACGTGAATAAGCAAAATTCTCGCTTCTGGGGCACTGAAAATCCGCATGTAACCCACGAAGAGCCATTACACCCGCTCAAAGTCACTGTATGGTGTGCTGTTTTCGCTGGAGGAGTCATCGGACCTTCGGTCGCGGACCAAACGGTTACTGTGAATGGTGAGCGCTACAGAGCAATGATCAACGAGTTCTTTTTGCCGCAAATTGATGAATTGGGATTGGAAAACATGTGGTTCCAACAAGACGGTGCAACAGCACACACTGCACGTGCCACAACCGATATGCTGAAGGATGCATTTCCCGCGCGCCTAATCTCCCGTTTTGGCGATTTGCACTGGCCAGCAAGATCGCCTGATTTGACCGCTCCAGACTTCTTTTTGTGGGGCTTTTTGAAGTCGCGGGTCTATGCAACAAGCCTCAGACTCTTGCAGCTCTTAAAGACAATATCCGTCAAGAATGTGAGAACCTATCGCGGCCAAAGTGATGGAAAATGCCATAAAAAGGGCTTAAATGACAATCAACTGTGGCGGCGGCCATTTACATGACATCATATTCTCGACTTGATGTAAAAAAAATTAAAAGACCAAATAAAAATAATCCACAAGAAGAATCAAAGTTTTTCATTTTTTTTTTTAATTACAGCCAAAAAACATCGGTAGATTACTTTTGCGCCACCCTGTACATATGTATGCTTGTTCTTTGCGGTCAAGGTCTTTTAAAGAGGTAGACTCCAAAGTAGCACTTGGTGGCAAAAGTGAGCTTATTAGATAGTTTATGAATTTCTATATTAATAGTATTTTGATATTTGCAATGCGGTTTAACTTTTTAATACAAAAATTGTATGGGGCCCAAATATTGTACGTGGGCCAGTAAGGGTAAATTCGTTGGTTTATACTTTTTTGAAGTAAGAACTCCTACAAAAAAAAATATTTCAGTTGTCAATTCTACCTTGTTTAATTTGCCTTGCTCTGTATCGCGATGCGAAAGCAAATGCTATTAGCAAGCTGTCAAATCACATACATTTTTTTTCAAATGCGAAAAAAATTTCTTTCGCATCGCAATACAGAGTAACCCCCCTGAACTTTAACTGCAAATATCTCGCAAACTACTAAAAATATTGGTGCAGCGGAGGGTATTTGTTTCCTTTGGCACTCAAATACTAATAAATTAGCTAAAAATATGATAGGGGTATCAAAAGACGCGTTTTGACCTCAGGATCAATGATCCGAAGTCGAAATATCATTTTTTTGTTCCAGTGAAAAGTTATTAGTGAAAAACCGCAAAATTGACCCAGGTCAGATCCCCAATTCGGGGCCCGATCCATGTTTTTTATGTGCAGAACAGCTTTCCGAGTAGGCGGCCTTCGGCCGCGCTTCAAAAAATAATCCTGGGCTACGCCATTCCAACTCCGTGTGGTTGCCATAGCCGTGGCTACCGCCACGGTGATGTCCTTCCGCGTGCCACTTTTTTTCACAATGTGATTACAACAACCACATGAAAATGACAGAAAATTCTGAACTTTAACTGCAAATGTCTCTTCACGAAAACAAAAAAATTGAATTTCGAGTTCCCAGAATTGATACCGAGGTCAAAACGCGTCTTTTGATACCCCTATCATATTTTTAGATAATTTATTAGTAGTTGAGTGCCAAAAGAAACAAGTACCCAATATTTTTATTATCTTGCGAAAAACCGAAAAATGAACCAGGTCAAATTCTGATTTGGGGTCCCGATCCATGTTTTGTATGTGCAGAACGGTAATTCTTTACGACAGTACCTAGCTGATAATACACCTCCAAAAATATCGAGATGGGTATCAAAAGTCGCGTTTTGACTTCTGTAACAAGAATCGGAATCCGGAAAACCAATATTTTAAGTAATTTGCGAGATCTTTGCAATCAAAGTTCAGAATTTTCTGTCATTTCCATGTGGTTGTTGTAATCACATTACCCTGTGAGAAAAGAGTGGCACGCGGAAGGACATCACCGTGGCGGTAGCCACGGCTATGGCAACCAACCGGAGTTGGAATGGCGTAGCCCAGGGTTATGTTTTGAAGCGCGGCCGAAGGCCGCCAATGCGGAAAGGTGTTAAACATTTCACAAAGTTAACTAAATAAAACATCAGAACATGTCATCACATACCATCACTGTATAAATCAGTGCAAACTTTACCTACTTAATATCAAAAACAATAAAAAGGGGTCACTGCTTCAACAAAACTTAAAATAAAGATATATGCTCCTACGTATCTACAATCAAAATATGTACGCATCTTTGCCCTCTTTCCAGAAGTTGTTGTTGTTGTTGTTGTTAGCAGTGCTTCGTGCTCTTCTAAAGGAAGTCCAAGGAAACGCGCTGTTTCAACAGGGTTGGACCAAAGTGATAGGGGTGTTAAAAGAGTGTGTTCCGAAGAACAGGAAAAGAGATGTTGCGTGTCATGGGGGACCATACCGCATACAGGGCATGTGTTCGGTATGGTGGGGTTCAGTCTGGACAGATAGGAGTTCAGCCTATTGCAAGATCCAGACCGAAGTTGTGCCAGCATGACTCTAGTCTCCCTCGGAAGGACACGTTCTTCCTCAGCAAGAACGGGTGGTTGGGCACCAATAACGACAGCCGGTTCTACGTACCGGAATGCTCCAATTGTAATAGATGGTTGCATCTAACTAGTGGCTCCGGACTAAACCTCTACTCATACACCCGCTAGTTTTTATAGAACTTTTGTGGCCCCTTGCTGTTCACGTCCTACGACGTCCAGTGGCCGTCGTCGATCAAGTATCGCTCCGCCACATATGTCTGACTCTGTCACATCAGTCTCCACGACTAGCACTAACAATGCACATCAGCAAGTAGATCTTCCGAGCGGCCGCTCACGCCCCCAGGCGTCAACATCTCACACAGCAGCTCACAGCTACTCCCTACGTAGCACTTCCCAAGTGGATTTGAGCAATGCTGAGCGTCCGCTCTCCCCCACCCCCTCGGTCAGCCCCTCTTCTTCCAGCATCAGCACGAGTATAAGCCACAACCATCAGCTCCTGGTTCCTTATACTACGTGCACTGTTTGTCGGTTAAGATTATATACGCCGTTGGCATCAGTCAAGTGCAATAACTGCCTTGGCCTGTGTCACCTGCTCATATGCTCTGGACTCGCGAACAGGAACCTATGGACTGATACGTACGTTGCGCCATGCTGTCGAGCTACGCAACCTTCAACGTCGTCCGACTCGCCTTCGCATTTCGGTATCCTGCAATTTAATTGCAACGGCCTAACTGGTAAAATTGTTGAAGTGACACATTTAGGCCCGCTTTCATAAAAGCCGGTTAAATTATTCCTAATCGTCGATTCCTTAATCGCTGATTTTCTGAATCGACAATTTGGTTTTCACCAAAGCCTGGTTAAGTTATCGCCGATTAGACACATCATTGTGAATAAATTAGCAAAAAATTGCATCGTGAATAGGCAAAACAGCTGTTTTTCGTTTTGTTTACGTTTTCACAGAAACTAAATTGCCTGAATTAATTTTATAGAAAACTGTTCAATGCCTAATATTTATCGGATTTTGCTACGGTTGGTGCCAAAAGACGCGTCTGGACCCGGCATAAAGAATCCGAATGCGGAAATTACTAATTTTATTTCTGTAAAAAGTTATCGCCAAAAAATTTACCTAAATCGGTCCAAAATGGGGGATCTGTCCCATGGTATTTATGTGTAAAACATCCCTATCAGCAATATTTCATGCAAATTAGGCACTGAACTGTCTTCTAGAACGGCACCAACTTTCAAAACACTAACAAAACATCACATAGTTTCCAAATTAAATTTGTTTTTGTGGGAATTTAAACAAATGTTGGTTGTGTCCACAGCTGATAAATGCAAATATTTGCTTAATCGGCCACCCATCGCCGGTAAAGTTTATCAGCCGTTTGTGCTAATCGGCCTTGGTGAAAACGGATTTTAGACAAATTAGGATTAAATTCGCCTTAATGAAGCGACTGAACATCAAGATCGCGGCGATTCAGGACACAAAGCTAGGTGGACGGTCGTCTCTTCAGACCTGCAACGGGTACAATGTACACCGTTGTGACCGTGCGAGAGGGCTTGGGGGTGGTCTGGCATTCATCACGCATCAATCTGTGCAGTATCGTCTATTTGAGCCTGACATCGACCCGAGGGACACCACCTTAGAACGTCAAGGTATGGTTGTCCGGTCAGGCGATGTCGACCTTGAAAGCATAAACATTTACATACCTCCTGTCACCTGTTGTCCCAGGGATTACCACCCTGACATTCGTGCGTTACTCAGGGGCGAGAACCGCGTCATCCGTGATGGCTTCAACGCACACCACGACCTGTGGTACTCCAGCTTGCAGGCCGATGGTAGGGGACAGGAGCTGGCTGACCAAATAGATGATTCGACGTTCTGCACGGTAAATGGGGATTCCCCCACTAGAGTGGCGGTAAACTGCTCTAGCTCGCCAGACATCACCATAGTCAGCGCTGGCCTAATAAACTGCGTTGAATGGCGTCCGATGCTGACGCTTGCTTCAGACCACCTACCCATAGTGCTCTCTATCGATCGCCCCACCGACTTTGTCACCGCTGAGAATCGCACATTCACTAACTTCAGTAAAGCCGACTGGTAGGGTTTTCTCACCACAGAGAGCGCCTTCGCTGCTCTTCCCAATCCGTCTGACGTACGAGAAGGGGAAAAGGCGTTTCGTATGGCCCTAATTTCACCCTCCCATCAACACATTCCGTCAGGTAGAATAAAGGAAGTGCGTCCATTCTTCCCCGCAGAGGTAGCGGCCCTGACAAATGAACGTGACCATATTAGACGCCTTGACCCTACGGATCCTCAAATAAGGGATCTTAATGCGGAAATCAGACGCTTAGTAGATCAACACAAACGCGCTAAGTGGGAGGAGCACCTAAGGTCTTGTAACCTCTCGGCTGGAGTTGGCAAATTATGGTCTACGGTGAAATCTTGTCCAACCCGACTAAACCCTTAAGAAAAAAATTAAATTAACCTCGGTCTTTTCAATCAGGGGCATTGTTCATATAAAGCGTAAATCCCACGACAGCCCCGAAGCGATCGACAGTCTAGAGTCACTCAAGGACCTTGACAATGCAAGCATCGAAGGTGATACCTCCTTTCATGATGGAAGCACGACATCAATTACATCAATTACTGATGGAGGCACGACATCAATTACTGCTCTGGGCCAGCATCAATAACGCTTCGCACTTAGTATTAAGTACATCACCAGATTTCTTTCCTTCCAGTTTTTTTCCTTCCATACCGCCATATTTTATAGTAGTAAATTGCTATTAGTGAAAAGCAGTGCAAAGCTTACATACAAACCTTTTTATGATTATAGGTTAGGTTAGGTTAGGTTGCAAGGGCTGAGCCGAAACCACAAGGCAACTGCTCAATACTTAGGCCACCAAAGGGCCCATTGTAATACCCCATACGGTCCCGAAGAAAGGACCCCTTCCCTGCCTACAACGGGTCGAACCACTTCGTGGAATCAATTATGATTATGGTTCCTAACAATTATGAGTCATCGAGTTCCAAAGACTGTTTACGTACCGTGCTAGGCATACTTAGCAGACGTGCGCTAGGTTTAAATATAATACATATTAACGCGCAAAGCCTTTATAAAAAACTGGATGAGTCCCGATATCTTTCCGAAGCTTCTGATATCGACATAATATGCATCTCCGAAACCTGGTTTTCCTCTGTCCATAACGAAACTAAATGGTTATCAACTTTTCAGAGCCGATAGAAGTGGTCATGGTGGTGGTGTCGCTATATACGTTAAAAGTAGTCTATCCTGTATATTCTGTTTTAGTTCTGGTACTAGTGATGCCGTAGAATTTGTGTTTGTAGATGTTATCTCAACGAATGGCGACAAGCTTCTTGTTGGCTGCGCATATATACCCAACCGTCAGGTAAACTTTACGGGCTTTATTGATTTTCTGCAACCCTTACTTCTGAACTACGAAAACATTATCTTAGCTGGTGATTTCAACAGCAACCTGCTCGTAGAGTCTAGTCTGAAAATAAGTATGGAGTCTCTTGGACTTTTCCCCGCTAACTAATTTAACCTTACCAACACATTTTACAAGCACCAGCTCCTCGCTGCTAGACCATTTCTTCGTTAACAGTTCCCAGAAAGTAGCTCTCTATGACCAGCTGTCAGCTCCCAACTTTTCTAAACACGACCTCATATTTCTAACTTATAATTTTCAAACGTCATACACACCATACTCATTCACATATCGTGACTTTAAAAGTATAAATTATAATGCACTTGCTGAATCAGTGTCGTCGGTGGACTGGAGAATAATTCGCTCGTTGACATCGGTTGATGATCAGACAAAGTTCTTTCAAGACAACATAAATAAGCTATTTGATGACCACGTTCCAACAAAACTTAGGGTAGCTAAAAACAATGGTAGGCCGTGGTTCGACGGCAGAATAAAGCATATAATTAACTTGCGTAACTGGCGTACTCGCGGTGGAAAAGGTACAGAACCGAGGAATTGCATATGAGCTTCAAAGCGGCTCGACTCGCTGTCAACAAAGCCATCAGATCGGCTAAAGTAGATTTCTACAAAAATAAGTTTAGCTCCGCTTTAAATTCCAAGGAAACATGGAATACGATAAAAGGAATAGGGATTGTAAAACCCAAAGCTAATCTCACTGTCCTCTCCGATGTCGATGTCATCGATATAAACGAAAGTTTTGTAAATTCGCCTCCCTCGGCTATTAATGTACGCTTTGAAAATTATAGTGCTCCTGTAAATGTGGATGCAAGTCCTCTCGAATTTGTTCGTGTCGATGATTGTGATGTTGTGCAAGCGATACTTTCCGTGAAATCAAACGCTATAGGGTTAGACGGAATTTGTGCTAAATTCTTGAAAATCATCCCACCCGTAATACTGCCCCATATTACCCATTTAATAAACTCTATACTGACAACCCGTGTATTTCCAAAGAGCTGGAAAACCGCTAAATATTATGTTCGAAAATTCTGTTATAGAATATGTTGACACGGCAAGAAATCTTGGTATAGTCTTTAACAAAACACTTACATGGAAAAATCATATTTTTAGTGCGGTAGGTAAAGTGTACGGGATGCTCCGTACACTCTGGTTGACACAGTATTTCACACCACTTCATGGTCGTCAATCGTCGGTTGAGTTCAGAGGCGCAAGATCAAAACCCAGAATAGTTAAACAGGGGGTGCCGCAGGGTGGTGTCCTATCCCCGTTCCTGTTCAACTATTATATATCGAAACTTCCCCCCCCACCAGAGGGTGTCTCGATCGTCTCTTACGCCGACGACTGTACGATTCTGGCAACAGGCCCCTCCGTAGAAGAACTCTGCTCTCGTATTAACTCATACCTCCCAGCCGTGTCCGAATTCTTCGCCGGGAGAAACCTGGCATTGTCACCGAATAAGTCCTCGGCCACCCTATTTACGACGTGGACAACGCAAGTGAACATGGAATTAGACGTCTACGTTGATAATGTCAAGCTACCAACTGTCTCACACCCCAAAATCTTAGGGGTGACGTTTGATAACATGTTCAAATACGGCGCTCACGTAACCGCAATTGCCAATAAAGTCCAAAGCCGTAACAAAATCCTCAAGTCCCTAGCTGGCAGCACTTGGGGTAAAGACAAAGAAACGTTACTAGCTACATATAAAGCAATTGGCCAGCCGGTACTGAGCTACGCGACGCCTATATGGTCGCCGGGGCTAGCTGACACACACTGGACGAGGCTACAGGTCTGCCAAAACACCGCCCTTCGTACCGCCACTGGTTGTCTTCTTATGTCTCCTGAGCATCACTTACATAATGAAGCGAAAATGCTCGCCGTTAAAGAGCATAGCGAGATGTTGACCAGGCAATTCCTGTTCAACTGTTGCAAACCGCAGCATCCGAACGGACGCCTGATCAACGAGGATCCGCCCCCCAGGAGCATAAGGAGCCATCTACGCAAACACTACGATGAGATCCGGCACCTGATTTCCACGCCGTTTGATCCTAAGGTGCACCGGCAGGCCCTCACCCTCATCCACACAAATTCGGTAAATTCCTATGTTGGCTCTCTCCCGGTGAACGCCGTTCTTCAGGCAGCAACACCACCCGTTGCCGAAGAGGAGCGCGAGCTGCCTAGGGAGACTAGGGTGATGCTGGCCCAACTCCGGTCTGGATACTGTAATAGGTTAAACTCTTACCTATCCAGACTGAACCCCGACTTGCCTAATGTCTGTCCGGCATGCGGCTTGTCCCCCCATACCACTAACCATCTTTTTGTCTGCTCATCTGAGCCTACTCTTCTAACACCCATATCCCTCTGGTCCTCCCCTATTGAAGCCGCTAGGTTTTTAGGACTTCCGTTAGAAGAGCTCGATGACAATATTGGGTAAGGTTGACACTGACTACCTAGGCAGGGCAAAGTAGTGTTAAAACAACAACAACAACACCACTTCATATTCGACTACTCTTGTCCAAAGCGTACCTGATACCTACGCTGCTTTATGGCTGTGAGATTTTTTCTAACTGTGACTCCGTGAGTAAAAATAAGCTTAATGTTGCTTATAATAACATTGCTCGATACGTCTATGGGCTGAACAGACTTGATCACGTTTCCTATTACTCTGAAAAGTTGCTTGACATTTCCTTTGACAACCTCTTAAAGGTTAAAACACTTATTACCTTGCATAAGATAATCTACACAAAAGAACCTCATTACCTATTTCGAAGGCTTCAATTTCTTCACTCAACAAGGTCAATGCTTATTACACATATAAAATATCGCATGCAGTTTTCTGATCGACAATTCTTCGTTACTTCAATCCGTCTTTGGAACTCCCTTCCGACTAGAATAAGGCAAATAAGTAATGCACTGCATTTCAAGAACGAGTTATTCTGTTTTTTTAATTGACTTCCACTTTACTCTACAACTCTCGTATTTTATTATCTCTTACCCTTATCCTGTCCCCTCCCTACCTCCTACATTCTCTATACCTCCTACATTCTCTATACTTCAAAACTACTGTTACTGTTCCACCATTGTACTTTCCTTTATTCCTTTATCTCTATAAGATCTAGCAACATATATTGTATCCTATCAAAATGTCTCTGTTTACCAATTTATCTGCTGTTAATTAATGAATTTATTGATATGTATTAGATATACGATTTTTATTATTTATTTATTGTTACCTAATTCTGTTCTGACTAGCACTTTAAAATAATTTTTTCTAATTGTTGTGCTAGGAAAATTAATTAAATAAAATACAAACACAAATTTTTAAATCAATTAATAAATAAAAAATAAATAAAAAAAAAACAAATAAAACCTAACGACAAAATATCCATCGCCTTCGGTGATAAGGTTCAGTCGAAGCCAAAAAGATGCGCGAGCGCCTTCTGCCGACAATTTGTAATGCATCCTCCGTTGAACAAAGAGATTCGCCGAGCCACCAAGGAAGCGCACAAACACAAAAACAGCGATGCGCCCATTGCCATCTCCACAACAGAAGTTCATGAGGCAATTCGGAGATCTAAGAACACCAAATATATTGGCCCCGATGGCATTTCCATGCTGATGCTGAAACACCTCGGCGACGAAGGCATAAGATACCTTACACACATTTTCAACCTTTCCCTGTCCACCTTTGTTATTCCTGAAAGATGGAGACAAGCAAAGGTGGTCCCACTACTAAAGCCTGGCATGCCAGCTGCCGTAGGGGAGTCATATCGCCTGATATCTCTCCTCTCGCCAGTAGTGAAGGTGTTGGAATCTATCTTGTTGCCGTACTTCACCGCAAACCTACGGCTCGACGAACATCAGCATGGATTTCGCAAAAATCACAGCACCACCACCGCGCTGAACGCCATAACCACTCAGATAGGGGACGGATTAAACCAAAAGCGTCCAAACCACAGGACAGTGCTAGTTGCGCTTGACCTGGCCAAACCTTTTGATTCGGTCAACCATGCGCAACTAATGAAAGACCTTGAAGACCTTCCTCCCTGTCTTAAACGTTGGACTGCCAACTACCTGAGTGGTCGTCAATCATCGGTTGAGTTCAGAGGCGCCAGATCAAAACCCAGAATAGTTAAACAAGTGGTGCCACAGGGTGGTGTCCTATCCCCGTTTTTGTTTACCTATTATATATGTAGGATTTTTGTTAGATAAAGTTTATTTAGTTCGCATTTTTGTTACATTTGGTTTCTTACAGTTTATAAGTTTCACATTAGTTTTCTTAATCAGCCCAATTCTAAATACAAATTCCGCACGGATTGTTTCTCTTCTCCCATTCCCCTTATTCTGAATAAAAGTTTCTCGGGAATTTTTTCACTTCTCCCTTTCCTCCAATTCTGAATAATGTTCGAAAATGGGAAAACCGGTTATGAGAGAAAAGTAGCTATTACGAATGTGAGTGAACGGGAGATTTTAGTGCCATTTATACAGAATTTTTTCATGATCAACACGAAAAGGAGAGCTACAGAAAAATGTACATAAGTAAATGTTTTTCAAATGGAAAACTATTTGTGTTGATGCAAAGCCATCCAGAAACTGCTCAAGGATTTCATAAGGGAAGTAAAGAGGTGTTAAATAGATTTTGGCGGAAAACTGAGGAAGAGCTGAATTCGGCAGGACCACCAACAAAATATATTGCGGAACGGAAGAAGGTCCAATAAGTATCGAAATGCGGGCTTATTTACCCTATAATACTTTTGAAATCTGCAAACGTCACAAAGTAGACTAAACATAGAAAGAAAACTGAGTGAAACAACTTAGAACGACTGTGGCAGTTCAAGCGGATTCGTACTATCGCGCAACCTTCTTCTGATACTAATCCAGGGCCGTGCGCAGGAATTGGCCTTGGGGGGGGTTTTAATTTAGATTTGCATTCACATACATTTTTCACTAAGATAAACATATTTGCTGAAACAGATACCTAGACCCATACATCATAAATTTAAATGTTCTTTAACTTTTCTGAAACTGCATACTCTGATACCTAAAACTATACCCAAGAAAACTTTTTTGGTTGTACACATTTTTCTGTATTTGATAGAGAATTGGTGATATGATGGCATATCCCAGCTAACTAAAAGTACAAAAAAAGACTCCTTTCGGACCATAAAACGCTCATTTCTCAGAGCTTTACTCTCCAAAATGAGCTCCTTTCGGAGCGAAAAATCGCTCTACGCGGGAACTCCAACGGAGTCATAAAAAAGAGTCCGAAATGAGTCCGATGAATTTGAAGCGTTTTTTGACTATTTTTAAATGAACTGCGGAGCCTTTTATTCATCCATTCTGAGGTTTTTTGGACTCTTTTCGGAGCCGTTTATTGGTGTTTTTCTGAAGCTTATTTGGGGTCGTTTTTTATTTCTTTTGGGTCATAACTTCTTTGCGCAATTTTTCCCTTCTAACTATTCTGCCGTCACCAATTCTGACTTTCTAAATTATCCCTATGAGCTACATGGGAACAATTTAATTAATTGTCCAACTATATGCGCCAATGATGTTCTTATTTATCTGAAAACTTTGAAGGAATCTTTTAAATGCGGTCCTGATAGGATTCCTACATGCTTCTTGAAGAAGTGTGCTAACAATATTTACCAATTTGTTCAATCTGTCACTAAAGTGTGGTGTTTTTCCAAAAGCATGGAAAGAGTCGTTTCTTCTACCGCTTCATAAAAGCGGAAGCAAGGCTTCTATAGAGAACTATCGTGGCATAGCAAAGCTTTCTGCCATCCCAAAAGTGTGTGAAGCTAATGTTACCAATCAGCTTACGAATCCTATCTCTACCTTGATTTCCGACTGTCAACAAGGGTTCTGTAAGGGAAAGTCCACCGTTACAAACTTACTTGAATTTACTTTGATTTCAGCAAAGCTTTCGATAAAGTGTGTCACTCTTTACTTATTCATAAACTGGATCAGTTGGGTTTCCAGCCGGGTCTATGTCTCCTCAGGAGTTCCTCAAGGAAGCCATCTTGGCCCGATTCTGTTCTTGTTGTTTATAAATGATATTTCTACAGTAATATAGTTTTAGAAAATTTTAATGTATGCCGACGATGTAAAGCTTTGTCATTCGAAGAAGCTTCAATCAGATCTAAATACACTAGTTACTTGGTGCGATTTAAATGTACATGGGTTTTTCGAGAGGAATATCACAGCCAGCTTCCTATACAATTAACAGTTATAGTCTTGAGCAAATGTATGATTTTGTTGACCTTGGGGTTACTATGGACTAAAAACTCGGTTTTAACTGCCACATTAACTTAACAGTCAATAAAGCTAGAGGCGTTCTAGCATTTGTTAAACGATTGTCTAAAGAATTTATGTAACTAACACTCTTTACTACATTAGTCAGACGGTTGTATAATTTGGAACCCACGTTACCAGGTCCTCGTGGATCGCTTAGAATCAGTTCAAAAACAATTTTTAATATTTGCCTCAAGAGATCTTCACTGGGATCCCTTGTATAATTTGCCATCGTATACGAGTCGCTTAAAACTAATTAATCTTCACAGCCTTTCTAGTCGGAGGCAACTGCTTGGAACTGTTTTCATGACTAAATTACTAAATGGTTCAATCGTAAGCCCGTTTATTTTGAGCGAAGTGAACTTCAATGTACCTTCTCGTCCATCAAGACATTTTAACCACTTATCTTGAAACAGTGTCGAACTAATTTTGAATTAAATGAGCCTTTTCGTTGTTTGTGTCAAGATTATCTATAACTACGTTTGATATTTCAGACTCACTATGCAGCATAAAAAAGTCAATTCTTTCTATCCTAAATACATATCAACAATTTGCTTTCATATCCTTTGATTCTTATCTTTATTCTTTACAATAACTATTCGCTGTCAACTAATTATTTATTAATTGTGTCATCTATTTTTTATCTACCTTACTTAGCTGATGAGGTTTTCTCTGTAGCTGAGCAGTTTTAGATCTCGACGATTAACAAACCAAAGCCAGGCTACTGATAAACGTCCATGAAAAATGCCATCTTTACCTTCTGTTAGGTGAAATAAAAAAAAAACCTCAGAAAATGTTGGAAAACATTCAAATATTTGAACGGTGTCGCTCATCTGCTCTCCAACGTTCATTTTCTCACAATTCTCTTTACGCCTACAACAAAAAGGGTCAGAAAACACTCGAAATCTTTCATTCATCAGTTCATTCGCTCTGTTAATTGAAACTGCTCACTGTTTTCATCAGTAAAATTAAAAAAAAAAAATGCCCATACCCTACACAACTTTGTAATTTCGGAAAGCTCCAAGTGCAATTCAAAGTGCCGGACTTATAGTCGCTACCGACGTAGAAAGGCGCATTCAACAAATTGTCAACGAAAAAAGGTGTATTAAAAAATATTTTAACGAAGAAAGGCGCATTAAAAAATATTTCGAGGAAGAAAGGCGCAGTGTATACATTTACAGTAAACTTCACAAGGGATTTGGTGCTGGATTGAAAAAAATTGGGCCAGCCCAAGTACCCATTATACGTATGAATTTTTATTTAGTATTTCGTTTTTTGAATAACTTATATTGCAGCTAGTTATCGAAGCGCGTCTTTCTTTCCTAAAAAATATTTTAAACCGCCTTTCTTTCTTAAAAATTATTTTAATGCGTCTTTCTTTCTCAAGATATTTATAATGCGTCTTTCTTCAAACAAAAAAGGTTTGCGCCTTTCTTCGTCGACAAACAGCTTTGCACCCTTTTTCGTCGATAGGAACGTTATGTATTGGCCAACCTTATTCTTTGCAACTTTCACCAATTTCTTCTTCCGTAAAATTATTTTAACTAATTTTGTCAAAAATTATGAGTCAAGATTCAATACGTTATTTATAAACTGTATTTTGAAAATTTTTGCAAAATTATTGCAACTTAGATTTGGCCATGGGGGGGTTTTAACCCCCAAAACCCCCCCCGTGCGCACGGTCCTGTACTAATCTGTTCATGCTCCTGCACTTCTATTTCATCATTAACTTCCTCCCCCACCAGGTGAAAAGCAGTAATATACATTGATTAATATTTTTTTTACTTTATTTAATGAGAATTTGTTACATTCATTAAACTTTTGAATTTATTTTGGCAAAACAGCTGATTTCGAAAATTCGAAACTCCCGTTCCCCATTTTTTTGCTCCCTAGGAGAAAAGAATTGGAGGAATTTTTCCTAGGGAACAAAAAAATCCGAGAGAACGGAATTCCGCGAGAATATTTATAATTGGGCTGAATGTTTTACATTTACCCAGCAAACATTAAGTTTAGAGGACGATTAGAAAACGACTCGAATTCTAATGTTATACTCTAAGGTAGAAGGTTAGAGAACGATTTGTGAAACTGTCGCGAATCATAGCATTCTCGACAAAAAGGGGACTTAGTTCTCGATATCGAGAAAAAGGTTAGTTATCGATTCGAATTCTAACGTGAAATTCTAATGGGATTCTAATGAGAAATTTCTAACTGAAATGAAATGAAATCCAATTGTTCTTGTTTAGTTCTATTTCGATAAATTTATTGCTTTAAATATGTTTGACATGTTTTAAGCTTAAATATCCAATGGGAATAAAATTCAAAGTTTTTATACCTTAGTTTATAAATACAATACTTGACAATACACGCATCTTCGCTATTCGAGTGTTTCTCTAATCGTTCTCTAATCGTCCTCTAGCCTAGTTCTCTAACGTGATTTTCGATTAGAAATACATTAGAGAACTACATTAGAATTCTAATGAAAAACTACAGTATTTCTCTAACGTTAGAGGCTGTGTTTGCTGGGTAGTTACATTTGTCCGAAATAATGATTTTAGCTTTATTATGAACGTTTAGTTCATCACACTTTTATTTGCTTGTTTTTTAATTAAATTCTGTTCGGTTCACAAGTATAATATTTTACTTCTTATAGCGGCGACGGCTGAAAACGAACTCACTTAACTGTGATCAAAAACGGGATAAAACGGTTGCTAAAGTTAGGTTGGTACGGCTGTAGGCAGAGTTGCCCTCTGCAAGGCTAGCTTTGGAGTTGCCGGCCTAACAAAAGACAGCTGTTTAGGAACCGAATCCTACATTCGGCCCTCGTGACTCATCATTCGGCTCGAATGATGACGCTCGCGGTGATTCGGTTGCGGGCTCCCACTTCTTCATATGTTCGGTGACCGTTATGGTGCTACCCGGACCCTCGTGGTCCCCCACCTTGCGGACTTCGTAACGATCCCTAGCCAAGACTCTAGTAACCTTGTAAGGGCCTAGGAATTTTCCCCTCAACTTCAGCCCTGAACCATACTGGGTGCGCTTAATGGCGACGAGCTCATCTACCCTATACTTTACTACTTCTTTGCGACTCTTATCGAAGGTCTTACGATTCTCTTGTTGAATTTTGGCTACACATAACTCTCCGAATTCTTCCCATAATTCAGACCCGGTCGTTGGGTTTTCGCCCAGAGCGCTACATGGTGGTTCGTTAGCCTTCGTATTTGGCTTGAACTCCACCCGATCCTCACTGACAACCAAGGTTACCTGCTTCAATATGTCATTGCCGATCACAGCCGCGTACGTCATATCACGCTCCCTGGTGACATGGAACGTAACCTCCAATACTATTCCGTCGACCATGACCGATTTGGTAAAACTGCCTAGAGTAGTTAAACCGCCCTCTCCTACACCGACCAAACGACGTCTGTCTTTATCTAGCTCGATATCTTCGTCCAGTCTGAGCAAGGTGTCGTAGCGCATTAGACAGAGATCGCACCCGGTGTCGATCAACGCGGAAAAAGTTACCTGGTCGCAGGTCACGTCAACAAATAGACACTTACCCGCCGTGCTAAGCTTACGACAACCTTTATCACCCAGGGGATTTGCATTGTGGCTTTCCATCTTAATGGCAGCGGGTGCGCTCGGACAGTCAGCTGACCGGTGTCCCGGCTTTCCACACCTAAAGCACTTGAAAGGTTCTCGACAATCTTTGGCTAGATGAGATGTGCTACTGCACTTAAAACACTTTTTCCCGCCTTCTCTACGTGCACCCTGACTCGCCAAAGACTTATCTCCTATGCTTAATCGGTTCGGGTTCGAGGTGGTCGCTTGATGGCGGCTCGACCGAATCTTTTCGTACACTAAAATTTGCTCTTTTAACTCTGACACAGTTTTCGCTAAATATAGGTTCATCTTATTCTGCTTCGAGTCTGGTATACCTTCAATAAAATATTCGATGAGGCTCATCTCATCGAGCCCTATTGGCTTACCTATCTCCATTAAAGCGTAGAGGTATTCTCGGTAGTCCTCGGTACCACGTTTTTGTCTACTCATTAAAGCCCTATGTACTTCTATCGCAGAAACCTTTGAACCAAACTCAGACTTCAGTGCTTGCACTAACGAACTCCAACTGGTTACGTAACGCTGACTTCGTATAAACAATTTTGCAGCTCCTTTAAGAAGCTGCTTTGCGTATATGAACTTTTGGAGCTCGTTCCACTGCACCGCACTAGCATTTTGTTCAAAGTCTTCTAACCACTCCTCTATTTGTGGCGAACCTGACCCACTGAACGATGTTAAAGACTCTTCTATGTCGCGCAAGGTAAAGGGGGTGCGAGGGTTATCATACACAGAAGCTACATCGTCATCACCGCTCGCGTCGTCACTCTCACCATCAACGTTAAGGCCGAAATGCTCTAATAGCCGGTCCTGCAGAGTGACTTTTCTACCTGTAGTGGCTAGACCTAGCTCCAACAACTTTTGTCTCAACCCTACCACGTTCAAATTTAAAATCTCTCCGCGATCCATTTTCGACCGTTTCCGCTTGTCTACAACCGAGCTTAATATTAAAAGGTGTCCTTTTTTTTATTTAGACTTGTCAATTTAATTGGTAACAACCTTCAATCTAGTTCTTTTATTAACTACCCTAATCTGGCTTTGTTTGTTGGTTCAATAGTAATAGTTTTAATCGGTTTTAATTTTGTAAACGTACATTAGGCTGCCCTATTCTATCTTCTTATGTTTGTTTTTACTTTATATGAGAACACAGGACCACCCTATACACGAGTATTCACAAGTTTTAACATTCAAAATATTCAAAGCTTACATTTAACATACGTGTACATATGGATTGCGATATAAAACCAAAATACATATAAGTATACAAAGATACAAATTACAGATGACCATACCTTCTTGCACATACACACATATGCGCATAAACCTGTCACCTCTTTTATGCCGCTCTGCTGCTATACTTCGCTGCCTGTCGCACAACCTCTGCTACCTTACTTTTCGCTGCTCTGCTGCTACCGCCTCTGCTTGCGGAACTATGCGCTGCTCTGCCGTGAATCTGCGTCGGTTGGTACACCTCTGCTAACAAATTGCCGTTGCGTGATACAGCTTGTGGGTATATATATAGCTGATTTCAATGTGTAACGTGATAGCAGCTAACGGGTCTTAAGAGTGACTACCGCTTGGTACAGTCTGCCAGCCGTGCCTCGATATTATCGAGCCCTTGATTTTGGAGACACTCCAACAAACAGTTTTTGATAGCACTAGTGGACCGCGTGTCTCACTATGCCTTCCAGTAATAATTTGAAGATTTTCTTTGCTCGCGCTTTTCTTTACGCGCTTCCGCTTCGCTTAAGTTTTTCTTAAATTTTGTAGGCGTGTTTTTGTTCGTTATGCCGATTCTGACACCACTTTTGTAGGATTTTTGTTAGATAAAGTTTATTTAGTTCGCATTTTTGTTACATTTGGTTTCTTACAGTTTATAAGTTTCACATTAGTTTTCTTAATGTTTTACATTTAGTTACATTTGTCCGAAATAATGATTTTAGCTTTATTATGAACGTTTAGTTCATCACACTTTTATTTGCTTGTTTTTTAATTAAATTCTGTTCGGTTCACAAGTATAATATTTTACTTCTTATAGCGGCGACGGCTGAAAACGAACTCACTTAACTGTGATCAAAAACGGGATAAAACGGTTGCTAAAGCTAAGTTAGGTTGGTACGGCTGTAGGCAGAGTTGCCCTCTGCAAGGCTAGCTTTGGAGTTGCCGGCCTAACAAAAGACAGCTGTTTAGGAACCGAATCCTACATTCGGCCCTCGTGACTCATCATTCGGCTCGAATGATGACGCTCGCGGTGATTCGGTTGCGGGCTCCCACTTCTTCATATGTTCGGTGACCGTTATGGTGCTACCCGGACCCTCGTGGTCCCCCACCTTGCGGACTTCGTAACGATCCCTAGCCAAGACTCTAGTAACCTTGTAAGGGCCTAGGAATTTTCCCCTCAACTTCAGCCCTGAACCATACTGGGTGCGCTTAATGGCGACGAGCTCATCTACCCTATACTTTACTACTTCTTTGCGACTCTTATCGAATATCTTACGATTCTCTTGTTGAATTTTGGCTATATTTTCCTGCGCATCTTTCCGAGCTTGCTCTCGCTCTGAGTCTAAATCCCTAATGGCCGCTTCTTCTAGCAACTCCTGCAGCTCAGGGATGGCTTTCACTCGCATCTCGACCCCTGTAAGCAGCCTGAAGGGCGTTACTTTAGTGCTACGTGGCGGTGTGCTGTTGATAGTTTGCTGTACTATTTCGAGGTGTTTGTACCATTGACTCGGGTCACCAGCGCACAACTTCGACAACATGGGAACGATTATTCTGTGAATACGTTCTACCTGTCCGTTTCCACGAGGAACGCCCGTTGCTATCAGGAGATGCTGAATTCCCTCCAGCTCGCAGTACTCCTTAAATGCATTCGAGGTGAACGCCGATCCCCGATCCGAAATGATACGCTTTGGGTTCCCGAACGTCGCTGCCTGCCATTTCAGTTGGTTTATGACACCCTCAGCTGCAGTGTTCCTAGATGCGTACAACCACACGAACTTGGAGAAAGCATCTACCACAACAAAAAGGTACTTATAGTGCTTCGATGTCAACTCGATGGGTCCGAGATGGTCTACGTGATAGGTCCCCAGAGGTTTATCTTCCTTTCCTATCGGCGCTAAAAACCCTTCTTTCTTCCCTGTTTTAGACTCTGCGACGATACATTCAACGCAACTCTTCACTATTCGCGACGCCTTGCTGGACAACTGTGGAATATAGAAGGTCTTTTCTACTGCCTCTTGAGTTCGTTTTGGAGAGAAATGACCCTGATTGTGAGCGACTTTTATTAACTCCTCTTCCATCGTAGCGGGTACGACAACCAGTTCCTTAATGGGATCTTTGTGCAATACTCCGTGTTTAAGATAAAAGTCCTCGTAAGCGTCTTTCTCGAGTACCTTCACGATCGCCTTTATCCACGGGTCCATCAATTGCGCTTGCCTCAACCGGTGCTGCAGCGAGTCCTCCAGCATGAGACAGGAGACACGACTTAAAGCGTCCACGTGCCTCATCTTGCTACCGCTACGGTGTTCTATCTCATACGAGAAATCTTGCAGGAAGAGTGCCCAACGAGACACCCTTAATGGGATATCCCGTTTACGCATCGTCATCGTAAAGGCGTTGCTATCAGTTACGATCTTGAATTTTAGCCCCAACAGGTACACTCGCCACTTTTTAAGTGCCCCAACTATGGCCAGCACTTCCAACTCATAGGAGTGGTACTTTTCTTCGGTTTCCGTCGTTTTCCGACTCATGTACTGTATGGGGTGAAATTGTTGATCGTCGACATCCTTCTGGAGTAGAACCGCACCGTAACCGTACATGGACGCGTCAGTGTGCACTTCCGTTTGGGCTTTGGGGTTATACAACCGTAACACGGGGGCCTTCACCAGTGCTGCCTTCAACTGCTCGAATGCCAACAGCTGCTCTTCCTTCATGGCGAACTTCGTATCGCGACGTAGGAGATCCGACAGTGGTTTAGCGACCACTGCGTAACCCTCTATGAAACGCCTAAAATACGAGGTCAACCCTAAGAAACGCTGAACCGATTTGCGATCGCGCGGTACGGGAAACTTCTCGACGGCCCTGGTTTTGGCTTCCGACGGCTTAATGGTTCCCCCTTCTATTATGTACCCCAAAAACTCAACGGTGGTCTGGAGAAACAGGCACTTCTCCCATCGGAGACGCAGATTATACTGCTCAGCCCTATCTAAAACAGTCTTCAACTTTTGGACACCCTCATCTAGATCCTTAGTGGGAATGATGAGGTCGTCCATGTAGGCAAAAATGAAACGAGAGAACACGGCTGGGGAGTTCGATATTCCGAACGGGACATACAGAAACTCGTACTGATCGTTATGGGTAACGAACGATGTATACTTCCTAGAGCTGGGTTCGACTGGTACGTGAAAAAATCCGTTAACGAGATCCAGCGTGGAGAAGACCTTTGCCCCCTGTAACCGTTCAATCACATCATCCATAAGTGGCATTGGAAAGTTGTCCCGCACAATCTTTTCGTTCAACCGCCTGTAGTCGCAACAAAGCCGCTTGCCTCCGTCCTTCTTCGATACCAACACGATAGGTGAGGCGTACTCCGACTTGCTGCGCTGGACAACTCCTTCATCCAACCATTTTGCCACCTGTTCGTCAACGATGCGTCTGTCCATGTACGACATTCGCCTTGGTCCTGAATAAACGGGTACATCGTCGGTCAGCAAGATCTTCATCTCCACTGGAGACCGCTGCATTTTCTTCGGCGTATACGAGTTCACCATTTTATTCACTATACCAGCCTTATCCCAGCTGAGGTGTGGCATCTCCAACTCACGCTCGCCATTTTCAGCCGCTACAGCTACACATAACTCTCCGAATTCTTCCCATAATTCAGACCCGGTCGTTGGGTTTTCGCCCAGAGCGCTACATGGTGGTTCGTTAGCCTTCGTATTTGGCTTGAACTCCACCCGATCCTCACTGACAACCAAGGTTACCTGCTTCAATATGTCATTGCCGATCACAGCCGCGTACGTCATATCACGCTCCCTGGTGACATGGAACGTAACCTCCAATACTATTCCGTCGACCATGACCGATTTGGTAAAACTGCCTAGAGTAGTTAAACCGCCCTCTCCTACACCGACCAAACGACGTCTGTCTTTATCTAGCTCGATATCTTCGTCCAGTCTGAGCAAGGTGTCGTAGCGCATTAGACAGAGATCGCACCCGGTGTCGATCAACGCGGAAAAAGTTACCTGGTCGCAGGTCACGTCAACAAATAGACACTTACCCGCCGTGCTAAGCTTACGACAACCTTTATCACCCAGGGGATTTGCATTGTGGCTTTCCATCTTAATGGCAGCGGGTGCGCTCGGACAGTCAGCTGACCGGTGTCCCGGCTTTCCACACCTAAAGCACTTGAAAGGTTCTCGACAATCTTTGGCTAGATGAGATGTGCTACTGCACTTAAAACACTTTTTCCCGCCTTCTCTACGTGCACCCTGACTCGCCAAAGACTTATCTCCTATGCTTAATCGGTTCGGGTTCGAGGTGGTCGCTTGATGGCGGCTCGACCGAATCTTTTCGTACACTAAAATTTGCTCTTTTAACTCTGACACAGTTTTCGCTAAATATAGGTTCATCTTATTCTGCTTCGAGTCTGGTATACCTTCAATAAAATATTCGATGAGGCTCATCTCATCGAGCCCTATTGGCTTACCTATCTCCATTAAAGCGTAGAGGTATTCTCGGTAGTCCTCGGTACCACGTTTTCGTCTACTCATTAAAGCCCTATGTACTTCTATCGCAGAAACCTTTGAACCAAACTCAGACTTCAGTGCTTGCACTAACGAACTCCAACTGGTTACGTAACGCTGACTTCGTATAAACAATTTTGCAGCTCCTTTAAGAAGCTGCTTTGCGTATATGAACTTTTGGAGCTCGTTCCACTGCACCGCACTAGCATTTTGTTCAAAGTCTTCTAACCACTCCTCTATTTGTGGCGAACCTGACCCACTGAACGATGTTAAAGACTCTTCTATGTCGCGCAAGGTAAAGGGGGTGCGAGTGGGTAAACTGCCTGGTGTTGCTCTTGATGGAGACGAACCAGGGTTATCATACACAGAAGCTACATCGTCATCACCGCTCGCGTCGTCACTCTCACCATCAACGTTAAGGCCGAAATGCTCTAATAGCCGGTCCTGCAGAGTGACTTTTCTACCTGTAGTGGCTAGACCTAGCTCCAACAACTTTTGTCTCAACCCTACCACGTTCAAATTTAAAATCTCTCCGCGATCCATTTTCGACCGTTTCCGCTTGTCTACAACCGAGCTTAATATTAAAAGGTGTCCTTTTTTTTATTTAGACTTGTCAATTGTAACAATTGTAATTGGTAACAACCTTCAATCTAGTTCTTTTATTAACTACCCTAATCTGGCTTTGTTTGTTGGTTCAATAGTAAAAGTTTTAATCGGTTTTAATTTTGTAAACGTACATTAGGCTGCCCTATTCTATCTTCTTATGTTTGTTTTTACTTTATATGAGAACACAGGACCACCCTATACACGAGTATTCACAAGTTTTAACATTCAAAATATTCAAAGCTTACATTTAACATACGTGTACATATGGATTGCGATATAAAACCATACATATAAGTATACAAAGATACAAATTACAGATGACCATACCTTCTTGCACATACACACATATGCGCATAAACCTGTCACCTCTTTTATGCCGCTCTGCTGCTATACTTCGCTGCCAGTCGCACAACCTCTGCTACCTTACTTTTCGCTGCTCTGCTGCTACCGCCTCTGCTTGCGGAACTATGCGCTGCTCTGCCGTGAATCTGCGTCGGTTGGTACACCTCTGCTAACAAATTGCCGTTGCGTGATACAGCTTGTGGGTATATATATAGCTGATTTCAATGTGTAACGTGATAGCAACTAACGGGTCTTAAGAGTGACTACCGCTTGGTACAGTCTGCCAGCCGTGCCTCGATATTATCGAGCCCTTGATTTTGGAGACACTCCAACAAACAGTTTTTGATAGCACTAGTGGACCGCGTGTCTCACTATGCCTTCCAGTAATAATTTGAAGATTTTCTTTGCTCGCGCTTTTCTTTACGCGCTTCCGCTTCGCTTAAGTTTTTCTTTAATTTTGTAGGCGTGTTTTTGTTCGTTATGCCGATTCTGACACCACTTTTGTAGGATTTTTGTTAGATAAAGTTTATTTAGTTCGCATTTTTGTTACATTTGGTTTCTTACAGTTTATAAGTTTCACATTAGTTTTCTTAATGTTTTACATTTAGTTACATTTGTCCGAAATAATGATTTTAGCTTTATTATGAACGTTTAGTTCATCACACTTTTATTTGCTTGTTTTTTAATTAAATTCTGTTCGGTTCACAAGTATAATATTTTACTTCTTATAGCGGCGACGGCTGAAAACGAACTCACTTAACTGTGATCAAAAACGGGATAAAACGGTTGCTAAAGCTAAGTTAGGTTGGTACGGCTGTAGGCAGAGTTGCCCTCTGCAAGGCTAGCTTTGGAGTTGCCGGCCTAACAAAAGACAGCTGTTTAGGAACCGAATCCTACATTCGGCCCTCGTGACTCATCATTCGGCTCGAATGATGACGCTCGCGGTGATTCGGTTGCGGGCTCCCACTTCTTCATATGTTCGGTGACCGTTATAGTGCTACCCGGACCCTCGTGGTCCCCCACCTTGCGGACTTCGTAACGATCCCTAGCCAAGACTCTAGTAACCTTGTAAGGGCCTAGGAATTTTCCCCTCAACTTCAGCCCTGAACCATACTGGGTGCGCTTAATGGCGACGAGCTCATCTACCCATACTTTACTACTTCTTTGCGACTCTTATCGAAGGTCTTACGATTCTCTTGTTGAATTTTGGCTATATTTTCCTGCGCATCTTTCCGAGCTTGCTCTCGCTCTGAGTCTAAATCCCTAATGGCCGCTTCTTCTAGCAACTCCTGCAGCTCAGGGATGGCTTTCACTCGCATCTCGACCCCTGTAAGCAGCCTGAAGGGCGTTACTTTAGTGCTACGTGGCGGTGTGCTGTTGATAGTTTGCTGTACTATTTCGAGGTGTTTGTACCATTGACTCGGGTCACCAGCGCACAACTTCGACAACATGGGAACGATTATTCTGTGAATACGTTCTACCTGGCCGTTTCCACGAGGAACGCCCGTTGCTATCAGGAGATGCTGAATTCCCTCCAGCTCGCAGTACTCCTTAAATGCATTCGAGGTGAACGCCGATCCCCGATCCGAAATGATACGCTTTGGGTTCCCGAACGTCGCTGCCTGCCATTTCAGTTGGTTTATGACACCCTCAGCTGCAGTGTTCCTAGATGCGTACAACCACACGAACTTGGAGAAAGCATCTACCACAACAAAAAGGTACTTATAGTACTTCGATGTCAACTCGATGGGTCCGAGATGGTCGACGTGATAGGTCCCCAGAGGTTTATCTTCCTTTCCTATCGGCGCTAAAAACCCTTCTTTCTTCCCTGTTTTAGACTCTGCGACGATACATTCAACGCAACTCTTCACTATTCGCGACGCCTTGCTGGACAACTGTGGAATATAGAAGGTCTTTTCTACTGCCTCTTGAGTTCGTTTTGGAGAGAAATGACCCTGATTGTGAGCGACTTTTATTAACTCCTCTTCCATCGTAGCGGGTACGACAACCAGTTCCTTAATGGGATCTTTGTGCAATACTCCGTGTTTAAGATAAAAGTCCTCGTAAGCGTCTTTCTCGAGTACCTTCACGATCGCCTTTATCCACGGGTCCATCAATTGCGCTTGCCTCAACCGGTGCTGCAGCGAGTCCTCCAGCATGAGACAGGAGACACGACTTAAAGCGTCCACGTGCCTCATCTTGCTACCGCTACGGTGTTCTATCTCATACGAGAAATCTTGCAGGAAGAGTGCCCAACGAGACACCCTTAATGGGATATCCCGTTTACGCATCGTCATCGTAAAGGCGTTGCTATCAGTTACGATCTTGAATTTTAGCCCCAACAGGTACACTCGCCACTTTTTAAGTGCCCCAACTATGGCCAGCACTTCCAACTCATAGGAGTGGTACTTTTCTTCGGTTTCCGTCGTTTTCCGACTCATGTACTGTATGGGGTGAAATTGTTGATCGTCGACATCCTTCTGGAGTAGAACCGCACCGTAACCGTACATGGACGCGTCAGTGTGCACTTCCGTTTGGGCTTTGGGGTTATACAACCGTAACACGGGGGCCTTCACCAGTGCTGCCTTCAACTGCTCGAATGCCAACAGCTGCTCTTCCTTCATGGCGAACTTCGTATCGCGACGTAGGAGATCCGACAGTGGTTTAGCGACCACTGCGTAACCCTCTATGAAACGCCTAAAATACGAGGTCAACCCTAAGAAACGCTGAACCGATTTGCGATCGCGCGGTACGGGAAACTTCTCGACGGCCCTGGTTTTGGCTTCCGACGGCTTAATGGTTCCCCCTTCTATTATGTACCCCAAAAACTCAACGGTGGTCTGGAGAAACTGGCACTTCTCCCATCGGAGACGCAGATTATACTGCTCAGCCCTATCTAAAACAGTCTTCAACTTTTGGACACCCTCATCTAGATCCTTAGTGGGAATGATGAGGTCGTCCATGTAGGCAAAAATGAAACGAGAGAACACGGCTGGGGAGTTCGATATTCCGAACGGGACATACAGAAACTCGTACTGATCGTTATGGGTAACGAACGATGTATACTTCCTAGAGCTGGGTTCGACTGGTACGTGAAAAAATCCGTTAACGAGATCCAGCGTGGAGAAGACCTTTGCCCCCTGTAACCGTTCAATCACATCATCCATGAGTGGCATTGGAAAGTTGTCCCGCACAATCTTTTCGGTCAACCGCCTGTAGTCGCAACAAAGCCGCTTGCCTCCGTCCTTCTGCGATACCAACACGATAGGTGAGGCGTACTCCGACTTGCTGCGCTGGACAACTCCTTCATCCAACCATTTTGCCACCTGTTCGTCAACGATGCGTCTGTCCATGTACGACATTCGCCTTGGTCCTGAATAAACGGGTACATCGTCGGTCAGCAAGATCTTCATCTCCACTGGAGACCGCTGCATTTTCTTCGGCATATACGAGTTCACCATTTTATTCACTATACCAGCCTTATCCCAGCTGAGGTGTGGCATCTCCAACTCACGCTCGCCATTTTCAGCCGCTACAGCTACACATAACTCTCCGAATTCTTCCCATAATTCAGACCCGGTCGTTGGGTTTTCGCCCAGAGCGCTACATGGTGGTTCGTTAGCCTTCGTATTTGGCTTGAACTCCACCCGATCCTCACTGACAACCAAGGTTACCTGCTTCAATATGTCATTGCCGATCACAGCCGCGTACGTCATATCACGCTCCCTGGTGACATGGAACGTAACCTCCAATACTATTCCGTCGACCATGACCGATTTGGTAAAACTGCCTAGAGTAGTTAAACCGCCCTCTCCTACACCGACCAAACGACGTCTGTCTTTATCTAGCTCGATATCTTCGTCCAGTCTGAGCAAGGTGTCGTAGCGCATTAGACAGAGATCGCACCCGGTGTCGATCAACGCGGAAAAAGTTACCTGGTCGCAGGTCACGTCAACAAATAGACACTTACCCGCCGTGCTAAGCTTACGACAACCTTTATCACCCAGGGGATTTGCATTGTGGCTTTCCATCTTAATGGCAGCGGGTGCGCTCGGACAGTCAGCTGACCGGTGTCCCGGCTTTCCACACCTAAAGCACTTGAAAGGTTCTCGACAATCTTTGGCTAGATGAGATGTGCTACTGCACTTAAAACACTTTTTCCCGCCTTCTCTACGTGCACCCTGACTCGCCAAAGACTTATCTCCTATGCTTAATCGGTTCGGGTTCGAGGTGGTCGCTTGATGGCGGCTCTACCGAATCTTTTCGTACACTAAAATTTGCTCTTTTAACTCTGACACAGTTTTCGCTAAATATAGGTTCATCTTATTCTGCTTCGAGTCTGGTATACCTTCAATAAAATATTCGATGAGGCTCATCTCATCGAGCCCTATTGGCTTACCTATCTCCATTAAAGCGTAGAGGTATTCTCGGTAGTCCTCGGTACCACGTTTTCGTCTACTCATTAAAGCCCTATGTACTTCTATCGCAGAAACCTTTGAACCAAACTCAGACTTCAGTGCTTGCACTAACGAACTCCAACTGGTTACGTAACGCTGACTTCGTATAAACAATTTTGCAGCTCCTTTAAGAAGCTGCTTTGCGTATATGAACTTTTGGAGCTCGTTCCACTGCACCGCACTAGCATTTTCTTCTAACCACTCCTCTATTTGTGGCGAACCTGACCCACTGAACGATGTTAAAGACTCTTCTATGTCGCGCAAGGTAAAGGGGGTGCGAGTGGGTAAACTGCCTGGTGTTGCTCTTGATGGAGACGAACCAGGGTTATCATACACAGAAGCTACATCGTCATCACCGCTCGCGTCGTCACTCTCACCATCAACGTTAAGGCCGAAATGCTCTAATAGCCGGTCCTGCAGAGTGACTTTTCTACCTGTAGTGGCTAGACCTAGCTCCAACAACTTTTGTCTCAACCCTACCACGTTCAAATTTAAAATCTCTCCGCGATCCATTTTCGACCGTTTCCGCTTGTCTACAACCGAGCTTAATATTAAAAGGTGTCCTTTTTTTTATTTAGACTTGTCAATTGTAACAATTGTAATTGGTAACAACCTTCAATCTAGTTCTTTTATTAACTACCCTAATCTGGCTTTGTTTGTTGGTTCAATAGTAAAAGTTTTAATCGGTTTTAATTTTGTAAACGTACATTAGGCTGCCCTATTCTATCTTCTTATGTTTGTTTTTACTTTATATGAGAACACAGGACCACCCTATACACGAGTATTCACAAGTTTTAACATTCAAAATATTCAAAGCTTACATTTAACATACGTGTACATATGGATTGCGATATAAAACCAAAATACATATAAGTATACAAAGATACAAATTACAGATGACCATACCTTCTTGCACATACACACATATGCGCATAAACCTGTCACCTCTTTTATGCCGCTCTGCTGCTATACTTCGCTGCCAGTCGCACAACCTCTGCTACCTTACTTTTCGCTGCTCTGCTGCTACCGCCTCTGCTTGCGGAACTATGCGCTGCTCTGCCGTGAATCTGCGTCGGTTGGTACACCTCTGCTAACAAATTGCCGTTGCGTGATACAGCTTGTGGGTATATATATAGCTGATTTCAATGTGTAACGTGATAGCAGCTAACGGGTCTTAAGAGTGACTACCGCTTGGTACAGTCTGCCAGCCGTGCCTCGATATTATCGAGCCCTTGATTTTGGAGACACTCCAACAAACAGTTTTTGATAGCACTAGTGGACCGCGTGTCTCACTATGCCTTCCAGTAATAATTTGAAGATTTTCTTTGCTCGCGCTTTTCTTTACGCGCTTCCGCTTCGCTTAAGTTTTTCTTTAATTTTGTAGGCGTGTTTTTGTTCGTTATGCCGATTCTGACACCACTTTTGTAGGATTTTTGTTAGATAAAGTTTATTTAGTTCGCATTTTTGTTACATTTGGTTTCTTACAGTTTATAAGTTTCACATTTAGTTACATTTGTCCGAAATAATGATTATAGCTTTATTATGAACGTTTAGTTCATCACACTTTTATTTGCTTGTTTTTAATTAAATTCTGTTCGGTTCACAAGTATAATATTTTACTTCTTATAGCGGCGACGGCTGAAAACGAACTCACTTAACTGTGATCAAAAACGGGATAAAACGGTTGCTAAAGCTAAGTTAGGTTGGTACGGCTGTAGGCGGAGTTGCCCTCTGCAAGGCTAGCTTTGGAGTTGCCGGCCTAACAAAAGACAGCTGTTTAGGAACCGAATCCTACATTCGGCCCTCGTGACTCATCATTCGGCTCGAATGATGACGCTCGCGGTGATTCGGTTGCGGGCTCCCACTTCTTCATATGTTCGGTGACCGTTATGGTGCTACCCGGACCCTCGTGGTCCCCCACCTTGCGGACTTCGTAACGATCCCTAGCCAAGACTCTAGTAACCTTGTAAGGGCCTAGGAATTTTCCCCTCAACTTCAGCCCTGAACCATACTGGGTGCGCTTA
Organism: Sphenella marginata; assembly: GCA_951509765.1. Taxonomy (NCBI): domain Eukaryota; kingdom Metazoa; phylum Arthropoda; class Insecta; order Diptera; family Tephritidae; genus Sphenella; species Sphenella marginata. The sequence continues at coordinate 50,360,310 of OX608079.1, read as the reverse complement.
ATGGCGACGAGCTCATCTACCCTATACTTTACTACTTCTTTGCGACTCTTATCGAAGGTCTTACGATTCTCTTGTTGAATTTTGGCTATATTTTCCTGCGCATCTTTCCGAGCTTGCTCTCGCTCTGAGTCTAAATCCCTAATGGCCGCTTCTTCTAGCAACTCCTGCAGCTCAGGGATGGCTTTCACTCGCATCTCGACCCCTGTAAGCAGCCTGAAGGGCGTTACTTTAGTGCTACGTGGCGGTGTGCTGTTGATAGTTTGCTGTACTATTTCGAGGTGTTTGTACCATTGACTCGGGTCACCAGCGCACAACTTCGACAACATGGGAACGATTATTCTGTGAATACGTTCTACCTGGCCGTTTCCACGAGGAACGCCCGTTGCTATCAGGAGATGCTGAATTCCCTCCAGCTCGCAGTACTCCTTAAATGCATTCGAGGTGAACGCCGATCCCCGATCCGAAATGATACGCTTTGGGTTCCCGAACGTCGCTGCCTGCCATTTCAGTTGGTTTATGACACCCTCAGCTGCAGTGTTCCTAGATGCGTACAACCACACGAACTTGGAGAAAGCATCTACCACAACAAAAAGGTACTTATAGTGCTTCGATGTCAACTCGATGGGTCCGAGATGGTCGACGTGATAGGTCCCCAGAGGTTTATCTTCCTTTCCTATCGGCGCTAAAAACCCTTCTTTCTTCCCTGTTTTAGACTCTGCGACGATACATTCAACGCAACTCTTCACTATTCGCGACGCCTTGCTGGACAACTGTGGAATATAGAAGGTCTTTTCTACTGCCTCTTGAGTTCGTTTTGGAGAGAAATGACCCTGATTGTGAGCGACTTTTATTAACTCCTCTTCCATCGTAGCGGGTACGACAACCAGTTCCTTAATGGGATCTTTGTGCAATACTCCGTGTTTAATGCTATGTTTCCACCAAACCAAACACCGTGTTTAAAAGGGTTTGGGTTATGTAGAAATGTCAAGTTTTCCACTGATAGTTTGCCGGAAAATGGGTTTACACCCACTAAACAATTTATTATGATCGTCGTTCCGATTTAGTGGGTGTAAACCCATTTTCCGGTAAACTCTCAGTAGAAAAACTTGACATTTCTACATAACCATTTCTACATAACCCAAACCCTTTTAAACACGGTGTTTGGTTTGGTGGAAACACCGCGTAAGATAAAAGTCCTCGTAAGCGTCTTTCTCGAGTACCTTCACGATCGCCTTTATCCACGGGTCCATCAATTGCGCTTGCCTCAACCGGTGCTGCAGCGAGTCCTCCAGCATGAGACAGGAGACACGACTTAAAGCGTCCACGTGCCTCATCTTGCTACCGCTACGGTGTTCTATCTCATACGAGAAATCTTGCAGGAAGAGTGCCCAACGAGACACCCTTAATGGGATATCCCGTTTACGCATCGTCATCGTAAAGGCGTTGCTATCAGTTACGATCTTGAATTTTAGCCCCAACAGGTACACTCGCCACTTTTTAAGTGCCCCAACTATGGCCAGCACTTCCAACTCATAGGAGTGGTACTTTTCTTCGGTTTCCGTCGTTTTCCGACTCATGTACTGTATGGGGTGAAATTGTTGATCGTCGACATCCTTCTGGAGTAGAACCGCACCGTAACCGTACATGGACGCGTCAGTGTGCACTTCCGTTTGGGCTTTGGGGTTATACAACCGTAACACGGGGGCCTTCACCAGTGCTGCCTTCAACTGCTCGAATGCCAACAGCTGCTCTTCCTTCATGGCGAACTTCGTATCGCGACGTAGGAGATCCGACAGTGGTTTAGCGACCACTGCGTAACCCTCTATGAAACGCCTAAAATACGAGGTCAACCCTAAGAAACGCTGAACCGATTTGCGATCGCGCGGTACGGGAAACTTCTCGACGGCCCTGGTTTTGGCTTCCGACGGCTTAATGGTTCCCCCTTCTATTATGTACCCCAAAAACTCAACGGTGGTCTGGAGAAACTGGCACTTCTCCCATCGGAGACGCAGATTATACTGCTCAGCCCTATCTAAAACAGTCTTCAACTTTTGGACACCCTCATCTAGATCCTTAGTGGGAATGATGAGGTCGTCCATGTAGGCAAAAATGAAACGAGAGAACACGGCTGGGGAGTTCGATATTCCGAACGGGACATACAGAAACTCGTACTGATCGTTATGGGTAACGAACGATGTATACTTCCTAGAGCTGGGTTCGACTGGTACGTGAAAAAATCCGTTAACGAGATCCAGCGTGGAGAAGACCTTTGCCCCCTGTAACCGTTCAATCACATCATCCATAAGTGGCATTGGAAAGTTGTCCCGCACAATCTTTTCGTTCAACCGCCTGTAGTCGCAACAAAGCCGCTTGCCTCCGTCCTTCTTCGATACCAACACGATAGGTGAGGCGTACTCCGACTTGCTGCGCTGGACAACTCCTTCATCCAACCATTTTGCCACCTGTTCGTCAACGATGCGTCTGTCCATGTACGACATTCGCCTTGGTCCTGAATAAACGGGTACATCGTCGGTCAGCAAGATCTTCATCTCCACTGGAGACCGCTGCATTTTCTTCGGCGTATACGAGTTCACCATTTTATTCACTATACCAGCCTTATCCCAGCTGAGGTGTGGCATCTCCAACTCACGCTCGCCATTTTCAGCCGCTACAGCTACACATAACTCTCCGAATTCTTCCCATAATTCAGACCCGGTCGTTGGGTTTTCGCCCAGAGCGCTACATGGTGGTTCGTTAGCCTTCGTATTTGGCTTGAACTCCACCCGATCCTCACTGACAACCAAGGTTACCTGCTTCAATATGTCATTGCCGATCACAGCCGCGTACGTCATATCACGCTCCCTGGTGACATGGAACGTAACCTCCAATACTATTCCGTCGCCCATGACCGATTTGGTAAAACTGCCTAGAGTAGTTAAACCGCCCTCTCCTACACCGACCAAACGACGTCTGTCTTTATCTAGCTTGATATCTTCGTCCAGTCTGAGCAAGGTGTCGTATCGCATTAGACAGAGATCGCACCCGGTGTCGATCAACGCGGAAAAAGTTACCTGGTCGCAGGTCACGTCAACAAATAGACACTTACCCGCCGTGCTAAGCTTACGACAACCTTTATCACCCAGGGGATTTGCATTGTGGCTTTCCATCTTAATGGCAGCGGGTGCGCTCGGACAGTCAGCTGACCGGTGTCCCGGCTTTCCACACCTAAAGCACTTGAAAGGTTCTCGACAATCTTTGGCTAGATGAGATGTGCTACTGCACTTAAAACACTTTTTCCCGCCTTCTCTACGTGCACCCTGACTCGCCAAAGACTTATCTCCTATGCTTAATCGGTTCGGGTTCGAGGTGGTCGCTTGATGGCGGCTCGACCGAATCTTTTCGTACACTAAAATTTGCTCTTTTAACTCTGACACAGTTTTCGCTAAATATAGGTTCATCTTATTCTGCTTCGAGTCTGGTATACCTTCAATAAAATATTCGATGAGGCTCATCTCATCGAGCCCTATTGGCTTACCTATCTCCATTAAAGCGTAGAGGTATTCTCGGTAGTCCTCGGTACCACGTTTTCGTCTACTCATTAAAGCCCTATGTACTTCTATCGCAGAAACCTTTGAACCAAACTCAGACTTCAGTGCTTGCACTAACGAACTCCAACTGGTTACGTAACGCTGACTTCGTATAAACAATTTTGCAGCTCCTTTAAGAAGCTGCTTTGCGTATATGAACTTTTGGAGCTCGTTCCACTGCACCGCACTAGCATTTTGTTCAAAGTCTTCTAACCACTCCTCTATTTGTGGCGAACCTGACCCACTGAACGATGTTAAAGACTCTTCTATGTCGCGCAAGGTAAAGGGGGTGCGAGTGGGTAAACTGCCTGGTGTTGCTCTTGATGGAGACGAACCAGGGTTATCATACACAGAAGCTACATCGTCATCACCGCTCGCGTCGTCACTCTCACCATCAACGTTAATGCCGAAATGCTCTAATAGCCGGTCCTGCAGAGTGACTTTTCTACCTGTAGTGGCTAGACCTAGCTCCAACAACTTTTGTCTCAACCCTACCACGTTCAAATTTAAAATCTCTCCGCGATCCATTTTCGACCGTTTCCGCTTGTCTACAACCGAGCTTAATATTAAAAGGTGTCCTTTTTTTTATTTAGACTTGTCAATTGTAACAATTGTAATTGGTAACAACCTTCAATCTAGTTCTTTTATTAACTACCCTAATCTGGCTTTGTTTGTTGGTTCAATAGTAAAAGTTTTAATCGGTTTTAATTTTGTAAACGTACATTAGGCTGCCCTATTCTATCTTCTTATGTTTGTTTTTACTTTATATGAGAACACAGGACCACCCTATACACGAGTATTCACAAGTTTTAACATTCAAAATATTCAAAGCTTACATTTAACATACGTGTACATATGGATTGCGATATAAAACCAAAATACATATAAGTATACAAAGATACAAATTACAGATGACCATACCTTCTTGCACATACACACATATGCGCATAAACCTGTCACCTCTTTTATGCCGCTCTGCTGCTATACTTCGCTGCCAGTCGCACAACCTCTGCTACCTTACTTTTCGCTGCTCTGCTGCTACCGCCTCTGCTTGCGGAACTATGCGCTGCTCTGCCGTGAATCTGCGTCGGTTGGTACACCTCTGCTAACAAATTGCCGTTGCGTGATACAGCTTGTGGGTATATATATAGCTGATTTCAATGTGTAACGTGATAGCAACTAACGGGTCTTAAGAGTGACTACCGCTTGGTACAGTCTGCCAGCCGTGCCTCGATATTATCGAGCCCTTGATTTTGGAGACACTCCAACAAACAGTTTTTGATAGCACTAGTGGACCGCGTGTCTCACTATGCCTTCCAGTAATAATTTGAAGATTTTCTTTGCTCGCGCTTTTCTTTACGCGCTTCCGCTTCGCTTAAGTTTTTCTTTAATTTTGTAGGCGTGTTTTTGTTCGTTATGCCGATTCTGACACCACTTTTGTAGGATTTTTGTTAGATAAAGTTTATTTAGTTCGCATTTTTGTTACATTTGGTTTCTTACAGTTTATAAGTTTCACATTAGTTTTCTTAATGTTTTACATTTAGTTACATTTGTCCGAAATAATGATTTTAGCTTTATTATGAACGTTTAGTTCATCACACTTTTATTTGCTTGTTTTTTAATTAAATTCTGTTCGGTTCACAAGTATAATATTTTACTTCTTATAGCGGCGACGGCTGAAAACGAACTCACTTAACTGTGATCAAAAACGGGATAAAACGGTTGCTAAAGTTAGGTTGGTACGGCTGTAGGCAGAGTTGCCCTCTGCAAGGCTAGCTTTGGAGTTGCCGGCCTAACAAAAGACAGCTGTTTAGGAACCGAATCCTACATTCGGCCCTCGTGACTCATCATTCGGCTCGAATGATGACGCTCGCGGTGATTCGGTTGCGGGCTCCCACTTCTTCATATGTTCGGTGACCGTTATGGTGCTACCCGGACCCTCGTGGTCCCCCACCTTGCGGACTTCGTAACGATCCCTAGCCAAGACTCTAGTAACCTTGTAAGGGCCTAGGAATTTTCCCCTCAACTTCAGCCCTGAACCATACTGGGTGCGCTTAATGGCGACGAGCTCATCTACCCTATACTTTACTACTTCTTTGCGACTCTTATCGAAGGTCTTACGATTCTCTTGTTGAATTTTGGCTATATTTTCCTGCGCATCTTTCCGAGCTTGCTCTCGCTCTGAGTCTAAATCCCTAATGGCCGCTTCTTCTAGCAACTCCTGCAGCTCAGGGATGGCTTTCACTCGCATCTCGACACCTGTAAGCAGCCTGAAGGGCGTTACTTTAGTGCTACGTGGCGGTGTGCTGTTGATAGTTTGCTGTACTATTTCGAGGTGTTTGTACCATTGACTCGGGTCACCAGCGCACAACTTCGACAACATGGGAACGATTATTCTGTGAATACGTTCTACCTGGCCGTTTCCACGAGGAACGCCCGTTGCTATCAGGAGATGCTGAATTCCCTCCAGCTCGCAGTACTCCTTAAATGCATTCGAGGTGAACGCCGATCCCCGATCCGAAATGATACGCTTTGGGTTCCCGAACGTCGCTGCCTGCCATTTCAGTTGGTTTATGACACCCTCAGCTGCAGTGTTCCTAGATGCGTACAACCACACGAACTTGGAGAAAGCATCTACCACAACAAAAAGGTACTTATAGTGCTTCGATGTCAACTCGATGGGTCAGAGATGGTCGACGTGATAGGTCCCCAGAGGTTTATCTTCCTTTCCTATCGGCGCTAAAAACCCTTCTTTCTTCCCTGTTTTAGACTCTGCGACGATACATTCAACGCAACTCTTCACTATTCGCGACGCCTTGCTGGACAACTGTGGAATATAGAAGGTCTTTTCTACTGCCTCTTGAGTTCGTTTTGGAGAGAAATGACCCTGATTGTGAGCGACTTTTATTAACTCCTCTTCCATCGTAGCGGGTACGACAACCAGTTCCTTAATGGGATCTTTGTGCAATACTCCGTGTTTAATGCTATGTTTCCACCAAACCAAACACCGTGTTTAAAAGGGTTTGGGTTATGTAGAAATGTCAAGTTTTCCACTGATAGTTTGCCGGAAAATGGGTTTACACCCACTAAACAATTTATTATGATCGTCGTTCCGATTTAGTGGGTGTAAACCCATTTTCCGGTAAACTCTCAGTAGAAAAACTTGACATTTCTACATAACCATTTCTACATAACCCAAACCCTTTTAAACACGGTGTTTGGTTTGGTGGAAACACCGCGTAAGATAAAAGTCCTCGTAAGCGTCTTTCTCGAGTACCTTCACGATCGCCTTTATCCACGGGTCCATCAATTGCGCTTGCCTCAACCGGTGCTGCAGCGAGTCCTCCAGCATGAGACAGGAGACACGACTTAAAGCGTCCACGTGCCTCATCTTGCTACCGCTACGGTGTTCTATCTCATACGAGAAATCTTGCAGGAAGAGTGCCCAACGAGACACCCTTAATGGGATATCCCGTTTACGCATCGTCATCGTAAAGGCGTTGCTATCAGTTACGATCTTGAATTTTAGCCCCAACAGGTACACTCGCCACTTTTTAAGTGCCCCAACTATGGCCAGCACTTCCAACTCATAGGAGTGGTACTTTTCTTCGGTTTCCGTCGTTTTCCGACTCATGTACTGTATGGGGTGAAATTGTTGATCGTCGACATCCTTCTGGAGTAGAACCGCACCGTAACCGTACATGGACGCGTCAGTGTGCACTTCCGTTTGGGCTTTGGGGTTATACAACCGTAACACGGGGGCCTTCACCAGTGCTGCCTTCAACTGCTCGAATGCCAACAGCTGCTCTTCCTTCATGGCGAACTTCGTATCGCGACGTAGGAGATCCGACAGTGGTTTAGCGACCACTGCGTAACCCTCTATGAAACGCCTAAAATACGAGGTCAACCCTAAGAAACGCTGAACCGATTTGCGATCGCGCGGTACGGGAAACTTCTCGACGGCCCTGGTTTTGGCTTCCGACGGCTTAATGGTTCCCCCTTCTATTATGTACCCCAAAAACTCAACGGTGGTCTGGAGAAACTGGCACTTCTCCCATTGGAGACGCAGATTATACTGCTCAGCCCTATCTAAAACAGTCTTCAACTTTTGGACACCCTCATCTAGATCCTTAGTGGGAATGATGAGGTCGTCCATGTAGGCAAAAATGAAACGAGAGAACACGGCTGGGGAGTTCGATATTCCGAACGGGACATACAGAAACTCGTACTGATCGTTATGGGTAACGAACGATGTATACTTCCTAGAGCTGGGTTCGACTGGTACGTGAAAAAATCCGTTAACGAGATCCAGCGTGGAGAAGACCTTTGCCCCCTGTAACCGTTCAATCACATCATCCATAAGTGGCATTGGAAAGTTGTCCCGCACAATCTTTTCGTTCAACCGCCTGTAGTCGCAACAAAGCCGCTTGCCTCCGTCCTTCTTCGATACCAACACGATAGGTGAGGCGTACTCCGACTTGCTGCGCTGGACAACTCCTTCATCCAACCATTTTGCCACCTGTTCGTCAACGATGCGTCTGTCCATGTACGACATTCGCCTTGGTCCTGAATAAACGGGTACATCGTCGGTCAGCAAGATCTTCATCTCCACTGGAGACCGCTGCATTTTCTTCGGCGTATACGAGTTCACCATTTTATTCACTATACCAGCCTTATCCCAGCTGAGGTGTGGCATCTCCAACTCACGCTCGCCATTTTCAGCCGCTACAGCTACACATAACTCTCCGAATTCTTCCCATAATTCAGACCCGGTCGTTGGGTTTTCGCCCAGAGCGCTACATGGTGGTTCGTTAGCCTTCGTATTTGGCTTGAACTCCACCCGATCCTCACTGACAACCAAGGTTACCTGCTTCAATATGTCATTGCCGATCACAGCCGCGTACGTCATATCACGCTCCCTGGTGACATGGAACGTAACCTCCAATACTATTCCGTCGCCCATGACCGATTTGGTAAAACTGCCTAGAGTAGTTAAACCGCCCTCTCCTACACCGACCAAACGACGTCTGTCTTTATCTAGCTTGATATCTTCGTCCAGTCTGAGCAAGGTGTCGTATCGCATTAGACAGAGATCGCACCCGGTGTCGATCAACGCGGAAAAAGTTACCTGGTCGCAGGTCACGTCAACAAATAGACACTTACCCGCCGTGCTAAGCTTACGACAACCTTTATCACCCAGGGGATTTGCATTGTGGCTTTCCATCTTAATGGCAGCGGGTGCGCTCGGACAGTCAGCTGACCGGTGTCCCGGCTTTCCACACCTAAAGCACTTGAAAGGTTCTCGACAATCTTTGGCTAGATGAGATGTGCTACTGCACTTAAAACACTTTTTCCCGCCTTCTCTACGTGCACCCTGACTCGCCAAAGACTTATCTCCTATGCTTAATCGGTTCGGGTTCGAGGTGGTCGCTTGATGGCGGCTCGACCGAATCTTTTCGTACACTAAAATTTGCTCTTTTAACTCTGACACAGTTTTCGCTAAATATAGGTTCATCTTATTCTGCTTCGAGTCTGGTATACCTTCAATAAAATATTCGATGAGGCTCATCTCATCGAGCCCTATTGGCTTACCTATCTCCATTAAAGCGTAGAGGTATTCTCGGTAGTCCTCGGTACCACGTTTTCGTCTACTCATTAAAGCCCTATGTACTTCTATCGCAGAAACCTTTGAACCAAACTCAGACTTCAGTGCTTGCACTAACGAACTCCAACTGGTTACGTAACGCTGACTTCGTATAAACAATTTTGCAGCTCCTTTAAGAAGCTGCTTTGCGTATATGAACTTTTGGAGCTCGTTCCACTGCACCGCACTAGCATTTTGTTCAAAGTCTTCTAACCACTCCTCTATTTGTGGCGAACCTGACCCACTGAACGATGTTAAAGACTCTTCTATGTCGCGCAAGGTAAAGGGGGTGCGAGTGGGTAAACTGCCTGGTGTTGCTCTTGATGGAGACGAACCAGGGTTATACACAGAAGCTACATCGTCATCACCGCTCGCGTCGTCACTCTCACCATCAACGTTAAGGCCGAAATGCTCTAATAGCCGGTCCTGCAGAGTGACTTTTCTACCTGTAGTGGCTAGACCTAGCTCCAACAACTTTTGTCTCAACCCTACCACGTTCAAATTTAAAATCTCTCCGCGATCCATTTTCGACCGTTTCCGCTTGTCTACAACCGAGCTTAATATTAAAAGGTGTCCTTTTTTTTATTTAGACTTGTCAATTGTAACAATTGTAATTGGTAACAACCTTCAATCTAGTTCTTTTATTAACTACCCTAATCTGGCTTTGTTTGTTGGTTCAATAGTAAAAGTTTTAATCGGTTTTAATTTTGTAAACGTACATTAGGCTGCCCTATTCTATCTTCTTATGTTTGTTTTTACTTTATATGAGAACACAGGACCACCCTATACACGAGTATTCACAAGTTTTAACATTCAAAATATTCAAAGCTTACATTTAACATACGTGTACATATGGATTGCGATATAAAACCAAAATACATATAAGTATACAAAGATACAAATTACAGATGACCATACCTTCTTGCACATACACACATATGCGCATAAACCTGTCACCTCTTTTATGCCGCTCTGCTGCTATACTTCGCTGCCAGTCGCACAACCTCTGCTACCTTACTTTTCGCTGCTCTGCTGCTACCGCCTCTGCTTGCGGAACTATGCGCTGCTCTGCCGTGAATCTGCGTCGGTTGGTACACCTCTGCTAACAAATTGCCGTTGCGTGATACAGCTTGTGGGTATATATATAGCTGATTTCAATGTGTAACGTGATAGCAACTAACGGGTCTTAAGAGTGACTACCGCTTGGTACAGTCTGCCAGCCGTGCCTCGATATTATCGAGCCCTTGATTTTGGAGACACTCCAACAAACAGTTTTTGATAGCACTAGTGGACCGCGTGTCTCACTATGCCTTCCAGTAATAATTTGAAGATTTTCTTTGCTCGCGCTTTTCTTTACGCGCTTCCGCTTCGCTTAAGTTTTTCTTTAATTTTGTAGGCGTGTTTTTGTTCGTTATGCCGATTCTGACACCACTTTTGTAGGATTTTTGTTAGATAAAGTTTATTTAGTTCGCATTTTTGTTACATTTGGTTTCTTACAGTTTATAAGTTTCACATTAGTTTTCTTAATGTTTTACATTTAGTTACATTTGTCCGAAATAATGATTTTAGCTTTATTATGAACGTTTAGTTCATCACACTTTTATTTGCTTGTTTTTTAATTAAATTCTGTTCGGTTCACAAGTATAATATTTTACTTCTTATAGCGGCGACGGCTGAAAACGAACTCACTTAACTGTGATCAAAAACGGGATAAAACGGTTGCTAAAGTTAGGTTCGTACGGCTGTAGGCAGAGTTGCCCTCTGCAAGGCTAGCTTTGGAGTTGCCGGCCTAACAAAAGACAGCTGTTTAGGAACCGAATCCTACATTCGGCCCTCGTGACTCATCATTCGGCTCGAATGATGACGCTCGCGGTGATTCGGTTGCGGGCTCCCACTTCTTCATATGTTCGGTGACCGTTATGGTGCTACCCGGACCCTCGTGGTCCCCCACCTTGCGGACTTCGTAACGATCCCTAGCCAAGACTCTAGTAACCTTGTAAGGGCCTAGGAATTTTCCCCTCAACTTCAGCCCTGAACCATACTGGGTGCGCTTAATGGCGACGAGCTCATCTACCCTATACTTTACTACTTCTTTGCGACTCTTATCGAAGGTCTTACGATTCTCTTGTTGAATTTTGGCTATATTTTCCTGCGCATCTTTCCGAGCTTGCTCTCGCTCTGAGTCTAAATCCCTAATGGCCGCTTCTTCTAGCAACTCCTGCAGCTCAGGGATGGCTTTCACTCGCATCTCGACCCCTGTAAGCAGCCTGAAGGGCGTTACTTTAGTGCTACGTGGCGGTGTGCTGTTGATAGTTTGCTGTACTATTTCGAGGTGTTTGTACCATTGACTCGGGTCACCAGCGCACAACTTCGACAACATGGGAACGATTATTCTGTGAATACGTTCTACCTGGCCGTTTCCACGAGGAACGCCCGTTGCTATCAGGAGATGCTGAATTCCCTCCAGCTCGCAGTACTCCTTAAATGCATTCGAGGTGAACGCCGATCCCCGATCCGAAATGATACGCTTTGGGTTCCCGAACGTCGCTGCCTGCCATTTCAGTTGGTTTATGACACCCTCAGCTGCAGTGTTCCTAGATGCGTACAACCACACGAACTTGGAGAAAGCATCTACCACAACAAAAAGGTACTTATAGTGCTTCGATGTCAACTCGATGGGTCCAAAATGGTCGACGTGATAGGTCCCCAGAGGTTTATCTTCCTTTCCTATCGGCGCTAAAAACCCTTCTTTCTTCCCTGTTTTAGACTCTGCGACGATACATTCAACGCAACTCTTCACTATTCGCGACGCCTTGCTGGACAACTGTGGAATATAGAAGGTCTTTTCTACTGCCTCTTGAGTTCGTTTTGGAGAGAAATGACCCTGATTGTGAGCGACTTTTATTAACTCCTCTTCCATCGTAGCGGGTACGACAACCAGTTCCTTAATGGGATCTTTGTGCAATACTCCGTGTTTAATGCTATGTTTCCACCAAACCAAACACCGTGTTTAAAAGGGTTTGGGTTATGTAGAAATGTCAAGTTTTCCACTGATAGTTTGCCGGAAAATGGGTTTACACCCACTAAACAATTTATTATGATCGTCGTTCCGATTTAGTGGGTGTAAACCCATTTTCCGGTAAACTCTCAGTAGAAAAACTTGACATTTCTACATAACCATTTCTACATAACCCAAACCCTTTTAAACACGGTGTTTGGTTTGGTGGAAACACCGCGTAAGATAAAAGTCCTCGTAAGCGTCTTTCTCGAGTACCTTCACGATCGCCTTTATCCACGGGTCCATCAATTGCGCTTGCCTCAACCGGTGCTGCAGCGAGTCCTCCAGCATGAGACAGGAGACACGACTTAAAGCGTCCACGTGCCTCATCTTGCTACCGCTACGGTGTTCTATCTCATACGAGAAATCTTGCAGGAAGAGTGCCCAACGAGACACCCTTAATGGGATATCCCGTTTACGCATCGTCATCGTAAAGGCGTTGCTATCAGTTACGATCTTGAATTTTAGCCCCAACAGGTACACTCGCCACTTTTTAAGTGCCCCAACTATGGCCAGCACTTCCAACTCATAGGAGTGGTACTTTTCTTCGGTTTCCGTCGTTTTCCGACTCATGTACTGTATGGGGTGAAATTGTTGATCGTCGACATCCTTCTGGAGTAGAACCGCACCGTAACCGTACATGGACGCGTCAGTGTGCACTTCCGTTTGGGCTTTGGGGTTATACAACCGTAACACGGGGGCCTTCACCAGTGCTGCCTTCAACTGCTCGAATGCCAACAGCTGCTCTTCCTTTATGGCGAACTTCGTATCGCGACGTAGGAGATCCGACAGTGGTTTAGCGACCACTGCGTAACCCTCTATGAAACGCCTAAAATACGAGGTCAACCCTAAGAAACGCTGAACCGATTTGCGATCGCGCGGTACGGGAAACTTCTCGACGGCCCTGGTTTTGGCTTCCGACGGCTTAATGGTTCCCCCTTCTATTATGTACCCCAAAAACTCAACGGTGGTCTGGAGAAACTGGCACTTCTCCCATCGGAGACGCAGATTATACTGCTCAGCCCTATCTAAAACAGTCTTCAACTTTTGGACACCCTCATCTAGATCCTTAGTGGGAATGATGAGGTCGTCCATGTAGGCAAAAATGAAACGAGAGAACACGGCTGGGGAGTTCGATATTCCGAACGGGACATACAGAAACTCGTACTGATCGTTATGGGTAACGAACGATGTATACTTCCTAGAGCTGGGTTCGACTGGTACGTGAAAAAATCCGTTAACGAGATCCAGCGTGGAGAAGACCTTTGCCCCCTGTAACCGTTCAATCACATCATCCATAAGTGGCATTGGAAAGTTGTCCCGCACAATCTTTTCGGTCAACCGCCTGTAGTCGCAACAAAGCCGCTTGCCTCCGTCCTTCTTCGATACCAACACGATAGGTGAGGCGTACTCCGACTTGCTGCGCTGGACAACTCCTTCATCCAACCATTTTGCCACCTGTTCGTCAACGATGCGTCTGTCCATGTACGACATTCGCCTTGGTCCTGAATAAACGGGTACATCGTCGGTCAGCAAGATCTTCATCTCCACTGGAGACCGCTGCATTTTCTTCGGCGTATACGAGTTCACCATTTTATTCACTATACCAGCCTTATCCCAGCTGAGGTGTGGCATCTCCAACTCACGCTCGCCATTTTCAGCCGCTACAGCTACACATAACTCTCCGAATTCTTCCCATAATTCAGACCCGGTCGTTGGGGTTTCGCCCAGAGCGCTACATGGTGGTTCGTTAGCCTTCGTATTTGGCTTGAACTCCACCCGATCCTCACTGACAACCAAGGTTACCTGCTTCAATATGTCATTGCCGATCACAGCCGCGTACGTCATATCACGCTCCCTGGTGACATGGAACGTAACCTCCAATACTATTCCGTCGACCATGACCGATTTGGTAAAACTGCCTAGAGTAGTTAAACCGCCCTCTCCTACACCGACCAAACGACGTCTGTCTTTATCTAGCTCGATATCTTCGTCCAGTCTGAGCAAGGTGTCGTAGCGCATTAGACAGAGATCGCACCCGGTGTCGATCAACGCGGAAAAAGTTACCTGGTCGCAGGTCACGTCAACAAATAGACACTTACCCGCCGTGCTAAGCTTACGACAACCTTTATCACCCAGGGGATTTGCATTGTGGCTTTCCATCTTAATGGCAGCGGGTGCGCTCGGACAGTCAGCTGACCGGTGTCCCGGCTTTCCACACCTAAAGCACTTGAAAGGTTCTCGACAATCTTTGGCTAGATGAGATGTGCTACTGCACTTAAAACACTTTTTCCCGCCTTCTCTACGTGCACCCTGACTCGCCAAAGACTTATCTCCTATGCTTAATCGGTTCGGGTTCGAGGTGGTCGCTTGATGGCGGCTCGACCGAATCTTTTCGTACACTAAAATTTGCTCTTTTAACTCTGACACAGTTTTCGCTAAATATAGGTTCATCTTATTCTGCTTCGAGTCTGGTATACCTTCAATAAAATATTCGATGAGGCTCATCTCATCGAGCCCTATTGGCTTACCTATCTCCATTAAAGCGTAGAGGTATTCTCGGTAGTCCTCGGTACCACGTTTTCGTCTACTCATTAAAGCCCTATGTACTTCTATCGCAGAAACCTTTGAACCAAACTCAGACTTCAGTGCTTGCACTAACGAACTCCAACTGGTTACGTAACGCTGACTTCGTATAAACAATTTTGCAGCTCCTTTAAGAAGCTGCTTTGCGTATATGAACTTTTGGAGCTCGTTCCACTGCACCGCACTAGCATTTTGTTCAAAGTCTTCTAACCACTCCTCTATTTGTGGCGAACCTGACCCACTGAACGATGTTAAAGACTCTTCTATGTCGCGCAAGGTAAAGTGGGTGCGAGTGGGTAAACTGCCTGGTGTTGCTCTTGATGGAGACGAACCAGGGTTATCATACACAGAAGCTACATCGTCATCACCGCTCGCGTCGTCACTCTCACCATCAACGTTAAGGCCGAAATGCTCTAATAGCCGGTCCTGCAGAGTGACTTTTCTACCTGTAGTGGCTAGACCTAGCTCCAACAACTTTTGTCTCAACCCTACCACGTTCAAATTAAAAATCTCTCCGCGATCCATTTTCGACCGTTTCCGCTTGTCTACAACCGAGCTTAATATTAAAAGGTGTCCTTTTTTTTATTTAGACTTGTCAATTGTAACAATTGTAATTGGTAACAACCTTCAATCTAGTTCTTTTATTAACTACCCTAATCTGGCTTTGTTTGTTGGTTCAATAGTAAAAGTTTTAATCGGTTTTAATTTTGTAAACGTACATTAGGCTGCCCTATTCTATCTTCTTATGTTTGTTTTTACTTTATATGAGAACACAGGACCACCCTATACACGAGTATTCACAAGTTTTAACATTCAAAATATTCAAAGCTTACATTTAACATACGTGTACATATGGATTGCGATATAAAACCAAAATACATATAAGTATACAAAGATACAAATTACAGATGACCATACCTTCTTGCACATACACACATATGCGCATAAACCTGTCACCTCTTTTATGCCGCTCTGCTGCTATACTTCGCTGCCAGTCGCACAACCTCTGCTACCTTACTTTTCGCTGCTCTGCTGCTACCGCCTCTGCTTGCGGAACTATGCGCTGCTCTGCCGTGAATCTGCGTCGGTTGGTACACCTCTGCTAACAAATTGCCGTTGCGTGATACAGCTTGTGGGTATATATATAGCTGATTTCAATGTGTAACGTGATAGCAGCTAACGGGTCTTAAGAGTGACTACCGCTTGGTACAGTCTGCCAGCCGTGCCTCGATATTATCGAGCCCTTGATTTTGGAGACACTCCAACAAACAGTTTTTGATAGCACAAGTGGACCGCGTGTCTCACTATGCCTTCCAGTAATAATTTGAAGATTTTCTTTGCTCGCGCTTTTCTTTACGCGCTTCCGCTTCGCTTAAGTTTTTCTTTAATTTTGTAGGCGTGTTTTTGTTCGTTATGCCGATTCTGACACCACTTTTGTAGGATTTTTGTTAGATAAAGTTTATTTAGTTCGCATTTTTGTTACATTTGGTTTCTTACAGTTTATAAGTTTCACATTTAGTTACATTTGTCCGAAATAATGATTATAGCTTTATTATGAACGTTTAGTTCATCACACTTTTATTTGCTTGTTTTTAATTAAATTCTGTTCGGTTCACAAGTATAATATTTTACTTCTTATAGCGGCGACGGCTGAAAACGAACTCACTTAACTGTGATCAAAAACGGGATAAAACGGTTGCTAAAGCTAAGTTAGGTTGGTACGGCTGTAGGCGGAGTTGCCCTCTGCAAGGCTAGCTTTGGAGTTGCCGGCCTAACAAAAGACAGCTGTTTAGGAACCGAATCCTACATTCGGCCCTCGTGACTCATCATTCGGCTCGAATGATGACGCTCGCGGTGATTCGGTTGCGGGCTCCCACTTCTTCATATGTTCGGTGACCGTTATGGTGCTACCCGGACCCTCGTGGTCCCCCACCTTGCGGACTTCGTAACGATCCCTAGCCAAGACTCTAGTAACCTTGTAAGGGCCTAGGAATTTTCCCCTCAACTTCAGCCCTGAACCATACTGGGTGCGCTTAATGGCGACGAGCTCATCTACCCTATACTTTACTACTTCTTTGCGACTCTTATCGAAGGTCTTACGATTCTCTTGTTGAATTTTGGCTATATTTTCCTGCGCATCTTTCCGAGCTTGCTCTCGCTCTGAGTCTAAATCCCTAATGGCCGCTTCTTCTAGCAACTCCTGCAGCTCAGGGATGGCTTTCACTCGCATCTCGACCCCTGTAAGCAGCCTGAAGGGCGTTACTTTAGTGCTACGTGGCGGTGTGCTGTTGATAGTTTGCTGTACTATTTCGAGGTGTTTGTACCATTGACTCGGGTCACCAGCGCACAACTTCGACAACATGGGAACGATTATTCTGTGAATACGTTCTACCTGGCCGTTTCCACGAGGAACGCCCGTTGCTATCAGGAGATGCTGAATTCCCTCCAGCTCGCAGTACTCCTTAAATGCATTCGAGGTGAACGCCGATCCCCGATCCGAAATGATACGCTTTGGGTTCCCGAACGTCGCTGCCTGCCATTTCAGTTGGTTTATGACACCCTCAGCTGCAGTGTTCCTAGATGCGTACAACCACACGAACTTGGAGAAAGCATCTACCACAACAAAAAGGTACTTATAGTGCTTCGATGTCAACTCGATGGGTCCGAGATGGTCGACGTGATAGGTCCCCAGAGGTTTATCTTCCTTTCCTATCGGCGCTAAAAACCCTTCTTTCTTCCCTGTTTTAGACTCTGCGACGATACATTCAACGCAACTCTTCACTATTCGCGACGCCTTGCTGGACAACTGTGGAATATAGAAGGTCTTTTCTACTGCCTCTTGAGTTCGTTTTGGAGAGAAATGACCCTGATTGTGAGCGACTTTTATTAACTCCTCTTCCATCGTAGCGGGTACGACAACCAGTTCCTTAATGGGATCTTTGTGCAATACTCCGTGTTTAATGCTATGTTTCCACCAAACCAAACACCGTGTTTAAAAGGGTTTGGGTTATGTAGAAATGTCAAGTTTTCCACTGATAGTTTGCCGGAAAATGGGTTTACACCCACTAAACAATTTATTATGATCGTCGTTCCGATTTAGTGGGTGTAAACCCATTTTCCGGTAAACTCTCAGTAGAAAAACTTGACATTTCTACATAACCATTTCTACATAACCCAAACCCTTTTAAACACGGTGTTTGGTTTGGTGGAAACACAGCGTAATATAAAAGTCCTCGTAAGCGTCTTTCTCGAGTACCTTCACGATCGCCTTTATCCACGGGTCCATCAATTGCGCTTGCCTCAACCGGTGCTGCAGCGAGTCCTCCAGCATGAGACAGGAGACACGACTTAAAGCGTCCACGTGCCTCATCTTGCTACCGCTACGGTGTTCTATCTCATACGAGAAATCTTGCAGGAAGAGTGCCCAACGAGACACCCTTAATGGGATATCCCGTTTACGCATCGTCATCGTAAAGGCGTTGCTATCAGTTACGATCTTGAATTTTAGCCCCAACAGGTACACTCGCCACTTTTTAAGTGCCCCAACTATGGCCAGCACTTCCAACTCATAGGAGTGGTACTTTTCTTCGGTTTCCGTCGTTTTCCGACTCATGTACTGTATGGGGTGAAATTGTTGATCGTCGACATCCTTCTGGAGTAGAACCGCACCGTAACCGTACATGGACGCGTCAGTGTGCACTTCCGTTTGGGCTTTGGGGTTATACAACCGTAACACGGGGGCCTTCACCAGTGCTGCCTTCAACTGCTCGAATGCCATGCTGCTCTTCCTTCATGGCGAACTTCGTATCGCGACGTAGGAGATCCGACAGTGGTTTAGCGACCACTGCGTAACCCTCTATGAAACGCCTAAAATACGAGGTCAACCCTAAGAAACGCTGAACCGATTTGCGATCGCGCGGTACGGGAAACTTCTCGACGGCCCTGGTTTTGGCTTCCGACGGCTTAATGGTTCCCCCTTCTATTATGTACCCCAAAAACTCAACGGTGGTCTGGAGAAACTGGCACTTCTCCCATCGGAGACGCAGATTATACTGCTCAGCCCTATCTAAAACAGTCTTCAACTTTTGGACACCCTCATCTAGATCCTTAGTGGGAATGATGAGGTCGTCCATGTAGGCGACGACAGTTCCGTCTTTGATCAGGTCACGGAAAACGTCAAAAATGAAACGAGAGAACACGGCTGGGGAGTTCGATATTCCGAACGGGACATACAGAAACTCGTACTGATCGTTATGGGTAACGAACGATGCATACTTCCTAGAGCTGGGTTCGACTGGTACGTGAAAAAATCCGTTAACGAGATCCAGCGTGGAGAAGACCTTTGCCCCCTGTAACCGTTCAATCACATCATCCATAAGTGGCATTGGAAAGTTGTCCCGCACAATCTTTTCGTTCAACCGCCTGTAGTCGCAACAAAGCCGCTTGCCTCCGTCCTTCTTCGATACCAACACGATAGGTGAGGTACTCCGACTTGCTGCGCTGGACAACTCCTTCATCCAACCATTTTGCCACCTGTTCGTCAACGATGCGTCTGTCCATGTACGACATTCGCCTTGGTCCTGAATAAACGGGTACATCGTCGGTCAGCAAGATCTTCATCTCCACTGGAGACCGCTGCATTTTCTTCGGCGTATACGAGTTCACCATTTTATTCACTATACCTGCCTTATCCCAGCTGAGGTGTGACATCTCCAACTCACGCTCGCCATTTTCAGCCGCTACAGCTACACATAACTCTCCGAATTCTTCCCATAATTCAGACCCGGTCGTTGGGTTTTCGCCCAGAGCGCTACATGGTGGTTCGTTAGCCTTCGTATTTGGCTTGAACTCCACCCGATCCTCACTGACAACCAAAGTTACCTGCTTCAATATGTCATTGCCGATCACAGCCGCGTACGTCATATCACGCTCCCTGGTGACATGGAACGTAACCTCCAATACTATTCCGTCGACCATGACCGATTTGGTAAAACTGCCTAGAGTAGTTAAACCGCCCTCTCCTACACCGACCAAACGACGTCTGTCTTTATCTAGCTCGATATCTTCGTCCAGTCTGAGCAAGGTGTCGTAGCGCATTAGACAGAGATCGCACCCGGTGTCGATCAACGCGGAAAAAGTTACCTGGTCGCAGGTCACGTCAACAAATAGACACTTACCCGCCGTGCTAAGCTTACGACAACCTTTATCACCCAGGGGATTTGCATTGTGGCTTTCCATCTTAATGGCAGCGGGTGCGCTCGGACAGTCAGCTGACCGGTGTCCCGGCTTTCCACACCTAAAGCACTTGAAAGGTTCTCGACAATCTTTGGCTAGATGAGATGTGCTACTGCACTTAAAACACTTTTTCCCGCCTTCTCTACGTGCACCCTGACTCGCCAAAGACTTATCTCCTATGCTTAATCGGTTCGGGTTCGAGGTGGTCGCTTGATGGCGGCTCGACCGAATCTTTTCGTACACTAAAATTTGCTCTTTTAACTCTGACACAGTTTTTGCTAAATATAGGTTCATCTTATTCTGCTTCGAGTCTGGTATACCTTCAATAAAATATTCGATGAGGCTCATCTCATCGAGCCCTATTGGCTTACCTATCTCCATTAAAGCGTAGAGGTATTCTCGGTAGTCCTCGGTACCACGTTTTCGTCTACTCATTAAAGCCCTATGTACTTCTATCGCAGAAACCTTTGAACCAAACTCAGACTTCAGTGCTTGCACTAACGAACTCCAACTGGTTACGTAACGCTGACTTCGTATAAACAATTTTGCAGCTCCTTTAAGAAGCTGCTTTGCGTATATGAACTTTTGGAGCTCGTTCCACTGCACCGCACTAGCATTTTGTTCAAAGTCTTCTAACCACTCCTCTATTTGTGGCGAACCTGACCCACTGAACGATGTTAAAGACTCTTCTATGTCGCGCAAGGTAAAGGGGGTGCGAGTGGGTAAACTGCCTGGTGTTGCTCTTGATGGAGACGAACCAGGGTTATCATACACAGAAGCTACATCATCGTCACTCTCACCATCAACGTTAAGGCCGAAATGCTCTAATAGCCGGTCCTGCAGAGTGACTTTTCTACCTGTAGTGGCTAGACCTAGCTCCAACAACTTTTGTCTCAACCCTACCACGTTCAAATTTAAAATCTCTCCGCGATCCATTTTCGACCGTTTCCGCTTGCCTACAACCGAGCTTAATATTAAAAGGTGTCCTTTTTTTTATTTAGACTTGTCAATTTAATTGGTAACAACCTTCAATCTAGTTCTTTTATTAACTACCCTAATCTGGCTTTGTTTGTTGGTTCAATAGTAAAAGTTTTAATCGGTTTTAATTTTGTAAACGTACATTAGGCTGCCCTATTCTATCTTCTTATGTTTGTTTTTACTTTATATGAGAACACAGGACCACCCTATACACGAGTATTCACAAGTTTTAACATTCAAAATATTCAAAGCTTACATTTAACATACGTGTACATATGGATTGCGATATAAAACCAAAATACATATAAGTATACAAAGATACAAATTACAGATGACCATACCTTCTTGCACATACACACATATGCGCATAAACCTGTCACCTCTTTTATGCCGCTCTGCTGCTATACTTCGCTGCCAGTCGCACAACCTCTGCTACCTTACTTTTCGCTGCTCTGCTGCTACCGCCTCTGCTTGCGGAACTATGCGCTGCTCTGCCGTGAATCTGCGTCGGTTGGTACACCTCTGCTAACAAATTGCCGTTGCGTGATACAGCTTGTGGGTATATATATAGCTGATTTCAATGTGTAACGTGATAGCAGCTAACGGGTCTTAAGAGTGACTACCGCTTGGTACAGTCTGCCAGCCGTGCCTCGATATTATCGAGCCCTTGATTTTGGAGACACTCCAACAAACAGTTTTTGATAGCACTAGTGGACCGCGTGTCTCACTATGCCTTCCAGTAATAATTTGAAGATTTTCTTTGCTCGCGCTTTTCTTTACGCGCTTCCGCTTCGCTTAAGTTTTTCTTTAATTTTGTAGGCGTGTTTTTGTTCGTTATGCCGATTCTGACACCACTTTTGTAGGATTTTTGTTAGATAAAGTTTATTTAGTTCGCATTTTTGTTACATTTGGTTTCTTACAGTTTATAAGTTTCACATTAGTTTTCTTAATGTTTTACATTTAGTTACATTTGTCCGAAATAATGATTTTAGCTTTATTATGAACGTTTAGTTCATCACACTTTTATTTGCTTGTTGTTTAATTAAATTCTGTTCGGTTCACAAGTATAATATTTTACTTCTTATAGCGGCGACGGCTGAAAACGAACTCACTTAACTGTGATCAAAAACGGGATAAAACGGTTGCTAAAGCTAAGTTAGGTTGGTACGGCTGTAGGCAGAGTTGCCCTCTGCAAGGCTAGCTTTGGAGTTGCCGGCCTAACAAAAGACAGCTGTTTAGGAACCGAATCCTACATATATATATACTAGTAAGGCCCGCTTGCTTCGCTGCGTATCAGAACTTATAACAGACTGAGTCCGACTTTAATAATTATAGCCTATACGCACTTTTTCGAAGTTCGACTTTCTTTCTATAACTTGATTGTATAGTTCACAAAAACAATTAAAAAATACATTTGGGCCAGTTTTCGAAATTTGAAATACACACATATCTCTACATATAATAAAATTGTAACAGATCGATGTCTGTACATGGCATCTACCCACCCTTCTCTTTTTCCGTCCGAAATTTTTGAAGATAAATATTTTTAATGAAAGCATTTGAGATATTTAAATTAAGCGTATCGCATATAACAGTACCCATTGGCACCATTCGCTTGATACCCATATTGTACTAACACATTTTTTTGCAAATACGTATTCGTCGATAACTTCAAGATATCTCCGAAAACATTTGGGATATTTCAATTGATCACATCGCATATTACAGCACTCATTGACACCTTTCGTTTGACATCCATATTGTACTAAGACATTTTTGGTCACCCCTGGTCCACATATTGGGCGATAACTCCAAAACCGGTTGAGATATCGCAAAAACTAATATCTTGAACCTTAGGTTGAGCGTCTGACAATCCAACGGAGAAGTTTCATTCAATTCCATTCAGTATTTTTATTGATACGACCACAAACATACAGACAGACATGGGCCACATATTGGGCGATAACTCCAAAACCGGTTGAGATATCGAAAAAAATAATATCCTAAATTTTAAGTTGAGTATCTAGCAATCCAACGAAAAAAGTTTCATTCATTTCCATTCAGTACTTTCAGAGTGATACGGCCACAAACATACGGACAGACAGACAGACACACAAAAATTAAAAAAATGGTTGATTTGGATTCTACTCGTTTAATAATGCTTCCCCCAATCAATTTTTTGTTGATATCTGTCATGTACAGACATCGACCTGTTACAATTTTATTATATGTAGAGATATTAGGGGTGACGTTTGATAACATGTTCAAATACGGCGCTCATGTAACCGCAATTGCCAATATAGTCCAAAGCCGTAACAAAATCCTCAAGTCCCTAGCTGGCAGCACTTGGGGTAAAGACAAAGAAACGTTACTAGCTACATATAAAGCAATTGGCCAGCCGGTACTGAGCTACGCGACGCCAATATGGTCGCCGGGGCTAGCAGACACACACTGGACGAGGCTACAGGACTGCCAAAACACCGCCCTTCGTACCGCCACTGGGTGTCTTCTCATGTCTCCTGAGCATCACCTTCATAACGAAGCGAAAATGCTCGCCGTTAAAGAGCATAGCGAGATGTTGACCAGGCAATTCCTGTTCAACTGTTGCAAACCGCAGCATCCGAACGGACGACTGGTCAACGAGAATCCGCCCCCCAGGAGCATAAGGAGCCATCTACGCAAACACTACGATGAGATCCGGCACCTGATTTCCACGCCGTTTGATCCTAAGGTGCACCGGCAGGCCCTCACCATCATCCACACGAATTCGGTAAATTCCTTTGTTGGCTCTCTCCCGGTGAACGCCGTTCTTCAGGCAACAACACCACCCGTTGCCGAAGAGGAGCGCGAGCTGCCTAGGTAGACTAGGGTGATGCTGGCTCAACTCCTACCTATCTAGACTGAACCCCGACTTGCCTAATGTTTATCCGGCATGCGGCTTGTCCCCCCATAACACAAACCATCTTTTTGTCTGCTCAACCGAGCCTACTCTTCTAACACCCATATCCCTCTGGTCCTCCCCTGTTGAAGCCGCTAGGTTTCTAGGGCTTCCGTTAGAAGAGTTCGAAGACAATATTGGGTAAGGTAGATACTGACTACCTAGGCAGGGCAAGTAGTGCTACAACAACAACAACATGCCGGATCTCATCATAATGCTTTCGGAGATGTTTCCTTAAGTTTCATCCAATAGCTGTAGATTTGGATGACTGGGTCTATGACAGTTCAGAAGGAACTGCCTACTTAAAAGTTCCGCATGCTCGCAAACGTTGAGCATTTTAGCCTCCTGGTGAAGGTGAGATTCAGGTGACATAAGCAAACAGCCCGTCGCGGTTCCGATTGCGGTGTTTTGGCAGACCTGTAATTTCCTCCAGTTGGTGTCGTGAAGGCTTGGCGACCATATGGGCGCAGCATAATCAATAACCGGTCGGCCAATAGCCTTATAGGTGGCCAGCAACGTTTATTTGTCTTTGCCCCAAGTACTGCCGGCCAGTGACTTGAGGATCTTGTTGCGGCTTTGTACCCTTGAAGCTATTGCGGTGGCATGATTAGCGAAGGTGAGGCTATAGGTGGTTAGAATTTTGGGGTGGTTGACTGTAGGTAGTGGAACACCATCTACGTGGACATTCAACTCCTGCCACATCTGCGCATTCCACGTAGTGAATAATGTCGCTGTAGATTTAGTCGGGGACAGTGTCAGGTTCCGCTCTGTGAAGAAGCTGGAGAGAATGCGCAGGTAATGGTTCAGTCTCGTACATACATAGTTTGTCCGTGGAAGGTCCTTTGCCCGTGGCCATCACGGTGCAGTCGTCAGCGTACTAAACGATGGAGACCCCCTCTGGTGGAGGAGGGAGTCTCGAGGCCAAAGGGCCAGAACACTCCTAGTTGTCATCGGGCTCTTCTAACGGAAGTCCAAGGAAACGCGCTGTTTCAACAGGGTTGAACCAAAGTGATAAGGGAGTTAGAAGAGTATGTTCCGAAGAACACGAAAAGATATGTTGCGTGTCGTGGGGGGCCATACCGCATGCAGGGCATGTGTTTGGTATGGTAGGGTTCAGTCTGGACAAATAGGAGTTCAGCCTATTGCAATATCCAGACCGAAGTTGAGCCAACATGACTCTAGTCTCCCTCGGTTGGACACCAATAACGGGGTTCACAGGCCGGGATCTGAGGGATCTGTCCACCGACTCAGTGTGAAGGTCCTTTAGGGCCCGCCTATGGTCCCGCAGATCAAACGGCAACGATATGTGATGCGGGATCTCATCATAATGCTTCCGGAGATGCTTATGTCTCTAGGGGGCGGAGTTTCATCCAATAGCTGTCGATTTGGATGACTGGGACGGTGGCAGTTCAGAAGGAACTGCCTACTTAAAAGTTCCGCATGCTCGCGAACGTTGAGCATTTGAGCATCCTGGTGGAGATGAGACTCAGGAGACATAAGCAAACAACCCGTCGCAGTTCTGATGGCGGTGTTTTGGCAGACCTGCTATTTCCTCCAGTTGGTGTCGTGATGTCGATGTTGTGCTGTGATTTTTACGGAAGTTGTTGTTGTTGTTGTAGCACTACTTGCCCTGCCTAGGTAGTCAGTATCTACCTTACCCAATATTGTTGTTGTTGTTGATGTTGTAACGCCACGTAGCCCTGCCTAGGTAGTCCGTATCTACCCAATAATGTCATCAGGCTCTTCTAACGGAAGTCCTAGAAACCTAGCGGCTTCGATAGGGGCGGACCAGAGGGATATGGGTGTTAGAAGAGTAGGCTCAGCTGAGCAGACGAAAAGGTGGTTAGTATTATGGGGGGACAAGCCACATGCCGGACAAACATTAGGCAAGTCGGGGTTCAGTCTGGATAGGTAAGAGTTTAACCTATTACAATATCCAGACCGGAGTTGGGCCAGCATCACTCTAGTCTCCCTAGGCAGCCCGCGCTCCTCTTCGGCAACGGGTGGAGTTGTTGCCTGAAGAACGGCGTTCGCTGGAATAGAGCTGACATAGGAATTTACCGAATCGGTGTGGATAAGGGTGAGGGCCTGCCGGTGCACCTTAGGATCAAACGGCGTGGAAAGCAGGTGCCGGATCTCATCGAAGTGTTTGCGTAGGTGGCTTCTTATCCTCCTGGGGTGCGGATTTTCGTTGACCAGGCGTCCGTTCGGGTGCTGCGGTTTGCAACAGTTGAATAGGAATTGCCTGGTCAACATTTCGCTATGCTCTTTAACGGCGAGTATTTTCGCTTCATTGTGAAGGTGGTGCTCAGGAGACATAAGAAGACACCCAGTGGCGGTTCGAAGGGCGGTATTCTGGCAGACCTGAAGCCTCGTCCAGTGTGTGTCGGCCAGCCCCGACGACCATATAGGCGTCGCGTAGCTCAGTACCGGCTGACCAATTGCTTTGTATGTAGCTAGTAACGTTTCTTTGTCTTTGCCCCAAGTGATTTTGTTACGGCTTTGGACTTTATTGACAATTGCGGTAACATGAGCGCCGTATTTGAACATGTTATCAAACGTTACCCCTAAGATTTTGGGGTGTGAGACAGTTGGTAGCTTAACACTATCAACGTAGACGTCTAATTCCATGTTCACTTGCGTTGTCCACGTCGTAAATAAGGTAGGCGAGGACTTATTCGGTGACAATGCCAGGTTTCTACCAGCGAAAAATTCCGACACGGCTGGGAGGTACGAGTTTATGCGAGAGCAGAGTTCTTCAACGGAGGGGCCCGTTGCCAGAATCGTACAATCATCGGCGTAAGAGACGATCGAGACACCCTCTGGTGGGGGGGGAAGTTTCGATATATAATAGTTAAATAGAAACGGGGATAGGACACCACCCTGTGGCACCCCTTGTTTAACTATTCTGGGTTTTGATCGGGCGCCTCTGAATTCTACCGACGATTGACGACCACTCAGATAATTGGCCGTCCAACGTTTAAGACAGGGGGGAAGGGACGAATCTTCCAGGTCTTTCAATAGTCGAGCATGATTGACCGTGTCAAAGGCTTTGGCCAAATCAAGCGCAACTAGCACTGTCCTGTGGTTTGGACGCTTTTGGTTTAGTCCGTCCCCTATCTGAGTGGTAATGGCGTTCAGCGCGGTGGTAGTGCTGTGGTTTTTGCGGAAACCATGCTGATGTTCGGCGAGTCGCAAATTAGCGGTGAAATATGGTAATAAGATGGATTCCAACACTTTCACTACTGGCGAGAGAAGTGATATCGGGCGATATGACTCCCCTACGGCAGCTGGCTTGCCAGGCTTTAATAGTGGGACCACCTTTGCCTGTCTCCATCTTTCAGGAATGACAAAGGTGGACAAGGAAAGGTTGAAAATGTGTGTTAAATATCTTATGCCTCCGTCGCCGAGGTGTTTTAGCATCAGCATGGAGATGCCATCGGGGCCTATGTACTTGGTGTTCTTAGATCTCCGTATTGCCTCTTGTACTTCGGTTGTGGAGATGGCAATGGGCGCATCGCTGTTTTTGGGTTTATGCGCTTCCCTGGTGGCTCGGCGAATTTCTTTGTCCAACGGAGGATGCATTACAAACTGTCGGCAGAAAGCGCTCGCGCATCGTTTAGGTTTCGACTGAACCTTACTAGGGCCATACGAAACGCCTTTTCCCCTTCTCGTACGTCAGACGGAGTGGGGAGAGCAGCGAAGGCGCTCTCTGTAGATGTTAAGAAACTTTCCCAGTCGGCTTTGTTAAAGTTAACAAAGGTGCGATTGTCAGAAGTGACAAAGTCGGTGGGGCGATCGATAGAGAGCGCAATGGGAAGGTGATCCGAAGCAAGCGTCAGCATCGGTCGCCAGTCAACGCAGTTTATAAGACCTGCGCTGACTATGGTGATATCCGGCGAGCTAGAGCAGTTTACCGCCACTCTAGTGGGGGCATCCCCATTAACTGTGCAGAACGTCGAATCGTCTATTTGGTCAGCCAGCTCCTGCCCCCTACCATCGGCCTGTAAGCTGGAGTGCCACAGGTCGTGGTGTGCGTTAAAGTCACCAAGGATAACACGGTTCTCACCCCTGAGTAACGCACGAATGTCAGGGTGATAATCCCTGGGACAGCAGGTGACAGGAGGTATATATACGTTTATGATTTCCAAGTCGACATCGCCTGACCGGACAACCATACCTTGACGTTCTAAGGTGGTGTCCCTCGGGTCGATGTCAGGCTCAAATAGACGGTACTGCACAGTTTGATGCGTGATGAATGCAAGACCACCCCCAAGCCCTCTCGCACGATCACAACGGTGTACATTGTACCCGTTGCAGGTCAGAAGAGTTGACCTTCCACCGAGCTTTGTCTCCTGAATAGCAGCGATTTTGATATTGTGTCGCTTCATGAGGTTTGTAATCTCAGCTATTTTGCCGGTTAGGCCGTTGCAATTAAATTGCAGGATTGCGAAGTGCGAAGGGGGAGTAGAGTTGATGCTGGGGGTCAGGGACTGATGCGCATGCCTAGGTGGTAGTAGGCTGGTTCGCGCACTACGACGCATTCTTGAAGTCGAAGGAATCGCGTTACCAGAAGGTAGAGGCGATTCAGATGACGTTGAAGGTTGCGTAGCTCGACAGCATGGCGCAACGTACGTATCAGTCAGATGACACAGGCCAAGGCAGTTATTGCACTTGACCGATGCCAAAGGCGTGTATAATCTTAACCGACAAACAGTGCACGTAGTATAAGGGATCAGGAGCTGATGGTTGTGACTTATACTCGTGCTGATGCTGGAAGAAGAGGGGCTGACTGAGGGGGCGGGAGATAGCGGACGCTCGGCATTGCTCAATTCCACTTGGGAAGTGCTACGTAGGGAGTAGCTGTGAGCTGCTGTGTGAGATGTTGACGCCTGGGGGCGTGAGCGACCGCTAGGAAGGTCAACTTGCTGAGGTGCATTTGTGATGCTAGTCGTGGAGACTGAGGTGACAGAGTCAGACATATGCGGCGGAGCGATACTTGATCGACGACGGCCACGGGACGTCGTGGGACGTGAACAGCAAGGGGCCACAAAAGTTCTATAAAAACTAGCGGGCCTATGGGTAGAGGGATTTAGTCCGGAGCAACTTGTTAGGTGCAACCACCTATTGCAATTGGAGCATTGTACTGAGTGTGAGCGTTTCACATAAATTTTCTTCCAGCATATACAGCAGATCCATTCTCTTGGTCCCGGGTTGGATTCAATACCAGCCCGGATCAGGAGAGTCTTGAGCAGTCCCGCTGCAAGGAGCTGCTCGGAGGATGACATTATTGGGGGGAAGATTACTGACGGTTTAGGCAGGGGGGTAGCGAAATAACAGCCCTTGGTCGGGGAAACCCCGAGTCATTCCGGTACGTAGAACCGGCTGTCGTGGGAATGACCCAATATTGTCATGGAACTCTTCTAACGAAAGTCCTAGAAACCTAGCGGCTTCAACAGGGGAGGACCAGAGGGATATGGGTGTTAGAAGAGTAGGCTCGGTTGAGCAGACAAAATTAATGAAGTGACAAATTTAATGAAGCGACTGAACATCAAGATCGCGGCGATTCAGGAGACAAAGTTAGGTGGAAGGTCGTCTCTTCAGACCTGCAACGGGTACATTGTACACCGTTGTGACCGTGCGAGAGGGCTTGGGGGTGGTCTGGCATTCATCACGCATCAATCTGTGCAGTATCGTCTATTTGAGCCTGCCATCGACCCGAGGGACACCACCTTAGAACTTCAAGGTATGGTTGTCCGGTCAGGCGATGTCGACCTTGAAATCATAAACATTTACGTACCTCCTGTCACCTGTTGTCCCAGGGATTACCACCCTGACATTCGTGCGTTACTCAGGGGCGAGAACCGCGTCATCCTTGGTGACTTCAACGCACACCACGACCTGTGGCACTCCAGCCTGCAGGCCGATGGTAGGGGACAGGAGCTGGCTGACCAAATAGATGATTCGACGTTCTGCACGGTAAATGGGGATGCCCCCACTAGAGTGGCGGTAAACTGTTCTAGCTCGCCAGACATCACCATAGTCAGCGCTGGCCTAATAAACTGCGTTGAATGGCGACCGATGCTGACGCTTGCTTCAGACCACCTACCTATAGTGCTCTCTATCGATCGCCCCACCGTCTATACACTAACTTCAATAAAGCCGACTGGGAGGGTTTTCTCAACACCACAGAGAGCGCCTTCGCTGCTCTTCCTACCCCGTCTGACGTACGAGAAGGGGAAAAGGCGATTCGTATGGCCCTAATTTCAGCCTCCCATCAACACATTCCGTCAGGTAGAATAAAGGAAGTGCGTCCATTCTTCCCCGCAGAGGCAGCGGCCCTGACAAATGAACGTGACCATATTAGACGCCTTGACCCTACGGATCCTCAAATAAGGGATCTTAATGCGGAAATCAGACGCTTAGTAGATCAACACAAACGCGCTAAGTGGGAGGAGCACCTAAGGTCTTGCAACCTCTCGGCTGGAGTTGGCAAATTATGGTCGACGGTGAAATCTTTGTCCAACCCGACTAAACCTAACGACAAAATATCCATCGCCTTCGGTGATAAGGTTCAGTCGAAGCCAAAAAGATGCGCGAGCGCCTTCTGCCGACAATTTGTAATGCATCCTCCGTTGAACAAAGAGATTCGCCGAGCCACCAGGGAAGCGCACAAACACAAAAACAGCGATGCGCCCATTGCCATCTCCACAACAGAAGTTCATGAGGCTATTCGGAGATCTAAGAACACCAAATATATTGGCCCCGATGGCATTTCCATGCTGATGCTGAAACACCTCGGCGACGAAGGCATAAGTTACCTTACACAAATTTTCAACCTTTCCCTTTCCACCTTTGTTATTCCTGAAAGATGGCGTCAAGCAAAGATGGTCCCACTACTAAAGCCTGGCAAGCCAGCTGCCGTAGGGGAGTCATATCTCTCCTCTCGCCAGTAGTGAAGGTGTTGGAATCTATCTTGTTGCCGTACTTCACCGCAAACCTGCGGCTCGCCGAACATCAGCATGGATTTCGCAAAAATCACAGCACCACCACCGCGCTGAACGCCGTAACCACTCAGATAGGGGACGGACTAAACCAAAAGCGTCCAAACCACAGGACAGTGCGCTTGACCTGGCCAAAGCTTTTGACACGGTCAACCATGCGCAACTAATGAAAGACCTTGACCGCATGCCGGACAAACATTAGGCAAGTCGGGGTTCAGTCTGGATAGGTAAGAGTTTTAACTATTACAATATCCAGACCGGAGTTGAGTCAGCATCACCCTAGTCTCCCTAGGCAGCTCGCGCTCCTCTTCGGCAACGGTTGGTGTTGTTGCCTGAAGAACGGCGTTCACCGGGAGAGAGCCAACAAAGGAATTTACCGAATTCGTGTGGATGAGGGTGAGGGCCTGCCGGTGCACCTTAGGATCAAACGGCGTGGAAATCAGGAGCCGGATCTCATCGTAGTGTTTGCGTAGATGGCTGCTTATGCTCCTGGGGGGCGGATTCTCGTTGACCAGGCGTCCGTTCGGATTCTGCGGTTTGCAACAGTTGAACAGGAATTGCCTGTGTAACCGAACATAATCTGGCCTTAAACAAACATGCAATTGTAATAGAATATTCTATAGAATAGTATAGAATATTCTATGCAACTCTGCACATGAGTAATACCCGAAGATGTCGCTGACGCGAGTAAGCGAAAACGGCTTGAAGGCGTCTTTGAAAAAGAACGGGAGTTGAATTCCGTTCTTAAAGAAAAACGCGCCGGCCGTGATCTGTCCACCATACTTCAAAATTAAATGAAATAAATTTGTGAAACTAAAATATTGAATTGAACTTATAGTGAACATTAAATAAGAACACATAAATAAACAGTTGTGCGTTACATTAAAACTAAACAGTGAATTTTATTATTTGAAGCAAAAATGAAGCGCAACAGGTGCAAGCCACCCTCATGGGAATTGAACCCATTATATGGCGACCGTGACATGACCCGAACCTGCAATCTTCGGAATTTCCTTCGGTCAGAAGTAACCTTTTTAGGCCACAAATGTTCTTCGAAAGGTTTGTTGCCAGACGACTCTAAAATACATGCGATTAAAAAATATACAAAGCCCAACGACAAAGACGCTGTTCGTCGTTTCGTTGCTTTCGCAAATTCAACAAAACATATTTTAGCAGTGACAACAAGGTCAAAAACGAAACAGTTAGAAAGTTATGATTTTTCGAAAAAAATACCTCGTATAAAAACACAAATACAATGCAATGAATATAATACAATTTCAAATTTACTTGTATGTGCACATTTAAAACACAAAAGAATTAAATTACTTGATTTTGCGAATGCTAACGAAATAACAAATTTAGACGAGTTACTTTTGAAGCTTGACATTCACAATATTAAGCAATTAGAATGGCCAAAAAATGACATATTTTTAAAATATTTTTCAATCATTAATTTAAAAGAAAGAGGTAACAAAATTTTAAGAACATTGCAATTATTATTAACAGACCCGGTAGAAACAGTAACAGAGAACGACAAGAAACAGAAATTAATGACAATATATCATAATGACCCAATATCAGTAGCGCGATTCACTAACTTTTTTAACGTAATTTGTCAACGATAAATTAACTTAACAATAATTTAAACAATTTTGTGATTCACTAACTGTTTTAACACAATTTGTCCACGATAAATTAACGTAACAATAATTTTAACTATCTATGCTATTCACTAACTTTTTGTCAACTCTTCAATCGTTAATTCATCGTAGTCGATTTGTAAATTGATATTTTATCACGTTATCCGTTGGTGTCGTTGAAATATTGGTTAAAATAAAAATAAATTAAAAACAAATTTTTTGAGCAAGAAGTATTTCTATATTTAAAAAAAAAGTATTTATTTAAAAAAAATATATTTTAGAAAAAATGTCTCCTAGTTATTGGTATCAAACTTGCGACGTCTATTTTGTTATCCAGACGCTTGTCAGCTGCGCTACTGCGACACCAACGGCGGCGCTGGCAAATGCTACACTTAGGGCCGTTTTCATAAAAGCCGGTAACCACTAACCAGAGTTTAATTGACGTATTTTGCACGGTTAGCTGTCAAATTAATCGCCGATTAGGCTTAACCGGCTTTTATGAAAGTGGCCCTTAACATTTAAGCAACGTTCTAGTCAATTTCGACTGAGATGCCACATGTCATCATTTTAAACAATTATTTAAACGTTATTGTTAAATCCGAGTTAGTGAATCGCACAATGGTTAAATTTAACAGTGTACGTTAATGATAAATATCTCTATTGCAAAATTGTTAAAAGTTAGTGAATCGCGCTACAGGCGGACATTGCGGAAACAAAAAATTATATGCAAAAATACGTACAAAATATCATTGGAAAGGCATGACTCATGACATCGCTACATATGTCAAAAATTGCGAAAAATGTTTGTGTTATGTATGCTGCTAATAAATCAATTCATTTATTTATCAAAAAACCTAAGGACGATTATTACAATTTAATTTAAGTATATCTCAATTCACGTGTTCAGCTAATAGTGACAATCATCTGTCAAAACTCTAATTTCTACCTATATGTATGTCATCGTGAAGGGTTGCATTTACATCCAACACCTCCCCTGTTGAATAATGATTCCCTCCTCAACGTTTCAATTCGGTGAGTATCTTTTTACAGGTTTAAGTTGACGTGACGTCCTTCTAGGTGTTTCATATGGTACTGAATCGACCACTCTTGCTGGTTGAGGTTGTGGTGAAGGTGCCCTCAAAGGACTCCTGGTAGCCTCAGTTTCACCACCTTGTTTTTGTGGTCCGACTTCATGGAGACCAAATGCTTCGGTTAGTGTGAACTTATCTTTCGAATCTTCTATCTGAATGCCTTCCTTGGCACGTTTGCGGATTTGGTTTGCGTGTGCTCTTATGACTCTTCCGTTGCTCAATCTCAAGTTATACATAACGGATCCAGCTCTTTCTATGACTTGCGCCGGTGTCCAGTCAAACTTGTTGTTGGAGTATATCGTGACGTAAACCGGTTGTTGTGCTATAAATTCGGAATTCTTAGCGCCATGTTTTTCGTTGAATTGTTTTTCCATATTTTGTTTTTGCTGATGTGTATGTGTGTCAACTTTGTTGGAATTTTAGTAATATGAGATTTAGCGGAATGCGGATGTTGCGTCCAAACAGAGCCTCAGCCGGTGATGTTTGTTTTGGTGTATTTTTGTTTGGAATAGATCGGTAACATTGTAGGAATGTTTGCAGGTTTTGAACTGTGGTACCCTCTCCTCTTAGTTTCTTTAGCGCTCGTTTAAAAGTGTCAACGAATCGCTAGGCTTGTCCGTTTGACATCGGGTAATATGGGCTGGATCGAAGATGTTCAATACCATTTTCTGCCAGGAATATTTCGAATTGTGCACTCACAAACTGCGTTCCGTTGTCGGAAACTATGCACTTCGGTATACCAAGTCTACAGAAAATGTCGTTTAGCATTTCGATTGTTTTGCTGCTCGAAATACTTGTTGTTGGGATTATATCGGGCCACTTTGAGTATGCGTCTACAATGATCAAAAAGTAGGTATTATCCAGTGGGCCGGCGTAATCGATATGAAGGCGTTCCCAGGCTTCAGTTGGAGTAGGCCATGACTTTAGAAGCGGTTTTGTGGGTAACTTTGCCGCTGATGCACATCTGTTGCAGTTGCGTACCATGAAACCAATATCTTCGTCGATATTAGGCCAGTACACAAAACTTCGTGCTACCGATTTTGTACGCTCGATACCTTGATGTCCCTTGTGTAGCTGCTTTAGCACTCTTTTGCGGAGTTTTGTCGGAATGACTATGCGATTTCCGAACATAAGACATCCTTCAACGACGCTGAGATCATCTTTTCGATTAGCAAACTGTTTTATTTCGTCGGAGCCTGTTATGGTATTTGGCCATCCGCCATTCACATACTGTATAACTAGTTGCAAAGTTGTATCCCGAAGCGATTCATACGAAACCATTTTGTGAGTAATGGGTAACTCGGCTATGATATCCGAAATTATTTTAAAAACTTCCGCTTCGAGTTGTATTGATGCTATGACGTAATCTTCTGATGGTGTGATGTTTTTATTCATTAAACGTGATAAAAAATCTGCGTGACCAAAATTGTTGGTTGAAACGTAGCTTATTTCAGTTTAAGTGCTCAGCGCTGTAGTCGGTTTGCTTGATGTACGGCAATACCCTTTTTGTTTCCAAATATAGTAAGCAAGGGCTTGTAATCCGTTTGTAATGTAAATTTGCGTCCGAATACCATTTTATGGAATTTGGTGAGCCCAAAAACAATTGCTAGTCCTTCTTTTTCGATCTGGCTATAAGCCCTCTCTGCTGGTGTGAGTGAGCGTGATGCGTGGCATATTGCTTTTACCGAGCCGTCGCTGTACTCGTGTAATATGCATGCTCCGAGACCGTAGTTTGATGCGTCAGCTGCAACAATTATTTTTAATGTAGGGTCGAAGTGCGTTAGCACTAAGTCTGAACATAAAATGTTTTTAAGTTTGTTAACACATTCGCGATGTTTGTGTGACCATGTAAATTTGACGCTTTTTTTCAGTAGCTCGTCTAGCGGTCCTCGGTAAGTACGTAGATCTTTGATGAATTTGCCATAAAAGGTGATTGCTCCCAAAAATGATCGAAGCTCAGATATATCCGTTGGTTCAGGCATTTGTGTAATTGCAGCTACGCGTGCAGGGTCAGGCCGTATACCCTCTTGGTTGATAATGAACCCTAAATATTTTATTTGGTTTGCATAGAACGTGCATTTATTAAATTTAAGTTTGAAACCAAAATCTTGTATGCGTTTCAATACCGTGTTTAATTTGCTATCATGATCCTCTTGACTGGTGCCTGATATGAAAATATCGTCGATATACGCAGCTACTCCATTGAGCCCTGACAACATGTTATCCATAATTTCCTGAAATATTGCGGGGAAAGTTTTTACGCCAAACGCCATTCGTAAGCACCTTTCCTGCTCTCGCTGTTTCTGCATTTGCGCGAAAAATGTTTTCATCTCCGCCTCCATTGTGTGTGTATACTCGTATTATTGCAAAGTTTAATTAGTTTCTGTTTGCAAACGAATAGTTGATGGAGTTACATTACCTCGTCGCCACTTGTTATGTATGCTGCTAATAAATCAATTCATTTATTTATCAAAATACTAAAGACGATTATTACAATTTAATTTAAGTATATCTCAATTCACGTGTTCAGCTAATAGTGACAATCATCTGTCAAAACTCTAATTTCTACCTATATGTATGCCATCGTGAAGGGTTGCATTTACATCCAACAGTTTGTTAAATAAAGTAAAGACAAAAACAAAAGAAAATTTGGTACTTACACCAACACCTTGCAAACCTTTTGATGTGTAGTTATAGACACCATAGGACCTTTGCCTGAGTCGAATAATGGAAACAGGTTCGCAGTTACCATTATGTGCGATTTAAGTAAATATCTAGTCACAGTAGCTATTCCTGATAAATCTGCAAAAACAGTTGCAACAGCTATTTTTGAAACTTTTATTTTAACTCACGGCATAATGAAATCCATCAAATCCGATTTAGGTACAGAATTTAAAAATGAAATTTTCACTGATTTAACAAAACTTCTAAAGATAGAACATAGTTTTTCCACAGCTTATCATCATGAAACTGTTGGAACGGTGAAAGAAACCATCGCGTTTTTAATGAATATTTAAGAGCTTACCTTAATGATACCTACACTGAGTGGGATATATACTTAAAATACTTTACATTTTTGCATAACACCACCACAAGTACTGTTTTTGATAATTACTTTACACCATTTGAATTAGTATACGGTAGAAAAGCTACACTACCAAATGAATTGAAAAAAGAATATATTGATCCAGTATACAACGTGGAAAGTTATGCAAAAGAAGTAAAATATAGGATGCAAAAATCGCATGAAATAGCCAAAAATCTTATAAATAAACATGAAATATAACAAAAATAAAAACATTTACGATAAGTCGACAAGACCATTAACTATTAAAATAGGAGATAAAGTTATAATAAGTAAAGAACCTAGAAATAAGCATGAAAACATATATCAAGGGCCATATACTGTAACCAATATTGACGGTTGTAATGTAACAGTTATCGATGAAATACTCAAGAAACCAAAAACTGTTCACAAAAATTGAATAAATAAGGTATGAAAATTTTACATTCTACACTAATCACTAATTTGTACTAAATAAATTAAAAACTTACTTACCTGAACTTAAAAACATATTTTTATAATTACTACTATTATATACTTTAACTAGCAAACTTACATGCTAACTACAAACTAACTAAATAAAATTCAATATCTAGATGTAAATATCGTTACATATACATAAATAGATTAAGAAACCATATTGTAAATTTCAAAAAAAAAGCTCTGAGTGAACGATTCAATAGAAGGGAGGAATGCCCTAATTCTAAAACAATCGTTTACCCAAAACAATTTTTGCATAGAGCAAGAAGAATCCGACAAATCTGATCACTTTGTCATATTCTTCTTTTTCTAAGGAAGGATGGTGTAACCGAACATAATCGGGCCTTAAACAAACATGCAATTGTAATAGAACATTCTATAGAATAGTATAGAATATTCTATGCAACTCTGCACATGAGTAATACCCGAAGATGTCGCTGACGCGAGTAAGCGAAAACGGCTCATTCCCACGACAGCCGGTTCTACGTACCGGAATGACTCGGGGTTTCCCCGACCAAGGGCTGTTATTTCACTACCCCCCTGCCTAAACCGTCAGTTATCGGACAGCCCATCTTCTTCCAGCATCAGCACGAGTATAAGCCACAACCATCATCTACGTGCACTGTTTGTCGGTTAAGCTTATACACGCCTTTAGCATTAGTGAAGTGCAATAACTGCCTTGGCCTGTGTCACCTGCTTATATGCTCTGGACTTGCGAACAGGAACCTATGGACTGATACGTACGTACCGGCTGTCTTGAAGTCGAAGGAATCGCGTTACCAGAAGGTAGAGGCGAATCAGACGACGTTGAAGGTTCACATTCCCACGACAGCCGGTTCTACGTACCGGAATGACTCGGGGTTTCCCCGACCAAGGGCTGTTATTTCACTACCCCCCTGCCTAAACCGCCCCCCTGCCTCCCACCTCTCATTACCCATCTTCTCTTTCCTTTCGGAAGGAGGGATGACATGACCTAGAAGGTTGCACTGGTCATACCAAATCGCTCCCACCACAGTAGGGTGGAGTGAAAACTGTTTTTTCATCAGGCTGCATTCTAATAGCGAAATTCTGAAGCCTTTTGGGCTTAAATTACGTCTGGAAAAATTTTGTCCAATTCGGATTAGAGTAACTGCCTCCGCATCGGTGAAAATACGAAAGTTCCCAATTTTGCAAAACACTACTTCATATAGGTACGTAAAAAATTTGCATGTTTCATTTTTTCGATTCAAACTGTTGAATTATACATTATACTAATTCTTATAAATATTTTTTGCCTTTATCTCTTTAAGTACCTTCAGTAGTTTGGCCACTATGCCAAAAAACGTTCAAAAAACTTAAAAGAAAAAAAGAATTTTTTTTTTTAAATTTCAGATTTAACCACTTTAAAATCAGAAAAAGTCTATGGACGAAAAAAAGTTAGCCCTTCTATGTTGTAGTAAATTCAATTAAGAAAATTTTAAGCGTACTAGTACAATGTTATGATGTGCCCTTGACTTTATAAGTCCTGCTATATTGAAAGTCTTCAATCAAAAATTTTCTGTTTTTTCCCAAGAAATTTTCCGAAATTTCCATATCCGAGACATTTGGTACATAATTTCCATGTAGAATTTTCTGCTGATTCCGAAAATGCAATCATTTGTTTTAAAAGTAGAAGAGTTTTCGAGATATCTTGAAATTTCAGGGTATGGAAATTTCAGAAAATTTCTTGGGTAAAAACAGAAAATTTTTGATGTAGGACTTTCAATATAGTAGGGCTTATAAAGTCAAGGGCACATCATAATGTTTTACTAGTGCGCCTTAAATTTTCATAATTAAATTTACTACAACATAGAAGGGCTAACTTTTTTTCGACCATAGACTTTTTCTGATTTTAAAGTGACTAAATCTGAAATTTGAAAAAAATCATTATTTTTTCATAGTTTTTTGAACGTTTTTTGGCATAGTGGCCAAGAGTTACAGGCAAAAAATGTTTATCGGAATTAGTATAATGTATAATTCAAGAGCTTAAATCGAAAAAATGAAAAATACAAACTTTTCACGTGCCTATATGAAAAACATTGGGAATTTTCATACTTTCGGGGGTATCTCGGAAACTACATCAGCCACAGAAAAATGGATGTGATATTCGGAATCAGGAGACGATTTTACATTAGGAAATTGTACTTTCATTCTTGGAGAGATTTTTGTTGTTGAGTAGTGTTATATATTATATGAATATTTCACCATATACATTTTAGCGTTCTTATAAATTTTGAAGGCACTGCGGAGGCAGAAGACATTGACCGATTTCAATAAAAAAAGAGGGTATTTTTTTGTTATTATAAGGCACCTATCCCCCCCTAGTAGAACTCTGAAAGGTGGAACAAATTTTTTTCCATATGTTCACGCTCCAGCCTACACCACAGTCGGCAGTACCGCAAGGGAGTACCGGAGCGTACCGGATTCATATCCGGCCAAGGACTGTTATTTCGACCACACTCCCCAAAACCTTCGGGGAGCGATTTTGTTGTTAAAACAACAACAACAACAACAATATAGGCGTCGCGTAGCTCAGTACCGGCTGACCAATTGCTTTGTATGTAGCTAGTAACGTTTCTTTGTCTTTGGCCCAAGTGCTGCCATCTAGCGACTTGAGGATTTTGTTACGGCTTTGGACTTTGACAATTGCGGTAACATGAGCGCCGTATTTGAACATGTTATCAAACGTCACCCCTAAGATTTTGGGGTGTGAGACAGTTGGTAGCTTGACACTATCAACGTAGACGTCTAATTCCATGTTCACTTGCGTTGTCCACGCCGTGAATAGGGTGGCCGAGGACTTATTCGGTGACAATGCCAGGTTTCTCCCGGCGAAGAATTCGGACACGGCTGGGAGGTAAGAGTTTATGAGAGAGCAGAGTTCTTCAACGGAGGGGCCAGTAGCCAAAATCGTACAATCGTCGGCGTAAGAGACGATCGAGACACCCTCTGGTGGGGGGGGGGGGGGAAGTTTCGATACATAATAGTTAAACAAAAACCGGGATAGGACACCACCCTGTGGCACCCCTTGTTTAACTATTCTGGGTTTTGATCTGGCGCCTCTGAACTCAACCGACGATTGACGACCACTCAGGTAGTTGGCAGTCCAACGTTTAAGACAGGGAGGAAGGGACGAGTCTTCAAGGTCTTTCATTAGTTGCGCATGGTTGACCGTGTCAAAAGCTTTGGCCAGGTCAAGCGCAACTAGCACTGTCCTGTGGTTTGGACGCTTTTGGTTTAATCCGTCCCCTATCTGAGTGGTTATGGCGTTCAGCGCGGTGGTGGTGCTGTGATTTTTGCGAAATCCATGCTGATGTTCGGCGAGCCGCAGGTTTGCGGTGAAGTACGGCAACAAGATAGATTCCAACACCTTCACTACTGGCGAGAGGAGAGATATCGGGCGATATGACTCCCCTACGGCAGCTGGCTTGCCAGGCTTTAGTAGTGTGACTACCTTTGCTTGTCTCCATCTTTCAGGAATAACAAAGGTGGACAGGGAAAGGTTGAAAATGTGTGTAAGGTATCTTATTGTAGAAGTTTAAGTGGAAAAAATATAAAATACACGTCTTGCTACGTCGAGTAGATTGTGAAGAAGAGTTTTATTTCAGTATAATAGTTATAATCGTACATAAGAAAAAGGAGAGAAAAATGTTGCCAGATATATGAATTGTATCTATATTGATGGATTACAACTTATATCACAACACCCTCACTAGAGATCCAATTCATGTCTTTCATTGACCAATTTATAATTAATTTTATATTCAGTACATGTAATGTATTAAGTATTATGAGATAAAAGGAACTACATATGTTTAGCATAAACCATATTGGTTAACAAATTTAGACAATATCGAATGATTTACTGGCTTCGTCATAATGTCAGCAATCATTTCATTTGTACTTATATAACTGAGCTTAATTATGCCCTCAGCAAGCTTTTCACGAATGAAATAATTCTTGACATCAATATGTTTGGTCCTAGCATGATAATTGTTGTTTGCGGCCAGTTTGATTGCTCCTTGATTGTCACAGTAAAGTTGTATTGAAGTTCTTGTTGTATTGAAGTGATGTCCGGGCGACTAATTAATGCGGCGTACATGATGCACCCAATAGCTTCTTGATAGGGAATCGAAGACATTTCCTGTCGCTCTTCGTTTGTTTTTGGACTCATTTCCTTCGACAAGCGTTGATTCGGATCCATTGGCGAATTCACTGGAGAACATTCACTCATGTTGAACCGCTGTAGCACATCCAGCAGATATTGCTTCTGGTCTATAGAAATCGATCCATCACTGTTGCATGAGACATTCATACCAAGTATCGACGTCGCCCGTCCCAAATCCTTCATTTTAAATTGTGTCGACAATTCCTTTTTGAGTTTTCTAATTATTGTAATGTCGCTTCCAAAAATCAAAATATCGTCAACATATACAACAAGTACTACGATATTCTGAGTCGAAATATTGAAATAGACGCATTGGTCAAAGTTTGACCTAGTAAAAGCAAGTTTGGTTGTTAAGACAGAATTTAACTTCATGTTCCACATAAGACTGGACTGCTTTAGCCCATATAGTGATTTTCGAAGTCGACATACTTTACTTGTTTTATCTTTAAAACACTCTGGTTGTCGTATGTAAATTTCTTCGTCTAATTCGCCTTGTAAGAAGGCCGATACCGCATCCATTTGATGAATTATTAAATCAAATTTAACGGCAATGGCCAAAAGAAATCTGATGGATGAAAAACGTGCAACCGGCGAGTACGTTTCGTCATAGTCGATTCCCTTGACTTGCGAGTAGCCTTTTACAACTAGGCGTGCCTTGTATCGTCTAATTTTACCCTTTGAGCTTCTTTTTACTTTGAATACCCAC
This sequence comes from Sphenella marginata, assembly GCA_951509765.1. Taxonomy (NCBI): domain Eukaryota; kingdom Metazoa; phylum Arthropoda; class Insecta; order Diptera; family Tephritidae; genus Sphenella; species Sphenella marginata. The sequence continues at coordinate 50,318,113 of OX608079.1, read as the reverse complement.
TTGGAATCAATAGCCTTTCTTCCAGGTGGCAGGTCGGTTAGCTCCCAAGTGCCATTTTTCATTAATGCGTCATACTCGCATGACATAGCCTTTCGCCATTCTTCACTATCTGCGCCACCCAGCGCCTCGCGAATTGTTAATGGCTCATTCGAACTAGTTACGGCTAATAGCCCAAATTGCGTAGCTGTATTCACATAACTTTCATCATCAACAATTTGGATGACTTTAGAGAAAGCTTGAAACGCCCTCACTCAATCCGAAATGTTCATCGTCGTCAGAACTGTCATTATCTTCATCATCACTGATAACTGTGATACACTCTACTTTTTTATTTTGTATTACTGGATTCAACGCATTTTCATCATTGGCAATAGTTTTCAAATGTTCGGTGTGGTTTTCAAAAAATGTAACATTGCGACTTACCACAGTTTTCTTGGTATATTTGTTATAAAATTTGTATGCCTTCGTTGTGTCACAGTAACCCAGTAAAATGCATTCTTGTGCCTTTGAATCTAGCTTGCGTCTTTTCTCCTTTGGTACGCAATCTTTTAATTCTAAGCGCATTAAATATTTTAATAGGTCCATTCTGCGTAAGACCCCATTATCTTCAAATTCGGCTTCTAAAGCATCCCATGCTGCCTTTGCAGTCGTGCAATTCTGCACGTACGAATAATTGCATGGCTCGATTAGCAACCCAATTGCTGAAATTGCATGCAGATTCTTTGTGGAGTCGCCCTCCGTTCCCTCAATACATGGCCAATAACCCTTGAGCACAAGATGGGATTTTGCAGCAAATTTCCATGCATCATAATTTTCTCGTCCCTTTAGCTTTTCTATTTTGTCATTTCCCATTATTATAACCTCGAAATTGCATACGTCACGCACGTTGTTGGGCAAAATCAAGGCAAATTCATTCTTATGGTAATGTCAAGTGAACAGCTGACTTCCTCTTCTTCACGTTTTTAACTCGCCGTGTAATGTAGAATGTCATAAAAAGAAAGGTTTTACTATTGACTTTGAATATTATATTTGGTATTTATTTTCAAAAAAAGATCGCAACTTACCAAAAGGGTACGATGATGATGGTTTTAACTAAATTTTATGCACGCATAAGTTGCCAAACACGTATTTATTGTTCCTACACCATTAGTTCAATTAATTTTTATGTAATATAAAAAAAACAATCGATGGTTGTCATTTCAAATTTTTTATCACTATGACATTCTACATTACAAAAACTTGAAGAGAATAGAGGCGAATATTGCCGAATTCGCTCTGCCATTACCATAACAATCAATTTGCCTTGGGCAAAATATGACAAACAAAATTAGAAGTATTAACAAACTTTCAACGAAAATACTAAATTACGTAGCAGCTCTTCAATTAATTATTTTGATTGATTATTTTATAATACGTGAGGTCCCATAACCTGTAGAAGTTTAAGTGGAAAAAATATAAAATACATGTCTTGCTACGTGGGGGCCAATATATTTGGTGTTCTTAGATCTCCGAATTGCCTCATGAACTTCTGTTGTGGAGATGGCAATGGGCGCATCGCTGTTTTTGTGTTTGTGCGCTTCCCTGGTGGCTCGGCGAATCTCTTTGTTCAACGGAGGATGCATTACAAATTGTCGGCAGAAGGCGCTCGCGCATCTTTTTGGCTTCGACTGAACCTTATCACCGAAGGCGATGGATATTTTGTCGTTAGGTTTTATTTGTTTTTTTTTATTTATTTTTTATTTATTAATTGATTTAAAAATTTGTGTTTGTATTTTATTTAATTAATTTTCCTAGCACAACAATTAGAAAAAATTATTTTAAAGTGCTAGTCAGAACAGAATTTGGTAACAATAAATAAATAATAAAAATCGTATATCTAATACATATCAATAAATTCATTAATTAACAGCAGATAAATTGGTAAACAGAGACATTTTGATAGGATACAATATATGTTGCTAGATCTTATAGAGATAAAGGAATAAAGGAAAGTACAATGGTGGAACAGTAACAGTAGTTTTGAAGTATAGAGAATGTAGGAGGTATAGAGAATGTAGGAGGTAGGGAGGGGACAGGATAAGGGTAAGAGATAATAAAATACGAGAGTTGTAGAGTAAAGTGGAAGTCAATTAAAAAAACAGAATAACTCGTTCTTGAAATGCAGTGCATTACTTATTTGCCTTATTCTAGTCGGAAGGGAGTTCCAAAGACGGATTGAAGTAACGAAGAATTGTCGATCAGAAAACTGCATGCGATATTTTATATGTGTAATAAGCATTGACCTTGTTGAGTGAAGAAATTGAAGCCTTCGAAATAGGTAATGAGGTTCTTTTGTGTAGATTATCTTATGCAAGGTAATAAGTGTTTTAACCTTTAAGAGGTTGTCAAAGGAAATGTCAAGCAACTTTTCAGAGTAATAGGAAACGTGATCAAGTCTGTTCAGCCCATAGACGTATCGAGCAATGTTATTATAAGCAACATTAAGCTTATTTTTACTCACGGAGTCACAGTTAGAAAAAATCTCACAGCCATAAAGCAGCGTAGGTATCAGGTACGCTTTGGACAAGAGTAGTCGAATATGAAGTGGTGTGAAATACTGTGTCAACCAGAGTGTACGGAGCATCCCGTACACTTTACCTACCGCACTAAAAATATGATCTTTCCATGTAAGTGTTTTGTTAAAGACTATACCAAGATTTCTTGCCGTGTCAACATATTCTATAACAGAATTTTCGAACATAATATTTAGCGGTTTTCCAGCTCTTTGGAAATACACGGGTTGTCAGTATAGAGTTTATTAAATGGGTAATATGGGGCAGTATTACGGGTGGGATGATTTTCAAGAATTTAGCACAAATTCCGTCTAACCCTATAGCGTTTGATTTCACGGAAAGTATCGCTTGCACAACATCACAATCATCGACACGAACAAATTCGAGAGGACTTGCATCCACATTTACAGGAGCACTATAATTTTCAAAGCGTACATTAATAGCCGAGGGAGGCGAATTTACAAAACTTTCGTTTATATCGATGACATCGACATCGGAGAGGACAGTGAGATTAGCTTTGGGTTTTACAATCCCTATTCCTTTTATCGTATTCCATGTTTCCTTGGAATTTAAAGCGGAGCTAAACTTATTTTTGTAGAAATCTACTTTAGCCGATCTGATGGCTTTGTTGACAGCGAGTCGAGCCGCTTTGAAGCTCATATGCAATTCCTCGGTTCTGTACCTTTTCCACCGCGAGTACGCCAGTTACGCAAGTTAATTATATGCTTTATTCTGCCGTCGAACCACGGCCTACCATTGTTTTTAGCTACCCTAAGTTTTGTTGGAACGTGGTCATCAAATAGCTTATTTATGTTGTCTTGAAAGAACTTTGTCTGATCATCAACCGATGTCAACGAGCGAATTATTCTCCAGTCCACCGACGACACTGATTCAGCAAGTGCATTATAATTTATACTTTTAAAGTCACGATATGTGAATGAGTATGGTGTGTATGACGTTTGAAAATTATAAGTTAGAAATATGAGGTCGTGTTTAGAAAAGTTGGGAGCTGACAGCTGGTCATAGAGAGCTACTTTCTGGGAACTGTTAACGAAGAAATGGTCTAGCAGCGAGGAGCTGGTGCTTGTAAAATGTGTTGGTAAGGTTAAATTAGTTAGCGGGGAAAAGTCCAAGAGACTCCATACTTATTTTCAGACTAGACTCTACGAGCAGGTTGCTGTTGAAATCACCAGCTAAGATAATGTTTTCGTAGTTCAGAAGTAAGGGTTGCAGAAAATCAATAAAGCCCGTAAAGTTTACCTGACGGTTGGGTATATATGCGCAGCCAACAAGAAGCTTGTCGCCATTCGTTGAGATAACATCTACAAACACAAATTCTACGGCATCACTAGTACCAGAACTAAAACAGAATATACAGGATAGACTACTTTTAACGTATATAGCGACACCACCACCATGACCACTTCTATCGGCTCTGAAAAGTTGATAACCATTTAGTTTCGTTATGGACAGAGGAAAACCAGGTTTCGGAGATGCATATTATGTCGATATCAGAAGCTTCGGAAAGATATCGGGACTCATCCAGTTTTTTATAAAGGCTTTGCGCGTTAATATGTATTATATTTAAACCTAGCGCACGTCTGCTAAGTATGCCTAGCACGGTACGTAAACAGTCTTTGGAACTCGATGACTCATAATTGTTAGGAACCATAATCATAATTGATTCCACGAAGTGGTTCGACCCGTTGTAGGCAGGGAAGGGGTCCTTTCTTCGGGACCGTATGGGGTATTACAATGGGCCCTTTGGTGGCCTAAGTATTGAGCAGTTGCCTTGTGGTTTCGGCTCAGCCCTTGCAACCTAACCTAACCTAACCTATAATCATAAAAAGGTTTGTATGTAAGCTTTGCACTGCTTTTCACTAATAGCAATTTACTACTATAAAATATGGCGGTATGGAAGGAAAAAAACTGGAAGGAAAGAAATCTGGTGATGTACTTAATACTAAGTGCGAAGCGTTATTGATGCTGGCCCAGAGCAGTAATTGATGTCGTGCCTCCATCAGTAATTGATGTAATTGATGTCGTGCTTCCATCATGAAAGGAGGTATCACCTTCGATGCTTGCATTGTCAAGGTCCTTGAGTGACTCTAGACTGTCGATCGCTTCGGGGCTGTCGTGGGATTTACGCTTTATATGAACAATGCCCCTGATTGAAAAGACCGAGGTTAATTTAATTTTTTTCTTAAGGGTTTAGTCGGGTTGGACAAGATTTCACCGTAGACCATAATTTGCCAACTCCAGCCGAGAGGTTACAAGACCTTAGGTGCTCCTCCCACTTAGCGCGTTTGTGTTGATCTACTAAGCGTCTGATTTCCGCATTAAGATCCCTTATTTGAGGATCCGTAGGGTCAAGGCGTCTAATATGGTCACGTTCATTTGTCAGGGCCGCTACCTCTGCGGGGAAGAATGGACGCACTTCCTTTATTCTACCTGACGGAATGTGTTGATGGGAGGGTGAAATTAGGGCCATACGAAACGCCTTTTCCCCTTCTCGTACGTCAGACGGATTGGGAAGAGCAGCGAAGGCGCTCTCTGTGGTGAGAAAACCCTCCCAGTCGGCTTTACTGAAGTTAGTGAATGTGCGATTCTCAGCGGTGACAAAGTCGGTGGGGCGATCGATAGAGAGCACTATGGGTAGGTGGTCTGAAGCAAGCGTCAGCATCGGACGCCATTCAACGCAGTTTATTAGGCCAGCGCTGACTATGGTGATGTCTGGCGAGCTAGAGCAGTTTACCGCCACTCTAGTGGGGGCATCCCCATTTACCGTGCAGAACGTCGAATCATCTATTTGGTCAGCCAGCTCCTGTCCCCTACCATCGGCCTGCAAGCTGGAGTGCCACAGGTCGTGGTGTGCGTTGAAGTCACCAAGGATCTCGCCCCTGAGTAACGCACGAATGTCAGGGTGGTAATCCCTGGGACAACAGGTGACAGGAGGTATGTGAATGTTTATGATTTCAAGGTCGACATCGCCTGTCCGGACAACCATACCTTGACGTTCTAAGGTGGTGTCCCTCGGGTCGATGTCAGGCTCAAATAGACGATACTGCACAGATTGATGCGTGATGCGTGATGAATGCCAGAACACCCCCAAGCCCTCTCGCACGGTCACAACGGTGTACATTGTACCCTCTACGGTACGGTGTACATTGTACCTTTTAACAAAATTATTTTATAGTGTCAGTCACAATAAATAAATAATAATAATAATTAAATAGAATTAAACTTAATCTAAAAGGCCATAATCTAAGAAGAAAAGATGTTAAAGATTGAAAGAATAGTTAAAGATGTTAGGGGAAAAAGTAGAAAAGGAGAAAAGGGGAGGAGAGTAAAAGTATACAATATTGAGCTATGTGTCGTTATAAAAACATATTAAATTTTCTTTGAAATGCAGTGCATTGCTTATGAGCCTTAATTGATTTGGCAAGGAGTTCCAAAGACGTATCGCAGTGATGAAAAATTGGCCTTCAGACGTTAGCATTCGATATCTTATGTGCGTTAGACCCACTGATCGCGAAGATTGGAGAAATTGTAACCTTTGATATAAATAACTAGGTTCTTTCGCATATATAATTTTATGTAGGGTAGTTAACGTTCTCAGTTTTAGGAGATTATCGAAAGAAATGTTTAGCAACTTTTCAGCATAGTGAGAGACTTGGTCAAGTCTGTTTAGCCCAAATACATATCTGGCAATGTCGTTATAGACAACATTTAATTTATTCTTACTTACATAGTCACAGTTTGAAAAGATCTCACAACCATATAGGAGCGTAGGTATTAAGTACGCTTTCGCCATTAGGAGTCTTATATGCAATGGAGTAAAGTACTGTGTTAACCATAGTGTACGGAGCATACCGTACACTTTTCCTACCGTTGTAAAAATATGGTCCGTCCATGTCAATGTATTATTAAAAAGTATTCCAAGGTTTTTTGCTGTGTCAACATATTCAATAATCGAATTATCAAAGATATTTTTTTCAAAACCATTTGTGTCAAGTGGCCTTCTATGAATGACAATGCATTTAGACTTTTTAGGGCTTAGACACAAGCCATTCATAGAAGCCCACAAACCTGTTTGATTCAAATCATTATTTATATTATTTATACACAAACTAGTACGATCACAAGGACAACATGTATACAGTTGCACATCATCAGCATATATATGAACGTTACAATACTTAAGAACCTTGGGTAGGTCATTTACATATAGCACAAATAACAAGTGTCCAAGAATTGAGCCCTGTGGCACACCTCTGGGAACATTTAGAAAATCCGACTTTCTGCCGCCAATACTAACTGCTTGAGTTCTGTCGCCAAGATAGGATCTAATAAGGGCGATCGCATGATCTGACAAATTAAATATGTTTTCCAACTTCTTGCACAGTAAAGCATGGTCGACAGAGTCGAATGCTTTCGAGTGGTCGAGGAGAGTTAGAAAAGCAGCACAATTATCATCAACCCGTTCCCGAATGTCTTCAATGACGGAAGGAAGTGCCGTCGTGCAGCTTCGCTTTGGCATTCCCACGACAGCCGGTTCTACGTACCGGAATGACTCGGGGTTTCCCCGACCAAGGGCTGTTATTTCACTACCCCCCTGCCTAAACCGTCAGTTATCCTCCTTCGGGTCTCCGTCCTGCTGAAATATAACCTCCTCTTCTGGGTATGCGCTCAAATCAATGAAATCCGGAAGGGTACCTTGAAGAATACCAAGATAGTCTTCCTCCTTCATTATTCTTTCTATTTTCACTAAAGGGCCAATATGCCACCAAGTGAAACAGCCCCAAACCATTATGCTACCTCCACCATGTTTCACGGTCTGTTTCACTTGGTGCTTCTGAAGAGTTTCATTTTCACGGTGCCAGTAATACTCTTTTCCGTCTGACTGAAGACGATTGATTTTGGTCTCATCTGACTATATAACGCGTTTCCAGTCTTCAACGCTCCAGTTTTTTCGTTCCTTGCAGAACTTCAGACGAGCCTTTATATTTTTATCCGACAAAGCAGGTTTTTTTTTGTTTTATTGATGCAATAAGCCCGATTCGCCGAAGTGCTCTGCGAGCTGTCCACTGACTTACGGCCTTGTTGATTCCAAAAGCAGCTTTCTTAGGCATAAGCCGCTCCATAGCACGTGCGTCGCCCTCTGTCAGCAATTTTTTAGGGCCACCAGCGTTCGGCGCAGGCTTGATATTTCGTCTTTTTTGCGCTAATAGGACTGTACGGTGGCAAATGTTCAATTTTTTAGCAATTGCTCGTGATGAATTACCACTTCCAGTCAAAATGACTATACGGTTTTCTATATCTGATGATATTTTCTTCATTTTCACTAGCGTCGATCTATTCGATGTAAAAAGGCGTTTATAAGCACTAAAATTACCTTTCAACTAATTAAATCACCTTCAAAGAGGTCAAGGATGAATGAACAAAAGAGACATAAAAAACAAAAACAAGTTACAGCTTCACTTTAAACTGCAATTGGAAAATAAAAAACACGAGCATAACTGAATAAATGTAGTTAAGCTAAGCTTTTGCTAAAAATTTTGTTGTTGCTATTATTGTTGTTATTTTTAAATAAGCTGATCTAACAACAATAGAATAAAGACTAAAATTACAAAGTTTGAGAGCATAATAAATATTAAAGTTTTTATACATAGGTAAAAGAGTGCAAAAGTGACAAACATGTATCCACATTTGCTCCCCACTGTATACTTCCAGAGATACGGACAATGGAAAATTCCATTTGTATGGGAGGTGCCACGCCCCCTATATATATCAAAATATTTTTTAGCCTGTGACCATCCTTGGAAGATGTACAGTGGGTGTGTAAAATTTGGTTACGATCCGTTTATTCGTTTAGGAGCCAAGTGTGCCCATATATAGGTAGATACATAATTTGAATTTTTTATACATATTTACATATGAAGGGCTCAGAACCAAAAGGATCTAAGTGACATTTTTTTAAAATTGAGTTATACCCATATTTGTATAGTGAAATATGGAGTTTATTTGTTGGCAAAGAGATCCGAGTCATTTCGGACATTGTAGTGCCATATATTTGCCAGACCAAAAACGTACTAAATTTTATTGCATTGATGATTGGAGCCCAGGCGCGTATTCAGGGGGGGGTTTCGGGGGTTCAAACCCCCCCCGAAATTTCCGAAAATTAAAAAATATACATCTGTACTAGAATAATTACTCTATTCATTTTTAAAACCCCTGTTAAGAAATTAGCATTAATAGCAATAATGAAAATACGAAAGAACAAAAATTAAATAATATTTCACACTGAGAGAAGTTATTGGTAGTCGCTAATCAATTATCAGAGCAAGTCTGAGAGGTCACAACTAAATTCCTGCAACGGTTCACTCATTTGGTGCTTTAAGAAATTCGGGCAAACCTATCAGACTTGCTCTGCATAAGATCAACTTAGCATTTCAACTACATAGCATGTTAACAATAGCAAGAGTGATTCGAACTCAAGTCTGTTGAAATTCAAATTAAACGCTTTTCGAGTTATGAATACAGCGGGCAAAAATCATAAAAATAAGTGTCTCTCGTTATTGTTGTCACGGTTGCCATAAGTTTAACCAAAAAAATGACTTTGGAAGTAGGTAACTCCTAAAGAAATCCTAAACAAAATTTCAAAACAAACAATACAAATGAATATTTTTGTACATGATACAAATATTTGAAGGTAGTTTCACTCAAAATGTTTTGACACTAACCGTGTTCGTCAAGAGGGCGTGATGTTGCCACATTTGAATTATTAGTTGTTATTAAATTTGGAAATTTTACAAAATTTTATTGGGTATTTTTTATGTATGTATATAAAAATGTGTAGTTATTCGAAAATGAAATATGTAATTAAACTGCAAAATTTTCTGAGGTAATTATGAGCAGCGGTTGAGCATGCAAATATAAATATTTAAAAAAAAATTTGGCTTTGGTATTTCTTTCATTTACGAGACAACTGCTAAAACACGTCCAAAATTATCCAGAAAGGTGTCAAAATACGCGGTTTCACCTAGGTATCAATGATCCGAAATCGAAATTTAAATTTTTTGTGTCAGTGAAAAGTTATTAACAAAAAGCCAAAAAATGAGCCAGGTCAAATCCTGATTTGGGGGCCCGATCCATGTTTTTTATGTACCGAACATCTTTCCATCGGCCTCCGCGCGCTAAAAAAGTAACCCTCAGCCGGTCCAACACCAGCTACGCGATCCCAATTATTTTTCGTAATTGTAAGGTCCACATGAAAATGACAGAAAATTGCGATCTTTAAGTGCAAATATCTTTTCACAAAAACAAAAATTCAAAAAGCTGCTTACGGATTATAGTTACTGAGGTCAAAACGCGTCTTTTGATACCTCTCCCGGGATCGTGAGTGTTTTAGCAGTTGTCTCCTAAGGGAAACAAATACCGAAGAATATGATTCGATTTCTTTTCATTTAACTATAGCAAAAATAGTGGATTTTCTTTAAAAGAACTGGTCAAGTACGGAACAAATATTTCTGCCATGGTTTTGTACACGGCTAAAAGTTTTAGCCTATATTTAATATTTTTTGGGGTCTACATACATATATGTATGTAGACTAGTATGTCTGCGTTCAAATTGTTGTTTGGAATTTCCAGTAAAATTAACTTCGTTTGACTAATTTCATTATTTTTGTATGAAAGTATGTGTAAAAACACAATAAAAATACTGCAACTCAAAGTTAAGAACTTTGTGGAAAACTCATGAAAACTCAAGAAAACTCGAAAAATGTTCATCAAAATTTCTAACTTTTTAGTAAACATTTTTAGATTTTTTTCGAGTATGCAGTTTTGTGGCCCGTTCAATTAAAATGAACAAAGATAGTTAAGCCGCTGGAAGAATTGCTCGATTTTTCTAACTTTTTTTCTAGCCAAGTGCATTATCTTCCATACAAATTTATAAGCGTAATATTTTTATATTAAAGAAAATGCTCTTGGTCGGCTTTTCACAATTCAACGAGCTACAAAACTGTATGTTCGAAAAAAATCAGAAAAATTCTACTAGAAAGTTAGAAAATTTGATGCAATTTTTTCGAGTTTTCTTGAATTTTCATGAATTTTCCACAAAGTTCTTAACATTGAGTTGAAAAGTTTTTATTGTGTATTTAAACATACTTTCATTGAAAAATAATGAAATTAGTCTAAAGAAGTTAATTTTACTGGAAATTCCAAAAAAACCCTTTGAACGCAGACATACTGGTCAAGGTGTATGACCAAATTTGGTTTAGAATTAAATTTTAAACCGAAAATGTTGTTAACAATTTTTTATGTTTTTTTAAAAAATGTTGGGACTCGAACCGACGTGTCCCAAATCTGTGCGCAATGCTCTACCTACTGAGCTATGGCGCACTCATGAATTTTGTGCGAAAAGTACACATATTTGCTGTGTATACGACTTTTGTTTTATTTTTGTTTATCCCAGTTAAGTTTTAAATCTAAACCGCAAAAAATTGAGAATTATTGTAGGTAGTTAAAAGGTTTGGAATTTATTGCCAAAAAGTTTTAAAAATTGTGTAAACTAATGAATGGTTTAAAATTTAGGCTCAATTTTTTTGCCGTGTAGAAAGAGGAAAATTTCAAATAAATATGTAATATCTAAAAATATAAATATGTATGTATGTGTGTATTTACAGGTAATTCTTATTTACTGACACTTTGGCAAAAACCCCCCCCGAAATTTTTTTCTGGCTACGCGCCTGTTGGAGCCAAAAGGATCTAAGTACGCTCCTCCAAGCAATAAAATTCAATTGCTCGGCCAAAAGAACATGTAGAATTTTTTCGAGTATGCAGTCTTGTAGCAAGTTTAGTTTTAGTGCAATAAAGTACTAAACTTAAGTTCGTAGGTAGTCTTGCTGATTTTTGGCAGTTATTTTTATTAGATATTAGCTCATATTTGAATAGGAAATTATATAGTTAGAACTATAGACGTCCTACGAAATTAAGTTTAGCACTTTATTATACTAAAATTAAACGGGCTACAAGACTACATACTCGGAAAGTTTTTAAATGTTATTTTAGCCGAGCAATCAACGTTCGAAATTTTATTGCAATAATTTTTGGAAATTTACAGTTATTTTCCATCTGCAGTAAACGTCCTTTGAATTAGTTGACTAACCTGCATTCATTTAGACAGGAATCATTTCAAACGCATTTACCCAGAATTTACAATAAGTAATTTACTTTAACCTTAATTATCTCAATTCAACCTCGATGTTACTTAGATCCTTTTGGTTCTAAGCCCTTCATATATAGAAGTATTTTTTTCCTGATATTTTCACTTCAAAGCTGGGTAACCCGAATCCTTGAACAGATTTTTGAAGGCAACCGTATAACATTGAGTCCGCAACGCAATACTCCTTACACTGATATAAAGTTTGTTCATATACGCCGTGGGTGAAGAAACCATACAAAAATGAACTTTTCAAAAATTATTTAAAAATATCCTTGAACGGATTTTTCCAGTCAACCCACATACAAAATGTTTCATAACATACGAAATTTCATATAAGGGGCATTTCATTCATATACGCGATGGGTGAAGGTCGCCCCTTTGTTGTATCTTAGACTATAATAAAAAATACGAAATTATATTTTTCTCTAATTTTGAGAACTTTTATAAATTTTATAGAAATCTGTAAGCTTTGAGTAACAACTAACTTTCATAGAAATCACCTATTTTTCTAATGGCCATTTTCACAGATGTAACTTACATTCCACAATTAACTCTCGATTTTCATGTCTACTTTTATCAAGTTTAACTGCCCAATATTGGTGAGTTAACCTCTTGTTAGAAATAAAATGTTGCCTATCGTACATTGGAAAGTGAATATTTAGTTAAATTACTAAAATTTAATCGAAAATTCATAGTTAACTGCGGAATGTAAGTTTAACTCCCAACTGTGAAAATGTCCCTAAGGAAAATTTGGTTCTAAAATTGCACTAAATAATATAAAAAATTGCACTGTAATGTTCTTACCACTCAAAAGTCTAATTATTTATTGCATGTGCACTTTTGATTAATAAAAATCACTACAAAATAAAATTTTATTAACTGCGATCGTCTCAATCTTTGGAAATCATACAAATTTGGATAAAACAAATGTGTAAACTTTAGGAGCATATATGTATGTATGTTTAGAAAATAGGCATGCATTATTTTTCTTTTTTGTTGCATTAATCTGTGTTGTAATATGTATGTGAAGCCGAAATAAAAGCGAAATTATGCAACATACATACATACATACATACGTTCGAAGTGAAGTAACGCTACCGAGCTCTTTCGCGAATTCATAAAATGGATGGCTCACCACAGCTGTCGCTTAAAGCACGCTGACTTATTCGGTTGGCAGCGAACATACACACAAACAGATTTTTTTGGAAAAAGTGCGGCTTTTGTTTAAACAATTTTGATTAAATTAGAAAGAAATTAACTATTTTTTTGATGTAGAACGAAAGTAAATATTTCAAAGTTTAACTTCAAGAAAGAAACATTCTAATCGGTTGATTAGGTTATGATTTATGGCTGTGTAAACCAAAAATGTATTTTTTTTTACCACATTTTGTCCGATTGCCACGCCCCCTTTATATATTCCTTCACATTTTATAAAAAAAAGTCCATCTCACACAGCTAAGCTTTAAAATGCAAAAAACCGCTTTCAAATCGGAGCACTATGTGCGAAGCCAATTCCGTACATAGCTTTTTAGTGGCTTTATTTTATAAGTAGTATAGATGTATGTATTTATTAAAGCTGTGAGAGACCATTACACATGCGCTATTGGTACACGTGAATATACCATGTCAAATACTATACCTAAGCGCTAAAGTTCAGCAAATATTTCCACCATATGGATTGAAACTAATGAACGTTCATTTTGAGATTCCGCTAGCTTCTAACATTAGCCGGTTTCCAAATTGTGTGTTTTTTTTTTAAGTTAAATGTTTGGTTAGGCTTTTTTTGACCAATGTATTTTAAATGCAAAATAAAAACTTTATTCCATTTTTTTACCCGACGTTTCGCTAGTCTCTCTAGCTTCTTCAGGGGGACATCTGTTTATTTAAAAAAAAACAACATAAAACATTAAAAAACAGTCAGTAAAAGACAAGAATGAAAATTAATATTACATCACATTTTTTTTTTTTTTGAGTATAAAGACAGTTTTCTCAATTTTTCCTTTATTTGTGGATTTTTTAAAGTTCGTATAGCGGGAGAATATTGCAACTTCCAAATATGATGGTTTTCTGGTTTTTTTCGTCAAATTCAACTCAGAAATATTGAAAACACATATCTTAACTGGCCCACTTTTGCCTAAATATGTAAGGATTCCGGTTATATGTCGACTCTTTTACAAATTAAAATTTTTAGGAAGAAAATAGTTGATGTCTTTAGGAAAATTAATGCGATTTCTAACTACTTCGTAAATATAAAATCAAAGAAGCTACAAACTGTGTTTTTACTTTTTATATATTAAATATGATATATTTCTTAAAAAAAAATAAAAGGAGAAATAATGATAAATTGGAATAATTTTTTAGCTTTTTTTCAAAAAAATTGACTTTTTCACTCCAAAATAGACGTCATAAACGAAAAAATATTAAAATATTATGTTACAAACATGATAAATGTAAAAAAAGAATATTATGATAAAAAGTTTTCATATGTTTCAAGGCAAATTCAATTTAGTAAACACAAAAAAAAACTTAACCTGCCCTGAACCCGTGCTTGAACCTGCGAACGCAGTAATCGCCCATCATTGCGGCGTCCCAGAACCCTTGATATCGATTCTCAATTAATTTCATTTGCTGGCGAGTTAGGTAAACAAGTTATAAAATTTTGGGAAATTAGTTTTAATTATTTTAGTTTTAATTTTTGCATAATTATTGATTAAGTCGATCACTATCTGCTCGTAGTTAGGGCTTTTGTGTCTACCGAGAAAAGAAGCAACGACCTTTTCAAAGGATTCCCACGCTGCTGCCTCAACTGATGAGAGTAGTCCTTTGAATTGATTATTATTGATGAACTTTTTTATTTGTGGTCCAACAAAAATCCCTTCCTTTATCTTGGCTTGAGAAATGTCTGGAAAAATTGTTTTCAAATAGTCGAATGCTTCGCCTTCACCGTCCAAAGCCTTAACAAAGTTTTTAATGAGACCGAGCTTGATGTGAAAGGGTGGAAGTATGATTTTCTCTTTCTTGACAAGAGGAGTGTATTTGATGTTATAAACTTGACTCTTTCCGGCTAATCCTTTCTGACGTAAAGGTCCTTACGAGCTCGGCTATCCCACTTGCAGAGGAAGCAGCAGTGTTTGGTGTAGCCACTTTGTAGACCGCATACCATTGCAACGACTTTGAGAACAGAACATATTTTCCAATCATGCTCTTCATATTTGATAAATTTGAGTAGTTTTTGCATTTCCTCGTAGGTTTCCTTTGTATATACTGCCTGCGCCATCGGGATAGAAGGCTTTTTGTTACCAATATGCAATAATACAGCCTTTAAACTCAGTTTATTGCGGCCTATGAACAATCGCCACTCTTTTGAATCATATGTTTGACCAAACTCTTTGAATAAACAAATTTAAATTGCTGCATACGAGAAGTGTGGATCTCGGCCTTTTCCTTGGATAGTTCCAAATCTCTTATCCAATCATTAAGTTGTGCTGACATACATACATACATTGAAATTGCGCAACCTGGTATTTTTATTTGATCGTTTATAACTTAGGTAGTTTTGCATCGATTTTCTTCGATGATAGCTTATCTGTTTTCTAATTAAACAGAGCTTTACGTAAAGAAAAAATATCTGGAAAAAAAGTTGTGGTTTTGGAATGCTGCTCTCGCAAAAAGTATTTTTTTCATATTTTTTCATAAAAAAAAAACAAAAATCTGAAATGATAAGCTAATATCTCGAAAACTATCTGGTTGGGCATTCACACCAAATTTTATTATGATTTTGATTCTGTAAACCTTTTTGCAATTGCTTGATCCGTTCGTGAGATATACGTAATTAAAGGGAGCCGTCTTTTTGGTTTTTTCGAATAACGGTAAATTGAAAATATCTCGAAAACGCTACCATAGAATCAAAAATGAACTAGATTTTCGAAATCAGGAGGTAGTTTTACATACGAATTTCATAACGGTGTTTCTGGTAAAGAGAAAAAGTTGAAATTCGTGGTCATTTCGTTACTTGCTTCTTCAAAATTTTCGCTGTCCTCTGATTCAGATTTTACTGCTCGACTTGTTTTCACCATTAGTTTTTATACCGGCTGCGCCATGTAGTATTCGCTTGCTCAACCATATCCAAACTGTTTTATTACTCATTTCATTATAATATGACAGCATAAAGACTTATAACTACACGGTTGCCATATAACATATATAACAACTACTACAACGCAAATAGATACAACAATAACAACAATATTAATCGGTTCAATAACAATAATAATTTTAATAGGAACAACAACAATAGTAAAGGTAGGTACAACAATAACAATCCGAATAGACAAAATAATTATCGGCAAAACAACGACAATCGCGGCAATGGTAACTCGCGTAACACTAGCGATATGTATTTATAAATTAAGCTGTTCGTTATTAAAATTTTTTTTTGCAAATTGTAGGTTCGCCAGGCCGCATATAATGCGTTATGCTGTAAAAATAAGCTGTGCAAAATTTCACTCGAATTGGATAACTCTTAGAACTGGCGCGTTGCATTTGAAAATTTTAAAAACCATATGCACTCAGGGTGCAGTAGATCATATAAAAAACTGTGACGGACTTTTCCTTTAAGCCGGGGTTAAGCTCAGTCCGCCCAGGGTTCCTGTGGATTAGAGAAATCCCTAACGTCTCCTTTTAAAGAGAAAACCCTGATTTTTCGTTTAAAATATATAAAAATTCAGTTTATTAAATTAAATCCAATCTTTTATGCTAAGATAGCGGAGTTAGCAAACCACCGCTTATCTTCTAGACGGCGGAGGTAGGAAACCACCGTCGTATATAGCTTAAAAATATTCCTGCGCTCTTAAAGACTGCGGAGGTAGGAAACCACCACTAATCTTCGGAAATAAGCTAGTAAAAGCCGCGGAGGTAGGAAACCACCACTAACTTTCGGACAGCGGAGGTAGGAAACCACCACTGTATATAACTTTGAAAACTCGTGAGCTTGCAAATCCCAGGAGTTCCTTCACTGTTGAACAAGGCGTCAACAAGCTACTATGCCTACCTAACGTCTGAATCTTATTGGCAAAATGCTCTTCTTTTATACTATTTTGAGCACAGGCGGACAGTTATTTTACAATAAAAATCCTTAATGTATGCTAATACGCTATTTACATGATTTGTATGTAAATATATATTACATCGATATAACTACACATTATGTTCTAAGTCCCTAACAGCATTTGCTACGTGCTCGCTTGCACCCGGAATGCCCCCATTGTGATCAGCTGCCCACTTGCACTTCATCGATCAGCTGGACATGCTATTGACATCAATATGTATGCTGGCTGTTTTGCTGAACTCCCACCGCCTATTGTCTTTGCTATGCTAGCAATGCATTTTCCATTTCTTCTTTGTGCGATGTCCGCTCGCATTACCCGTGTCGGTAGCCTATGTGCTTATTGTGTATATATGTATGTATGTTGGTTTGTTAGCAAAGCACCGCTGCCTTGAGTTGGCTGACCGACCCTTTTCATGCTGGAATGCCGGTTGCTTGCAATTGTTTGTGTACTATTTTGTTACTTGGAACTAAAATATGGCTTGGTTAGCGGCTCATCTAATTTTTACAAAATTAGTTAAAGTGTGTATTAGGGTGTTCCAAAAAAATGTGACAATTTATGCCGCGGAATTCATGTGGTATAATGGTTGGTTATTTATATATATAAATACGTATGTAAATGTGTACAGTAGGGTGTTCAAAAATATATTCTTTTTTTTTTTTTATAAATTCAAAAATTCAAAGTAACTCCATTGTAAAGTCGGGACGAGTGGGTTCGCGTGTGGGGCTCCAAAACCGGTGGTTTTGGGGTCCTCACACTCTCCCCTCACCTGCCGCGACGAGAGTTATCGTCACCAATCCAGTTCTGGTGATTCTCACCCTATAACTCCGACCCTCGATGTTCCGGTGGAACGTCTTCTTCCTTCGCCTGCTTTGCTCTGCCTCGATGTGCGCCTGTATATCGCGCACCAAGTCTGCTGGGAGGGGGTCTACTCCCGACCTGTTCACCCACGTGACCCTCGTTGCTGTTGTTGCTGTCGTTGTTGCGTTGCGTAGCCATTGTTCGATTTCTTATACGATATCGTTGTTGTTGTTGTCGTTCTTTTCGTTGTTGTTGTCGTTGTTTTCGTTGTCGTTGTCGGTGCCGCCATTCTTGGAGCCAGTTACTATGTCGCTGCCGGTGATGCTTAGCACGTCGCTCATTTCGGTGCGTGCGTGGTCCTCGTTCGCGTCGCATATGGCTTCGTGTCTACGTACGACTTTCGTTGCGTCGCGCGGATTCTGTGGTGCGCTCTCTTCGGCTGGGTCGCCTGCCTCTGGACGATCGCTGCCTTCGGCGGCATCGCATATGTATACCTTGGCCGGGGGTAGGTTTGCCGCTTCTTCTTCTTCCTCTTGTGGTGTCTCAAAGTCATTGTAACGGCGGAGACGTATGTTGAGGCGCTTTGTATACTCAATGTACCCCTGGCCCGGTGCTTCTTCCTCCTCCTCTCTCACTGAGACCACATAAAAATTTGGGTGCCTCCAGCGGTCGTAGGCGTCTTCCTCGGCTTCGGGGATGTCGTCCGGTACCAGCGGCCCATGATCCACCTCGCCTTGTATTGGGCTCGGGCTCCGAATTTGGCTACCCTGGTCGCCGCTCGTTTCCACAGAGCCGCACTCCGACACCGTCTCGTACTCCGGGCTTCGGATTGACTCGCCTTCGCTCATATGGCCAAACTCTTCGGTGCCTTGACTGACGCCCTCGCCCTCTTCCTCGATATAGCGCTCCTCGTCTGACCCTACGCTGGCCAGGTCGTTGTCGCTCGACTCCTCGTCGCTGATGACCACTACTTCGTGCTCGTCTTCATTGAGCACCCTCTCACTCGCTCCTCCTCCGTTCCGCCTGATCCACACGCGGAGAGACCCATCTTTGGCGTTTTCGCTTGAATAAACACTTGACTCGCGGTTGTATATTTGTGCGTTGGCGCCTCCTATTTATACCTGTCCTCGCCTCCTTCTTCTAACTGTTGTTTTCCAGCAGCATTGTCTTTGCGGTTCCCCTTTGTTTTCTTCTTAGAGGATAATTCCACTTCTTCATATGCTCCAGCGCGCTTTGTTTGTGTGGTTCTGCTTATGTGCCAATTTCTTCGTTTTTGTTATATGCCTTATGTACGTATGTATGGACGTGTATAAATGTATACATTTCTATTGCTTAGGTGTGATGCTCCGTTGGGGTAGTGTGCGCTGCCTGCTATTGTTTTGTGTGCGCCTGGTACTTGTTCGTGGTGCTTGATGCCTGTTTGTTAAGGGTTTGTGCTTGATGTGATGTACGCAATGGTGCTAGTTTGATGTACCCGATGTTTCTTTCCTCTATAAAATGATCTCTCGCGATCTGGGCCTTGTTCTAAAATGGAGTGTGATACAAAATTCGGTTATTCGATTATAGCACTGGTTGGCTATGTTGTTGGCATAATTCATCGCCATCTGGATCCCGGTATCCATTGTTGGGGCTTGTCCTTGCGCTTGTGTTGTCTGCCATGTACTCTGGTCACTGTTTACTACCTGTTGCTCGCCGCTTACCCTTGTGTGTTCGACTCTTGGACCGTTTGGAACTGGATTGGCCAGTGCTAGCGATCCACATATCGCTACTGTGTTGCAATCCGTATGTTTTTCCGAGATTTCGACGGTTTGGGTTCTTGTAACGCGTGGTGTTGTTGTTGCTACTATGGCCAGTTGCTCTCTTCTATTGATGATGGGGGTGCTAGTTGTTGTGTTGCTATCGTCGTCGGACGCCTCGCTTGTTCCCCGGTGGGAACTTCGGTGAAGCCCCCAGTCGGGGCTTGGCGGGACGCCCTAGACTTACCACCCTCGGGGGATGAATTTACTTGTGTCTCTGCTGCCGGACTTGCTTCTTCGCCTGACGCCTGATGATATGGTTTCAACTCGCTCACGTGTGCCGTTCTCCTTTTGCCATTATGCACCTTATCTAGCTCGACGATTACCTGGGATAGGAAGTTCGTTACACGATGAGGCCCACTGTACCTGGGTGCTAACTTTGCTGCGAAATTGTCCACTGCCTTGGAAAGTTGATGCTCCTTGACTAGTACTAAATCACCAACGGCCGGTTGCCACTGCCTTCTACGTAAATTATAGTGCTTTGCTTGCTCCGCGGACGCCTGCTGTTGTCTTCTACGTACCATTTGATAGACCTCCCTCATCTTCGCCATCTTTTCACTGAGAGCTACCTTTTCTTCGCCTGTGCCAAATGTTTGCTCATCGTAGAGGGCGTTGGGGATCCTTGGTTCCCTACCCTGCACTACGAATGCTGCACTGTAGCCTGTGGACTCGCATACGCTCGTGTTCAGTGCTAGTGTCATCTCTGGCAGCAACTCATCCCATACTTTGTGCTCTTTCCCAGTGAATTGCGCTATTATCCTCTTGATGTTACGATTCGCCCTCTCCGTCGGATTATCTTGCGGTGTATATGGTGCCGTTAGCTGGTGCTTGATGCCAGCTTCTTGTAAAAACTTCTTGAAATGCCTGCTTGTGAACTGCGCTCCATTGTCTGTGATTAGGATTTTTGGCGCGCCAAATCGGGCCAAAATCCTCTCCCTCATTCCTCTTATCAGATTCTCCGTTGTCGCCTTTCGAATTGCTACGACCTCTACCCATTTCGAAAATTTGTCTACCAGAACTAATGCCATCGTATTTCCGTGCTTCGAGCGAGGAAGTGGTCCAACGAAATCTGCGCAAACAGTAGCAAAGGGTTCTTCAGAAATCTGCGTGAGCATCTTACCTGCAGCTTGTTGCTGGCTGGGCTTGTAGACTTGGCAGGCGTGGCATTGTTGTACGTATTTTCTTACGTCTCTGAACATCCCAGGCCAGTAGTACCTCATCATTGCACGCGCGATGGATTTCCTTATTCCCATGTGCCCTGCACTCGGTGTGTCGTGTACCTCGTTGAGCACTCTCTTCCTCTCTGATGTCGGCACACATAGCTTCCACGGTATCGCATCCTCGCCATCCATTTGACCTCCAATTCTTTTATATAACCGACCTTCCTCTACCACGTAATCGGGGAATTTCTCCGGCTCCTTCCTCACTTCGGCCATTTTTGCGGTGTACCATTTACATGTGATAATTTCCTCCTGCATACTACCCAATTGTTCTTCCAGCGGCTGCCTCGATAGTGCATCTGCGACCACGTTCATTTTGCCTTTTCTATACTGTACGTCGAATGAATATTGCTGTAGTTCAAGCGTCCATCTCGCGATCCGACCCGATGGACTTTCGATCGCATTCAACCATTTTAACGCCAAGTGATCAGTGATTACTGTAAAATTGTACCCTTCTAGATATGGCCTCATCTTTCTAATGGCCCACACGATGGCTAGACACTCCTTCTCCGTTGCCGAGTAGTTGATTTCGGCTTTGTTCAGCCGCCGGCTCGCGTATGCTATCACCCGTTCTTCGTCGTCCAGCCCCTGGGTGAGAACTGCACCAAGACCGTAATCGCTCGCGTCTGTCTGCAATCGGAACCTCTTAGTGAAATCTGGGCATGCCAATGCTGGTGCTTGTATTAGTGCGCTTTTCAACGCTTCGAACGCCGCCTGCTGTTCCTCGCCCCATTTCCACCTCGTTCCTTTCTTCAACATTGCAGTTAGCTTCTGTGCCACTCGTGAAAAGTCCGGTACGAACCTTCGGTACCACGAAGCTACTCCCAGGAATCGCCTTAGCTCTCGTATGTTCTGTGGTGGCGTTAGCTCCTCGATGGCCGCAATTTTGTCTGGGTCCGTATGGATGCCTTCTTCACTGACCACGTGACCTAAATATTTCAAACTTTTCTTAAAAAACGCACATTTTTCCGGGTTAATTTTCAAATTGGCTCGTCTCAATCTTTCGAAAACTTCTTTTAGGTGGGCGATATGCTCTTCTAGTGTCGTGCCGGTGATTATTATGTCGTCCAGGTAGGCAAACGCGTGTGGTTCCAATTCCGGGCCAATTACTTGATCAAGTGCTCTCTGGAATGTGGCTGGAGCAGAGTGTAATCCAAACGGCATCACTTTCCACTGGTACAATCCTCGTCCGGGCACCGTAAATGCTGTGAACTGCTTGCTACTTTCTTCCATCGTGATTTGCCAATAACCGTTTTTGAGGTCCAAGCTGCTTATAAACCGTGCGCTGCGTAATCTATCTAAAATGTGTTTGGAAAGTTTCGTTGTTTTATTGGCCGATCATCGCGCATTACTATCTTGTGGGTGGCCACGTTCGCCAAGCCGGACATTTCTTCAAAAATCTGTAACTCGTGTTTGAGAAAGTTACTCACCGCCTCGTCCGTGCTCTCCTCCGCTACTGGAACTTCTTTTCCATGCCTCGCTGTCTTCTCGCCACATTTTCTCTCCACTCGGTCTATCATGGTCGTACATGTCACCTCGGTCTGCTTCTGCTCATCCACTTGCAACACTAATGTTTCCCCGCCACACTTCAGCTCCAATCTCGACTTTGCCAAATAGTCCGTGCCGATCACCACGCTGTCGACTAGCCCAGGCAAAACTAGCAACTCACTCACATGACTTTGTTCGCCCAACTTTATCTCTGCGTCTACTGCTTGCCGTACCCTCTGCGATCTACCATCACCCATTACCACTCGTGTCTCCACCTGCCTAAATCTGCGCGTGTCCAACCTCGATGCTACCTGTTCGTTCACGAAGCTCCTTGTAGCTCCCGTATCGATCGATGCCATCATCTCGTGTCCTTCTAGTGTTATTGCAGCCAAGATTCGACCTTGGGTCTGCCTAAGTATTTTTGTTGAGTACGAGGCTTTGTTGTTGGAGACACCACCCCTCGCTATTAATGGGGTCTCTGGCCATTTCCCGACTGTCTTCTGCAGCAGTCACGCGTCAGCACACCTGGTCGGCCACACTGCCAACAAAATTCGCGTCGTTCGTTGCGGCATCCATATGCAAAATGACCGCTCTCCCCGCATCTCCTGCACGCGCTTCTTGGGTCTATGGTCGCTTGTGGTGGTCTATTTGCGCTGCTTTGTGCCCCGGTGGTCTCCTGTCTTTGATGTTCTCGCTCTCCCGCTTGCATGAAGTGGTACCTCTCCTCTGGTCGCCTCGGCGTAAATGGTTTGGCTGTTGGTCGCAGTGGTTCTTTTTCTGGCGCAATGTTGTCGTAGTCCTCGACCAGGCTCACGAATCCTTCCAGGCTGGTGAATTCGCTCCTCTTAACGTACAGCTGGTACTCTCGCCGGGAATTTCTATACATCCTGTCCAGCTTCTCGTCCGTATAGTCGGCGTGCCGCATTAGCCCCTGTAGCCATAGTACATAATCTTTAAATGCCTCCCCTGGTCGTTGGACTCGCTGCCGGATTTCGTCGTCTAAATTCTCAAAGTACCGAGAACTTGGGAAGAACTTCAGGAAGTCCCGTTTGAAGGCTTCCCATTCTTGCCAGTGCCTGTTGTTGTTGCGGTACCATACCAGCGCCTTATCTTTCAGGAGCTCCGGTAGGGCTTTTGGGATGGAGTTGCGACCAACTTCATAACTGTCGGCCAGCTCCTCCACCCGTTCAATAAAAGATAGCGGGTCCTTGCCGCCGTCGTATTTTAGGCCCCACTTACGTACTCGGTCCATTATATTTTTGTGTGATGATGGCTGGTACATTACGTATGGTTGCTGCTGCGTGGCTGCCTCGTGCGTTTGTGACTCAGCCGGATTCTTCGTCTCCATTGTTCTACTTGCGGCTGGGACGCCACTGCCGCCTGGTAAGCCGAGTTGGTCGCCAGGCCTTGGAGTTGTCGGTCTCGGGTGTTGGAGCGCTAGCTCGTTGAAGCGAGCCTCGAGATCTGACTCGCTACCTTTCGCTTGGATGAAGCTTGCCAAGCGCCTCCGTAGCTCATCCACCGTCCCAGTGCTCTCCAATTCAAATTCTGTGGCGTATTTTACCAGCTCCTCCCGGCTGAGGTAATATACCCACGTAACTTTCGCCATTGTCTTTTTGTTTCTTCACGTAATTGTTGGGTGACTTCTGTGTATTCACCGCTGTATCCTTTATGATTACCCTCGTGTTTTTAATTATTCTTGCGTGCTTTAATTAATAACGGAGTACTCGTATTTTAGTGTCCCTGCTCGGGCGCCATTTGTGACGGACTTTTCCTTTAAGCCGGGGTTAAGCTCAGTCCGCCCAGGGTTCCTGTGGATTAGAGAAATCCCTAACGTCTCCTTTTAAAGAGAAAACCCTGATTTTTCGTGCTTGCCGTACCCTCTGCGATCTACCATCACCCATTACCACTCGTGTCTCCACCTGCCTAAATCTGCGCGTGTCCAACCTCGATGCTACCTGTTCGTTCACGAAGCTCCTTGTAGCTCCCGTATCGATCGATGCCATCATCTCGTGTCCTTCTAGTGTTATTGCAGCCAAGATTCGACCTTGGGTCTGCCTAAGTATTTTTGTTGAGTACGAGGCTTTGTTGTTGGAGACACCACCCCTCGCTATTAATGGGGTCTCTGGCCATTTCCCGACTGTCTTCTGCAGCAGTCACGCGTCAGCACACCTGGTCGGCCACACTGCCAACAAAATTCGCGTCGTTCGTTGCGGCATCCATATGCAAAATGACCGCTCTCCCCGCATCTCCTGCACGCGCTTCTTGGGTCTATGGTCGCTTGTGGTGGTCTATTTGCGCTGCTTTGTGCCCCGGTGGTCTCCTGTCTTTGATGTTCTCGCTCTCCCGCTTGCATGAAGTGGTACCTCTCCTCTGGTCGCCTCGGCGTAAATGGTTTGGCTGTTGGTCGCAGTGGTTCTTTTTCTGGCGCAATGTTGTCGTAGTCCTCGACCAGGCTCACGAATCCTTCCAGGCTGGTGAATTCGCTCCTCTTAACGTACAGCTGGTACTCTCGCCGGGAATTTCTATACATCCTGTCCAGCTTCTCGTCCGCATAGTCGGCGTGCCGCATTAGCCCCTGTAGCCATAGTACATAATCTTTAAATGCCTCCCCTGGTCGTTGGACTCGCTGCCGGATTTCGTCGTCTAAATTCTCAAAGTACCGAGAACTTGGGAAGAACTTCAGGAAGTCCCGTTTGAAGGCTTCCCATTCTTGCCAGTGCCTGTTGTTGTTGCGGTACCATACCAGCGCCTTATCTTTCAGGAGCTCCGGTAGGGCTTTTGGGATGGAGTTGCGACCAACTTCATAACTGTCGGCCAGCTCCTCCACCCGTTCAATAAAAGATAGCGGGTCCTTGCCGCCGTCGTATTTTAGGCCCCACTTACGTACTCGGTCCATTATATTTTTGTGTGATGATGGCTGGTACATTACGTATGGTTGCTGCTGCGTGGCTGCCTCGTGCGTTTGTGACTCAGCCGGATTCTTCGTCTCCATTGTTCTACTTGCGGCTGGGACGCCACTGCCGCCTGGTAAGCCGAGTTGGTCGCCAGGCCTTGGAGTTGTCGGTCTCGGGTGTTGGAGCGCTAGCTCGTTGAAGCGAGCCTCGAGATCTGACTCGCTACCTTTCGCTTGGATGAAGCTTGCCAAGCGCCTCCGTAGCTCATCCACCGTCCCAGTGCTCTCCAATTCAAATTCTGTGGCGTATTTTACCAGCTCCTCCCGGCTGAGGTAATATACCCACGTAACTTTCGCCATTGTCTTTTTGTTTCTTCACGTAATTGTTGGGTGACTTCTGTGTATTCACCGCTGTATCCTTTATGATTACCCTCGTGTTTTTAATTATTCTTGCGTGCTTTAATTAATAACGGAGTACTCGTATTTTAGTGTCCCTGCTCGGGCGCCATTTGTGACGGACTTTTCCTTTAAGCCGGGGTTAAGCTCAGTCCGCCCAGGGTTCCTGTGGATTAGAGAAATCCCTAACGTCTCCTTTTAAAGAGAAAACCCTGATTTTTCGTTTAAAATATATAAAAATTCAGTTTATTAAATTAAATCCAATCTTTTATGCTAAGATAGCGGAGTTAGCAAACCACCGCTTATCTTCTAGACGGCGGAGGTAGGAAACCACCGTCGTATATAGCTTAAAAATATTCCTGCGCTCTTAAAGACTGCGGAGGTAGGAAACCACCACTAATCTTCGGAAATAAGCTAGTAAAAGCCGCGGAGGTAGGAAACCACCACTAACTTTCGGACAGCGGAGGTAGGAAACCACCACTGTATATAACTTTGAAAACTCGTGAGCTTGCAAATCCCAGGAGTTCCTTCACTGTTGAACAAGGCGTCAACAAGCTACTATGCCTACCTAACGTCTGAATCTTATTGGCAAAATGCTCTTCTTTTATACTATTTTGAGCACAGGCGGACAGTTATTTTACAATAAAAATCCTTAATGTATGCTAATACGCTATTTACATGATTTGTATGTAAATATATATTACATCGATATAACTACACATTATGTTCTAAGTCCCTAACAGCATTTGCTACGTGCTCGCTTGCACCCGGAATGCCCCCATTGTGATCAGCTGCCCACTTGCACTTCATCGATCAGCTGGACATGCTATTGACATCAATATGTATGCTGGCTGTTTTGCTGAACTCCCACCGCCTATTGTCTTTGCTATGCTAGCAATGCATTTTCCATTTCTTCTTTGTGCGATGTCCGCTCGCATTACCCGTGTCGGTAGCCTACGTGCTTATTGTGTATATATGTATGTATGTTGGTTTGTTAGCAAAGCACCGCTGCCTTGAGTTGGCTGACCGACCCTTTTCATGCTGGAATGCCGGTTGCTTGCAATTGTTTGTGTACTATTTTGTTACTTGGAACTAAAATATGGCTTGGTTAGCGGCTCATCTAATTTTTACAAAATTAGTTAAAGTGTGTATTAGGGTGTTCCAAAAAAAATGTGTAAATTAGCGCATCCAACAATATATATATTTGTGACAATTTATAATGGTTGGTTATTTATATATATAAATACGTATGTAAATGTGTACAGTAGGGTGTTCAAAAATATATTCTTTTTTTTTTTTATAAATTCAAAAATTCAAAGTAACTCCATTGTAAAGTCGGGACGAGTGGGTTCGCGTGTGGGGCTCCAAAACCGGTGGTTTTGGGGTCCTCACAAAACTTGATAGCCGTAAACTTGGTTCACATTTATTACGTGAAAAAACTTGCAGATTACGATTCTAAAGACAAAAATTTTAAAAAAGCCATAAGTTTTGAGATTTTGTGAAGTTATCGTTTCTTAAAAAGTGAGAAAACGCCATTCTCGTATTATTCAAAAAATCTCCAGTTCTACATATCCGATGAAAAAACTCTTTTCATCTTATTAAAGATATTTCATTGCCCTAACAACCTGCCATATAAATTTTTCCAATTAGATTATGAGTTTAAGAGTTATTTGCGAATGCATTTTAGAAATTAGGCAAATTTTCCATCAGCTTCGTCATTAACATTAAATAACACTTAGAAGCAGTAACCTATTTGCATTTATTTTGATGTAGTATTGGAGATGGATGGATTACAAGTAATATATGTTCAAACCATTTTCAAATCGGTTAAGAAATATAAAAGTTATAGCAAATTTATCAAGTGTTATTTTTTTAATGCGGTATATCGATACTGTATTTTCAAATCCAATCGAAAAATTTATTTGAAAGTTTAGTTAAAATTCAGTTGAAAAATTCAAACAACTTTTTCGATTCCTTTTCAAAATACAGTATCGATATACCGAATAAAAAAATAACACTTGATAAATTTGCTATGACTTCTAAATTTGTTGGCCGATTTGGAAATGGTTTGAACATATACAATCGATCCATCTCCAATACTACATCCAAATAAATGCAGAAAATTTGCCTAATTTCTGAAATGCATTTGCAAATTACTCTTAAACTCATAACCTAATTGGAAATATTTATATGGCAGGTTGTTAGGGCAATGAAATATCTTTAATAAGATGAAAAGAGTTTTTTCATCGGATATGTAGAACTGGAGATTTTTTGAATAATACGAAAATGGCGTTTTCTCACTTTGTAAGAAACGATAACTTCGCAAAATCTCAAAACCTATGGCTTTTTTAAATTTTTGTCTTTAGAATCGTAATCTGTAAGTTTTTTCACGTAATAAATGTGAACCAAGTTTACGGCTATCAAGTTTTTTATATGATCTACTGCACCCTGAGTGCATATGGTTTTTAAAATTTTCAAATGCAACGCGCCAGTTCTAAAGGTTATCCAATTCGAGTGAAATTTTGCACAGCTTATTTTTACAGCTTAACGCATCATATTCTGCCTGGCGAGAAAAAATTTGTTTCTTAAGAACAGCTTAATGTACCTATGTAACTCACCTCTATATATGAAGGGCTTAGAACCAAAAGGATCTAAGTAACATCGACGTTGAATTGAGATAATTAAGGTTAAAGTAAATTACTTATTGTAAATTCTGGGTAAATGCATTTGAAATGATTCCTGTCTAAATGAATGCAGGTTAGTCAGCTAATTCAAAGGATGTTTACTGAAGATGGAAAATTTGTAAATTTACAAAAATTATTGCAAAAAATTCCAAATATTATTGAAATAAAATTTCGAACGTTGATTGCTCGGCTAAAACAAGATTTAAAATTTTTGTGAGTATGCAGTCTTGTAGCCCGTTTAATTTTAGTATAATAAAGTGCTAAACTTAATTTCGTAGGACGTCTATAGTTTTATATAATTTCCTATTCAAATGTGAGCTAATATCTAATAAAAAAATTGCCAAAAATCAGCGAGACTTCCTACGAACTTAAGTTTAGCACTTTATTATACTAAAATTAAACGGGCTACAAGACTGCATACTCGAAAAAATTCTACATGTTTTTTTGGCCGAGTAATCAACTTTCAAAATTTTATTGCAATAATTGTTGGAGCCAAAAGGGTCTAAGTGCGCTTGGATCCAGTAAAAAACTTGCCAAAAATCAGCGAGACTTCCTACGAACTTAAGTTTAGCACTTTATTATACTAAAATTAAACGGGCTACAAGACTGTATACTCGAAAAAATTCTACATGTTTTTTTGGCCGAGTAATCAACTTTCAAAATTTTATTGCAATAATTGTTGGAGCCAAAAGGGTCTAAGTGCGCTTGGATCCAGTAAAAAAATTGCCAAAAATCAGCAAGACTTCCTACGAACTTAAGTTTAGCACTTTATTATACTAAAATTAAACGGGCTACAAGACTGCATGTTCTTTTGGCCGAGCAATTTAATTGTATTGCTTTGTCACTTAGATCCTTTTGGTTCTGAGCCCTTCATATATTTTGTATCTTCGTCCTATTCTATTCCTATTGACTGTGAAATCTGTAGCAACATGAGCAAGGCTCGGGAAGATCCTCGTCAGAGTCACACTAACAAGACGTTCTCGGATGCGCAGCACGCGTATCTAAGGGGGAAATCCACAGAGACCGCACCACACGAGGTGGTGCGAACAGTCGAGAAGTCACTGTTATAAAAAGAATTTACTCTAGGTGCGGTTCAGTAGTTGCTATTAAGATATGCATATGCATTCCTATCACTGATTTTGCACTTATCTAAAGCAGCAGCAAGTTTAGGAGTCAATACTTTTTGGCTCTCTTCTTTTTTGCTGTTGGTGATAAATCGTTTGCCAGTAGCCAAATCAGATAAACCTAAATCCATAGATTTCGGTAGGATATACTAAAATTCATTCTTACTTCATAGTTTTGAAGTTTTAGTACAAACCCATGATATATTGCCATGTTTATATGCAATTTCCAAACCGATTCTAAACTTTGTTGCGTTTTTCTTAGAAGGGATTTGAAAATGCCTCGTAAGAGATGAGTTTTGAAATATTTCGGTTCCAGGTTTATATTTATTAATTAATTAATTTGTTTTAAGTCGACACAAACAAAGAGGTCGACTAAGGACAGATACTATTAAAATTGCACATAACTTAAAAACTAACAATATGAATTAAAGTATTACATGAGATGTTTGGAGAGGCAGTGTCTCCCATCCACACACACATACGGTCGATTATTCACGGAATGTTGTCATCAGAGCTAGTTGGTTATTAACTGGAAAGATTAGAGTGGCCGTGATTGCTGTCCATCTTATAAAACGATCGGTTCATCCATGAGGATGGTCTTGAAAATCATTGACTGTTCCATCCTCACCGGGTGGTTGAAGAGGCCGAGTCTCCAATCCACCCTGACATACGGTCGAGTAATAATTTGTTTAAGTGTGTTCGTTGATATTGTGTGAGAAGCTGGTGGAATGGACGCGATTCCACCCAGCGTTCGGGGCAACAACGGAATATTTATCATTTAATATTGTGCCTTGAAATCTTGAATTATCCATAGGATGGCATAAACATGGCATATGATGTGATTGTTGTGTGATTTAAACTATGTAAAATGTTGTGTGATGGCATAAACATGGCATATGATGTGATTGTTGTGTGATTTAAACTATGTAAAATGTTGTGTGATTTAAACTCGATATGTATTTATAAATTGTATGTATTCGGTATCTTCAGGAAAATGCTATTCACGAGTCAATTTAACTTAAATTTAGAAGGCACTTATTTTAAAATTGGTTCAAATTTTCATATTTGCACAGCAAATTATAACTAGCTTATTTATATGATTCCGTGGTGTAACTTTTATGAAAATCAATCGCTTAGTATGCGACTTTTTTTTAAGTCGGCCGAGGGGCACGCTTTACCCTTATCCGATTCACGCCAAACTTCACACAACTTATTTTTATACATAAATGAACTAAACTGGGGGGTAGCGTGAAAGAAAAATTAAACGGGAAAAATAAGGGCCACCCTAATGTGCAGCTATTGAAATACCTGGAAGATTCGTCCCTTCCCCTATGTCTTAAACGTTGGACCGCAAACTATCTGAGTGGCCGTCAATCGTCGGTTGAATTCAGAGACGCTAGATCAAAAACCAGAATAGTTAAACAAGGAGTGCCACAGGTTGGTGTCCTATACCCGATTCTGTTTAACTATTATATATCGAGATTTCCCCCCAACCAGAGGGTGTCTCGATCGGCTCATACGCCGATGATTGTACGATACTGTCAACATGGCCCTCAGTTGAAGAGCTCTGCTCTCGCATTAATTCATACCTCCCAGCCTTGTCCGGATTTTTTCGCTGGGAGAAACCTGACATTATCACCGACCAAGTCCCCGGGGACCCTATTCACGACGTGGACAACGCATGTGAACATGGAATTAGACGTTTACGGTGATGGTGTTAAGCTACCAACTGTCTCACACCCCAAAATCTTAGGGGTCACGTTTGATAACATGTTCAAATAAGGCGCTCATGTAGCTGCAATTGTCAATAAAGCCCAAAAACGTAACAAAATTCTGAAGTCGCTAGTTGGCAGCACTAAGGGTAAAGATAAGCGTCTGAATAAGTTATGTTATAAGGATTACTTAACTTGTTGCAAAACTCAATTTTTCAACAATCCGAAACAATTTTATAGCTTTGTTAACTCTAAACGCAAAGTCTCTGGATTTCCATCGTCGCTTACATTTGGGTGTAAGAGTGCTGATACCGATGACAATATTGCAGAACTATTTTCTGAACTCTTTAAATCGACCTACTCCTCCAGCAGTTCCCAAGTTAAGGAGTATCCATCGTAATTGGCTAGTTCCAATAACATTAGGACCCTGTTATTGATATTGACGTTGTTCAGAGCCTTGAATCACTGCAGCCCATATTCTCCCCGGGTCCTGATGGGGTCCCAAGTTGTGTGCATAGGTACTGTGCGCACCACTTATCTGGGCCGACCTTAATACTATTTAATCTGTCTCTTGATTCGGCATCATTCCCATCTCTTTTATTATTCCCTTGGATAAAAAAGGTAGCAGAAAAAATTTTGAGAACTACAGAGGCATTGCTAAGCTTTCAGCCATTCCTAAAACTTTTGAACAGATCATTACTAAACAGCTTCAGTATCAGTATAAGTCTTTATTATCCCCTTGTCAACACCTCTCTGAAGTTGGCAAGACAACTTTTACGTAGCAAAAAAATATATATTGGATAATTTGCCGTAAATTAGCCGTAAATTATCCGTGGAACAAAAAAATTTGCCGCGACCATATTTTGGAAAATATCGTGTGGCACGCTAACTTCATGTGAAGTTAGCGTGCCACACGATATTTTCCAAAATATGGTCGCGGCAAATTTTTTGTTCCACGGATAATTTACGGCTAATTTACGGCAAATTATCCAATATATATTTTTTTGCTACGTAAAAGTTGTCTTGCCAACTTCAGAGAGGTCTTGTCAACATGGTTTTATTCCTCGTAGGTCAACCACTACCAACTTGATTGAGTTCACATCCTTAGTAATCGACGGGTTTTTGAGAAGAAATCAAACGGATGTGATATACACTGACCTAAGCAAAGCTTTCGATTCCACGAATCATGAGCTTTTAATTCATAAACTGGATTTACTCGGTTTTCCGGTTCATATTTTAGCATGACTTAGAAGTTACCTTACAAACAGGACTCACAGAGTTACGTCCAATCACACAATTTCCAAATCCATTGACATAACTTTAGGTGTGCCTCAGGTGAGCCATTTGGGCCAATTGATGTTCACCCTGTTCATAAACGATTTACCGCAGGTTATCATATTCCAAAACCTTAATGTACCCGGATTATGTTAAACTTTTCTACACGTATTGCCCCTCTGTCAAGTCGGCAGGTGCTCTTCTCCAGGCTGATTTGGACTCATTTCAATGCTGGTGCACGGTAAATTTACTGGCGTTAAATTGCTCCAAATGTAAACAAATGACATTCCATAGAACGAAGCCATTTCTGACATCCTATTTACTAAATGATACCGACTTAGAACACATATCCGTTGTTGACGATCTAGGTGTCCTTTTTGATGCTAAACTGTGTTTTAAAATGCACATTTCTTCGATTACTAACAAAGCCAAGAGTGTGTTAGGATTTGTGAAGAGGTGGGCTCTACAGTCCGCCCTATACTTGAGTACTGCTCGTGCGTTTGGTGTCCCGTATATCAAAACCATATACAACGAATTCAGTCTATACAAAAGCAATTCCAAATTTTTGCCTTACGCGGTCTCAATTCGAACCCAAATATTGATCTACCCCCTTACAGAAACCGGCTTCTAATTAATTTATCCACTCTTTAAAATCGAAGAATTTTACTAGGGGTAATGTTTCTACATAAGCTGGTTATTGGTAAAATTGACTTCTGAACTAGTAGGCAAACTAAATTTTACTGTACCTGCTAGAAGGTCCAGACACTACGTCCCGTTTCATTGCCCTCTTTGTCATTCAAGGTTAGGTTAGGTTAGGTTAGGGTGGCTGCCTCTCTGCCTTACAGAGGGGCGCACTTAGGCCAGATGGCCCATTGTGATACCACTGAGGGGGGTTTAGTCCCTGCTTCCCTTATACACTCATGAGATTGAGCCACCCTGTCCGCTTGATAAAGCGCAGAATGTCTCCGGTTTCGACGGAGCTTAGGTCAGCTAAGCTGGTAAATTGGAAAGCCCCTAGGCACTCCAGCCGGGTCCTGGCTAGAGCGGAGCAGCTGCAGATGAAGTGCTCGACATTTTCTATATCTTCGTCGTCCCTGCAGCTGCGACAGAAGTCGTTTGAGGGGACCTCTATGCGTTTGGCATGTGTTCCCATTAGGCAGTGCCCTGTGAGCACCCCAATCAGGGGGCCTAGGGATGGTCGTCTAAGATTGAGTATGGACTCGGTCCGTTTCTTACAGATGTAGGGCCAGGTTTGCCTGGACACCTTGCAAGTCGGTCTCCCGTGTCCATCTAGAGTTCGCTTTAGGTTAGTTAGGTTCACCTCAGATTGCTCCGTGGCCTTCCTAGCTAGCTCGTCAGCAGCGCAGTTTCCAGGAATGTCGCTGTAGCCTGGAACCCATATCACTGCTGTGGAGCATTTCGAGGCCAGTTCATTTAGTGAGTGCCTACAGTCGAGTGCTACCTTCGAAGTGGTGTTGCTGCTCTGAAAGGCTTTGATCGCTGCTTGGCTGTCGCAGTATATGGATACTGACGTGCAGTTTTTCGAGAGCAGCCAGCGTGCAGCTTCCTCTATGGCTGTAAGTTCCGCCTGGAATACGCTGCAGTGGCTAGGTAGCCCTATGCACAGGGAAAGTGAAAGATCTTCCGAGTAGACTGCCGACCTTGCCGTCGAGCTTTGAGCCGTCTGTGAAGATTGAGGTTGAATGTGGATTCTGATGAAGAACGATGTGTTTGGGTCATAGCCGATAGGTGTGGTGTAAGCCACTACCTTCAGTTTATTTGGTATGTTCTCCAGGATGCTAGCGTATCCAAATCTGGTGCCGCTCCAGCTCTGAACTGCGTTCATTCGTACAGCGCTATGGCTCGCCTGGAGTTTTCCATACAGGTCAACCGGCAAGAGGTTGATCATGACCTCCAAGGCTTCTGTGGGCGTCGATGGAAGCGCCCCCGTGATAAGCATCGCCGCTGACCGCTGTACTCTGCCCATCCTGCTTATGTTGTTGTTGCGCTCGAGTGCTGGCCACCACACAGCAACGCCATAGAAAAGGATGGGTCTGACTACAGCGGTGTAGAGCCAGTGCATAATTCTAGGGTTTAGGCCCCATCTCTTCCCTACCGCTGCCTTGGATGAATATAGGGCCGTGATAGCCTTCTTCAATCTGTCCTTAACATGCTTATTCCAGTTGAGTTTGGTATCTAAGATCACACTTCCTCAGGAGTACGCCTGACTCGATTCAGGCGTGGTGGTACAAAAGTTGGTATTTTGTACTTCCTAGTGAACAGAATCATTTCCGTTTTAGAGGGATTGACACTAAGGCCGCTCTCCAGGGCCCAGTCCTCCACGAGGTTCAAGGCAGTCTGGAGTAGTTCACTTAGCGACTGGATATGCTTACCAGTCGCCGTCAGAGCGCTGTCATCGGCGTAGGCAATAATTTGACAGCCAGTGTTTTCAATCTTCAGAAATAAGGTGTTAACTGTTAGGTTCCACAGAAGAAGTGATAGAACTCCTCCTTGAGGAGTGCCCCTGGATGCGTATCGCACTATTGAGGCCTCTCCTAGATTTGCTTGGATAGTTCTCCTTGACAGTAGCGGCCTAACGAATTCTACCAGCGGTGGGTCTAGTCCCATTCTCCGAAGGGACTCGATGACCGCTGGAGGATGTACGTTATTAAAGGCTCCTTCAAATGCCCAGGGTCAATTCCTTGAGGGCAAGTCCTTTTTCTATCTTTGTGGTGATAGCATGGAGTGCTGTTTCCATGGACTTGCCCTTAGAGTATGCATGCTGAGCTGTCGATAGGCTTGGTAAACGCAGATTATTCCTTATGTGTGCGTCCAGTATTCTTTCCAAAACCTTGAGAAGAAAAGATGTTAGGCTTATAGGCCTGAGGTCTTGTGGCTTCCAGTGTGAAGCTCTGCCTCCTTTGGGAATGAACACTATCTTCGCCTCGGTCCATCTTTGTGGAACGTAGCATAGCCTTAGACATGCTGTGTAGATTTTAGACAGCATGGGCGGGAAGTATGTTATCGGGTCCCGGAGATTTAAAGGCGTCGAAGGTTTTGATAGCCCATTCGACTTCTTGAGGATTAATCAGCTTCCAATATGTAGTGATAGTATCCGTCGTTGTTGTAGGCTGATGGTGGCTCCTTGGACTCCATTAGGAGTTCGACCATTTCGCTACTAGATGTAGTCCAATCTGCATCTGGTTTTTGAATGTAACCTGGGACGGTAGGACTTTTCGATACAACTTTACGCAATCTTTTGGCCTCCGAGTTTGATTCGATGTTGGTACAGAAGTCCCGCCAGGAATCTCTCTGGGCTTGGTTGACTGCTTTCTTGAAAGTTTTTAAGGCTTGTTTATATTCTTGCCTAGAACCGGTCCGCTTAGCTTGATTAAAAAGCCTCCTGCTGTCTTTCCTTAGCCGAGAAATCTCGGAGCTCCACCATGGTGCTCTCTTCTTATTTCTCGGTCTGGTAAGAGGACAGGAGGCGTTGAAAGCAGCATTACAGGACTCTGTGATCAAGTCTACTGCTTCATCAATTTTAGACAATGAGTCGAGCTCACCGATCGAAGCTAACTCGTTTTCAGAAAGTAGGTGCGCTTCATCAGATCTTGTCATTCAAACTTCGTCAAAAATAGTCCCCTGCTTATCTGGTGTTCGTACTACAATGACTTATTTTGCTGTATAAGCTTTGAACGTACAATTTCCACTTTGCGTAACGACATACTTGCATATCTAGCCAGATTTTAAAAGTAGATTGGAAACACGTCCTTTTCACTCCTCTTTAATCTCTTGTAACATCTTTATGAATTATTCGACCGAAATTGAGGGTGGATTGGAGACCTCTCCAACCCTTCCACAGACGAACTGTGTACACGACTGAACAGTCACCCCCGGGATCTTTCCATCTTCTTCACAGAGCGGAATCTGACATTATTCACTACGTGGACTGCGCAGATGGGGCAGGAGTTGAATGTCCACGTAGATGGTGTACCGCTACCTACAGTCAACCACCCCAAAATCTTTGGGGTTACATTCGACAACAGCCTAACCTTCGCTAGTCATGCCACCGAAATAGCCTCAAAGGTTCAAAGCCGCAACACAGATCCTCAAGTCACTGGCAGACAGTACTTGGGGAAAAGACAAAGAAACGTTGCTTGCGACATATAAGGCTATTGGCCCACCGGTTATTGACTATGCTGCGCCCAAATGGTCGCCTAACCTTCACAACACCAACTGGAGTAAATTGCAGGTCTGTCAACTGGCCGTTTGCATAAGTCGCGTGAGTCTCACCTCCACCAAGAGGCTAAAATGCTCATTGTTCGAGAGCATGCGAAACTTTTAAGCAGGCAGTTCCTTTTGAACTATCATAGACCTAGTCATCCAAATCGACATGAATCGGATGAAACTCCGCCCCCCAGAGACATAAGGAAACATCTCCGAAAGCATTATGATGAGATCCGGCATCACATGTCGTTGCCTTTAGATCTGCGGGACCACAGGCGGGCCCTAAACGACCTCAACACCGAGTCGGTGGACAGATCCCGGCCAGTGAACTCCGTTATTGACACCCAACCACCTGTTCGTGCTGAGGAATAACGTGTCCTTCCGAGGGAAACTAGAGTCATGCTGGCACAACTCCGGTCTGGATATTGCAATAGGCTGAACTCCTATTTATCCGGACTGAACCCCACCATACCAAACTCATGCCCTGCATGCGGTATGGCCCCTCATGACACACAACATCTCTTCTCTTGTTCACTCTGAACCCACTCTTCTAACACCATTCTTACTCTGGTCCGACCCTGTTGAAACTGCGCGTTTCCTCGGACTCCCGTTAGAAAGCTTGATGACAATTTAGAGTAAACTGGCCCTTTGAGCAGGGCGAAGCACTGCTAACAACAACCTGTCCTTAGTATAGGCGTGCTGAGCATGGGATAAAGAGGTGCAGTGAAATAACGCCCAAGGAAATAACGCCCATGGGCGTTATTTCCCACTCAAAAGAGAAAAAATGCCCATGGGCTTTATTTCCTTTTTAAAAGGTGTTATTACGTTTTGCTGATGGGTGTTATTTCCTTTTTCGAAGAGAAATAAAGCTGATTCAAGAATTAAGTATACGGTTTTCTTTATTTCATTAAATTTAAAATGCAGAATATCGCAACCTTTAGAATTAAAAAATTTTCCCTTTATATTATCTTTATTGCCAATTCAGAAAGGTGTTCCGCACAAAAATACCATGGATCCCGCCCATAGAGTGGGAACGGTGGCATGTTGCCACCCATAGAACTGATCTCTCAAATGAAAGGTAATTTAGTTACCTATCCAATGCAAACAAATTTTTAAAAATCGGTTATTTAGTATTGAAGATATTTTGATTTAAAAAATGCTTATCAACAGCTCGTGTTGCTCGCGCAAAATCCTATGTGCGTTATTTCTCTTTTAAAAAGGAAATAAGAGCCATGGGCTTTATTTCTTTTTGCAGATGGGCGATATTTCCATTTAAAAAGGAAATAAGGCCCATGGGCGTAATTTCCTTTTTGAATGGGAAATACCGCCATGGGCGTTATATCACTGCATCGGATAAAGACGACGGTTCAATCATCCTTCTGACAAGTCCTCTAGGAGTCTTGCTTATGCGCTTATTAGCTGGTCCGTATTTAACCCACCGCTAACAATATCAGTAGACACGCCGCGCATGTCAGGTATCCATAAGCAAATTTATGGTTCGTCCACTGCCCGTCTGGTTTATGTACGTAGCTTAGCTGAGTTGGGGATTTCGATAGAAGCCTCCTTAAGCGAGGGGCCCCGGATGTAGATTCGATCTGGCCACAGAAATCCACCGAAGAGGATCGCTTTTCCTTTCGGATTTCTTTTTTATATGAATTTAGACTCGTTTTGTAAGCAGCCCATGTGGATCCATGCCCATCATGTTTGGCCTTATTTAAAGCTTACCAAGATCAGACGACCACCATGGTGGTTTGTCCGTTAACATAACTTTCCTAGTCGGGCAAGCCCTATCAAAAGCATGGTTGCGGTGGCACCGCCTCCAAGTATTATTGTATCCTTTCGTGGATTTGCTGTACTCACGAACTTTCTGAAATTTTCAGGTGGCTCATTGGTGATCGTGTGCTAGATAAAAAGAAGCAAACATGACGCTCCTTCCAAGCACCTCGACGCTAACAGCTGTGAGATCCGCTTCACTAAAATTGGGAACGTGGCGTCCGCAAGGCACAGATCCTATTGCCAGTGATCCACGGCTCCTGAACTAATACGATGTCTACCGCCCCTGAAGACACTCAGAAGCTGACTCTCAAAGTAAAGCCTTCTGGGAGCAAAGCTAACGTCAGCCTGACGAAGCATATCCACTTGGTTCCTCACCCTCGATCCACTCCCACTTCGGGATCCTGCCATCTACACTGCTCTCGTCGGTCAATGATCCGCCGACCCTTGGCAATTTCGGCGAAA
Organism: Sphenella marginata; assembly: GCA_951509765.1. Classification (NCBI taxonomy): domain Eukaryota; kingdom Metazoa; phylum Arthropoda; class Insecta; order Diptera; family Tephritidae; genus Sphenella; species Sphenella marginata. Next base: position 50,279,376 of record OX608079.1, on the reverse strand, counting down.
GAACGCGTCCAGCCTCCCTGCGTCTTGGCCCTTTTCGGTGCCTTGGGGTTGGATTCCTCCATAGATCATCACTCATTCATCACTCTTGACCCAGTCCGGCCTGCAATCCGGCAACATATACCTCGCCCGTTCAAAGTCACGTTGAGCTTTTACCCAGTCCTCCGCAGAAGCATCCCCTCCCTTATCGGTGAGGTGGCGTACCTGCGGAGGATCCGGGATGCCCAACGCTTGTCCTGGTGACTGGGTTTTTTATGTCCCCAGAAGCGGCCACCTCCGCATCCCTGGAGCTCCAAGCAGCCGACTTACCAGACGCTTGACGCTGAGTGGCAGCCCTGCTGGTAAGGCTTCGGACAGACAGGCCAGATTTCCTCTCAGCCCTGCCCTGATTAATCAAACTTTATATTTACGCGAAATCCCTATAAGCCTAACTTCTTTTTTTTTATGTAAATATTAATAAAGTCATTATAGCTTAACTTGCTAGGTAGCTCTATCACATTTACTATACGAGCTAAAGTATACTTCAGAAAATTTTAAGATACAATGTTGGTTTTATTAAAATGACCTATATTATATATATATATTAAGGTGCCTCGCCAAAAAAAGTTGCACTGCTTCCACCGGAATTTCAAAATTCACCTTTCTCTAAGGACTCCCCCAAAATATTTCGAAAAAATATTAAGATTTAGCGTTAAAAAAACGCTAAAAATGTCGTTTTTTATGTATAAAAGGATTATGAAAAAATATTCTTTAATAGAAACCATATGAGATAATAGAGTGAAAAAGGTAAGCATAAAAAAGTTTAAAAATTTTATCAATCCTATTATTGCATACCTGTGTGCTAATATTTGCAATGTGTAAAATTGGACCAAAAAGGGTTAAATTTTGCAGAAATGGCAACGTCTCGAAAATACATTTCAAATGATATCCTAATCGTCCACATCCGTCACCACCGTACCACTCGAAATATGACCAAAAACAGCATCATACATCTCAATATTTGGATTGCCTTGATACAATTTTCAAACTTGTTTATGCTTACCTTTTGTACTCCAGCCAATTCATCATGTCAGGTGATTTTTATTAAAAATATTTTTTATACTCCTTTTATACATAAAAAACTATATTTTTAGCGTTTTTTAACGTGGTTTGGCTCCGGTAAATCTTAATATTTCTTGGAAATATGTTGACCAAGGTCTTACAATACATTGAAGTCTATAATTCCGATTTTTTTTTTTTGTATGTTTCCATAAATAAGAAAGTTGTTATAAGAGCCAATGTAAAGATGACATTTTATTGTTTATTGTGTTTGTAAATTTAAATGTGCTTAATTCAATATATGACACTCAAAAAGCAAAATGTTCCTTAACAATAAAAACCGTAGTCAACTTAGTCATTATTATGCCAAATTCTACTTTTGTAATTGTGGTGTACTGGGTCGATACCTGTACTTTATATAACTAGGCAGTAATTCTCTGCCACCTATCGGCTATTTAGATGTAAGTGTCAAATGAATATGTATACTAAGAATATGAAATAAAGCATTCGTACAATAACCTTGAACAAGGAGACATCACAGTGGCGACGAGCTCTGAAAATACGAACTCTGCAAGTTTTAATAAAACAGCAAATTTTTTTTGGAAGCAGCGGTATAATTATACGCATTAATTTTGAGCTGAGAGCGTGATTATATATAAAGATGGTAAACGAAACCATGAACGAAAGCTTAATCACAACAAGCTTAACTACAGGCGTGCGGGAGTTCAGACCCAATATGGATGATTGGCGTAACTGTAGGGACACGAATTTCGATACGATACGATACCTTATCGATACTTTTGCCCTTCGATACCGATATTTTGTACTCGATGCTTTTTTAACGATACTTTTCGGCATCGAGTATCTAGACCCCGGTATCGTATCGAATTTTTTAAAAAATATGGAACTAATAAACCCTCGTTAAACGATCCTGCATTGCAGGTCATGCACTGTATATGTGTGCGTTTCGTGTGCATGACGTAGCCCGTAAACGTTCATGCAAATGTATGTCATGCGCCATTTGAATTGAGTGTTCGTAGCGTGCGCACGTAATATGCCGTCGTCGGAAGTGGATTTTTGTTGGGGGGGGTTAGGTATTTCAACTATTTTTATTCGATTTTAGACCAGCTTATAACTAATTTTATTCCATTTTTTATTTAAGTTAAATATATATTTAATATTTATAGTAAAAGTTGTTTTTAGTGTAAAATCAATTTATTGAATCTTAGTACAAATTCATTTTCTTCCGCACACTTGTTCATCTCGAATGTCAGCACTCAACTGAGGCACTATTGCATGCCAATCAGACTGCTAAACGTTCATGCAAAGCGCAAAAATCAAAAATTTTTGATTTTCATCATGCAAGAACCGACAACAAGTACGTGTGACACGAAGAAAGTAATTGTGTCACACGAAACGCACACATATACATTGCATGACCTGCATGCTGGATCGTTTAACGAGCGCTATAGAGCAAAAATACCGCTCTGCTGGTTGTCTCTCTCTAACTTTTGACGCGAATCGAAGGAAAATCAGAACCAAATAATAACAGTTAATTTAGCCGGAAAAGGCAGACGCCAGAAAAGTAAGAGTTGCCATTGATCTGTTGCAATATGCACTTAATACGTCCAAAAAGGTTACAACAAACTTGAAGTACTAACTTATTGTGATATTGTTTTGCTGAAAAAAAGGTAATACTATCCATCCAACGTCAACTGTTAATACACGTCCAAAAAGAGCTGGAGAGGTATCAAACGACGCGTCTTGACCGCTGTAACAATGATCCTAAGGGGGAAATCCGATATTTTATTTCGTTCAAGCGATTTGTGCAATTAAAGTAGAAAATTGTCTGTCATTTTCATGTGGTTGTTGTAGACACAGATATAAGGTGTTATAAAATGTTTTTGATTTGTGGGGTGTTTTAGAAACACGCTTCAAAAATATTGCATTTTCTGATGCCTGCGCTTATTCCCTATGTATGTCTTGGCTACGTGATATGATCAGTCGGGAAGAAGCCGCACATGCAATCCAAGAATTTGTGTTCCGACAAAAATGAATTTTGGAATCACATAGAAACTTTAGCATCTGGTCGAGGAAGTGAAAGTGCAATCCGACAAAGCGAAAACATCAATGAATATATTCGTTGCAAACTACTTCCTTTAAGTGGCTATCTTTTGCGTTTTTGGAAGGAAAATAAGCATAAATATCCTCATTTGTCGAAAATGGCTTTACGATATCTAGAAGTACCAGCAACTTCTGTCCCATAAGAGCGCCTATTTTCAAAGGCAGGTTTAACAATGACAAAAACACGTAACAGGTTGAAGGGGAAGAGGTTGGATAAATTACTATTCATGGCAGATTGCACAGAGGAAGAGTGGGGCTTTTGATCTTCGTTTCTTGAAGTAAAATCTATCAAATTAAAAAAATCAAATTTGCTCATATTAAACTAGTTTATGTTATTATTTATTTTATTGAAGTTTATACGAACCTATGGTAATCATTTACAAAACGTATGAATTTGCTTGCAGCGAACCATTCGGTTATTGAAGTGCTTGTTTGTCATGTACATTTAGCATCGATATTTTGACTATCGAGTCTTTTTGTTTCGATATTATCGGGTACCCGATATATTTGAAGCGATACTTCAAATGAGTACAGAATCGATGCTTTGCATTCGATATCGTGTCCCTACGTAACTGGAAAGAAGTTCTGGACTCGCATTTTATAGAAACATCATGTACGGATGAAAAGATTAAGACGTCCATTTTATTAAAAGCCGTGGGGCTTGAAGCGTATGGATTACTACGCGACTTGTGTGACCCCGCTTTACCGGCAAGTAAGTCTTATGGCGAATTATGTACTCTACTGGAACGGTATTACGCAAAACCGGTGGTAATATATCGTGAGCGCCGAAAATTTTTCGATGCCACAAAAAAATTAGCCAGAGACTGCAAGTTCGGCAGCCAGTTAAACGATTTTGTTCTAAATAAATTTGTTACGGGATTAAATGGCCCGTCATTTGAGAAGCTGTGTGAAGAAGATGAGCGATTAACACTGGAAAACGCAATTAAAAGGGCGATGATGGTAGAAGAAAGATACAAGACAAAGCAACAGATAAGTGAAGTAAATTGGGTGGCAAAACGTGACAAACAAGACAACAAACAAAATAAAAGCGGTAGCCGCTCCAAAAACAACTATAATAGCAAGACAACTAACAAAAAGTGTGTGCACTGCGGCTGGAAAAATCATGTTAGCGAGGAGTGCAAATACAAAAACAAAATTTGAAACAAGTGCAAAAGAAAAGGGCATTTAGCTAACGTTTGCAACCAAAAGAGTGGTAAAGCAGCAGATAAAGGAGAATCCGTTAATTATATTCAAGAAAATAATGATTTGTCTAATATTGTATCTAATTTATCTATTTATAGTGTTTCGGCGGCATCAGCATCGCACACTTCCGTTGATCCTTTTGTGACAAAAATTAAGGTAAATGGAATTTTTCTGAATTTTATAATGGATACCGGCGCCGCAGGTTCACTCATGCCGAAAACTAAGTTTGACTCTACTTTTCCGAAGGAAGTTCTAGGCCCTTGTGCGGATAAATTTGCGGCATATAATGGCGAAAATATAAATGTTGTTGGTGAGTTTTGTCCATTATTTGAGTATGAGGGGCAGTCACATAAACTAAGAATAGTAGTATGTAATACGTCTGGTCCTAGTATTGTGGGGCGCGATTTCATGAGTAAATTTGGCATAGGGCTAGCAAAAGTGAATACGGTAGGCATGGTAAACAATGCGCTGGATCAAATCAAATCGGGTTTTTCGGAGGTTTTTAAAGACGAATTGGGGGAATATCGGCAACATACCATAAAGTTGAGTTTGGTAGGGAACCCAACACCTATTTTTTGTAAGCCAAGACCGGTGCCATTGGCGTGGAAAGAAAAGGTGGAGCAGCAAATAAATAAGCTAGTCGATCTAGGCGTTTTAGTGCGTGTTGATAATTCGGATTGGGGGACGCCGCTAGTACCGATCCTTAAGTCAAACGGGGAATTGCGATTATGTGGCGACTATAAGTTTACCATTAACGAGTTTTTAGCTGATAATAAGTATCCCCTGCCTCGAATCGAGGAAATATTTGCTACCTTGAAAGGAGTTCTTTTCAGCAAATTGGATCTGTCTAACGCCTATAATCAGCTGGTGCTCGAACAAGATTCACAGTTACTGTGCGCTTGGAGTACGCACATGGGAGTTTTTAAGATGACCAGGTTACCGTTTGGAGTTAGACCCGCTGCGGCGATATTCCAAAGGACTATCGAAACTATATTGCGTGGCATTCCCAATGTAATAAACTACTTAGATGATATTATCATCGGTGGTCCTAGTATCAAAGCGCATTCAGATACGCTACAGGCCGTCTTAAACAGGCTAAAGTCGGCCGGGTTAAGATTAAATTTAAAGAAGTCTGAGTTTTTCAAAGAAGAGGTAACTTACTTATGTTTTATCATTGACAAAAAAGGGCACCTCGCCCTAAAAGCATAACGGAAGTGCGTGCGTTTATAGGCATGTTGAATTATTACGCTAAGTTTATACCACATTTTGCTCACAAAATGACTCCACTTTATGGGTTGTTGAAAAAAGGCGTAATTTTTCAGTGGACAAGGTCATGTCAAGAGTCATATGAGTTATTAAAAAGGGAGGTTACCTCTGACGTAATTTTAGCACGTTACGATGCCAATCTTCCAATGATTTTATCAACGGATGCATCTAATGAAGCGGTAGCTGGAGTGTTATTCCATTTGTTTCCCGGGGGGCAGCACAGACCAATCGCGTTTATTTCTCGTGCCTTAACACCGGCTGAGAGAAATTATAGTACTATACAAAAGGAGGCGTTAGCCATCGTATATAGCGTGGTGAAGCTCCGACAGTATCTTCTGGGTAACCATTTCGTATTACAGACGGACCATAAACCACTGGTTACTATTTTTGGGGAGAACAAAAAATTGCCGGTTATGGCGGCAGCTCGATTGCAAAGATGGGCATTTATTTTATCAGGGTTTGACTACGAAATTAGGCACGTTAAGGGGTCTACCAACTTTGCAGATCACTTGTCCCGGTTACCGCAGGTAGAGAAACCAAAAAGTAACGTAGAGTGTGGTTACGTAGGGTTTATCAATGACGATAATCAACTTAACCTGAATTTTAAAAAGGTGGCTAGGGAGACAAGACGTGATCTAGTTCTGGCAAAGGTGTGCGAAGCCGTTAATAACGGCAGTCTACAAGCTTTAAAGGGCGATGAGTACATTCCATACATAAGCAGGAATAGCGAGCTTTCGGTAGAATATAATTGTTTGCTATGGGGCTACAGGGTAGTTATACCTGCAAAGCTGCGGTCGGAGGTTTTGACTGAGCTGCATGGCTCGCATTTAGGCATAGTTAAAACGAAGGCTTTAGCAAGATCTTATGTTTGGTGGCCCCGAATGGACCAGTGCATAGAGCGCATGATCGCAGCGTGCCTACCCTGTAAATCCTCTCAACCCAGCCCGCCAAAGAGCGAGCTTATGCCGTGGGCACCTGAGGATAAAGCTTGGTCCCGAATCCATGTGGATTTCGCGGGTCCCATTCACAATTTCCAGTTTTTAATAGTAATCGATGCGTTCTCGAAGTGGGTTGAAATTTTCAAAACAAAAGATATGAGTACTAACTTTACAATTGCACGATTAAGAGAGCTTTTTTGCAGGTATGGCTTAGTGGAAGTGTTAGTAAGTGACAATGGTACTCAGTTTACATCCAATGAATTTAAAATTTTCTTAGAAAAGAATAATATAAAACACGTTTTAACAGCATCTGGGCATCCGGCAACGAATGGCCAAGCGGAGAATTTTGTAAGAACCTTCAAGAAGTCAGTAGGCGCTATGTTAGGAGAAGAGCATGGAGGTAACATTGATGTTTTAGTTAACCGTTTTCTATTTGACTATAGAAGCACTAAGCATTGCGCAACCGGTGAAACTCCCGCGAAATTACTTTAGGTAGAGAGCTCAAAACTAGATTTAGCTTGCTCAGGCCTCCTTTAGTAAAACAAAGACTAGTCGAAGAGCAGCTGAAGGCTCAGCAGAATCACAAAGGGAGTAGGAATAAGCATTTCGAGATAGGTGAAAGGGTTATGGTTCGCGATTACACTGATCCCAATAAAAAAGGTTGGCAAGAGGCTACAATAGAAAAACCACAAGGGCCTAGAAACTATCGCTGTATTTTGACGCGTAATCAAAGGCCTATATGTCGGCATCTTGACCAAATAATTTCCGGTACTACGGAGTCAAACGTAACGGCATTAGCGAGCACGACAGAGGCAACGGAAACCAAAGCGGATAAAGTATCTGAAGCAACGGACGTGGCTGATGTTGGTGCTAACGGAAGTGAGAGAGGAGGTGAAAATATAGAACAGAGCCGTAGAGAGTTAAGAAAAAGGGATAAAGTTAACTATAAAGAATAAAAGATGAATGAAGTTAAAAGAAAAAATAGAAGAAACAAAAAGAAATGAAAAAGAGAAAAACTAAGAAGCAAAATATGAAGTTAGTCGTAAGCTGTAGTATTAAGAGATGGACGTGGTCCAGAGCTTGGTAGGGGGTAGTGTGGTGTACTGGGTCGATACCTGTACTTTATATAACTAGGCAGTAAGGCTCTGCCACCTATCGGCTATTTAGATGTAAGTGTCAAATGAATATGTATACTAAGAATATGAAATAAAGCATTCGTACAATAACCTTGAACAAGGAGACATCACAGTAATAAGCACTTTTATTTTGGGGGGTGAAATCATTCAATTTCGTAGATCCTAAATATCTCTTAAACAATGGCAAGTTGCATTACAATTTTTAACCATAGCATACTGCCTGCAAAGATCTTCGAGGTTTGATATAATTTTTTCCAAATCTCTTTTCAGCGTTTTTCAAAAACTCTTCTTTATATAAAAAGCTTTTTATCTGGGAAGTATACTTTTCGACTTAGGCGATTATTGCTTATGACCACAGAAATAACGATAGCTATGTATGTATGTTATGTGTGAAACTATATTACATCTGCTAAAATGCGTACCTTTATATGTATATTTCTTTTTAGAGTTGAATAAGAATCCCGTTGAGGGCTTTTCGGCAGGATTGATTGATGAGAACGACATATTTCGATGGGAAGTTCTTATTATAGGACCTCCGGATACCCTTTAGTAAGTAATATTTTAGTTAATTGATATCTCACAAAGCATTTCTATAACAAGTATATACTTTGAGTGACACCGGTTTCCAATTAAATACCGAACAGCGTTGCAAAGATAAACTTCTAAGCTGGCTTTGTAAATAATATATTTGTATATTATCATATACATAATATATATATAAGATATTTTCAGAAATTTTTTCAGACTATTTTTTTGCATATTTGAAATTCCTTCACTTAGAACTAGATCTGCTAAATAATTATTAAAAATTTGAAAGATTAGTAATTATATTGAGGCATCTTCAGAAAATTGTTTAATGATAAATTTCCAGTATCTGCAACATTTTAATGATTAATATTTAACAATTTCGCGGAAATTTTCCAACTGTTCGTAGAACGCCACATGCATTTATTTACTTATATTTTTATCCCACTCACGAAAATTTGCGTTATAGTTAAAAAAATAATAAAATTTAATTCGGTCACTAACTTAAAGCTGATTGCTTCTGCAGTGGCATAAAAATGCTACTATATATAAAGCCAATGCAGTTGACGCCAGCTATGTCCGACGTGTTTATACATATATGATTTTTTTTTTTTAAATAATACAGTGCGACAGCCATTTTACACTTGCGAAGCGACCTAGCTAAGATTGTTTATCTAGTCAAGTGTAACACGAACCGGTATTTATAAAATCCGCTCTACCTACAAATTTTTTTATTGTTAAAAACCGTTTTTTCAGTTTATCCTTAAAAAAAAAATTTCAACCGATTTCAAAATTCTCTACGGTCCAAAAAAAAAAAACAAAACTGGTATAATTAAGAAGTAAGTGCCTCTCGATGACACATGCCCAAAGAGGTTCATTCATTGTTTATTAGTGGCAAAAAAAAATGACTTCGAAACCGGAAAACCGGATGAAATTTCCAAAAATTATTATATATATAAGGACCTGGAAGTTGGTACAGACCTATATGATATAAAAAAAATTTTGGCGCATAAAAGTAGGGGTTATCGGAAAAGGGGGCGTGGCACCTTCCATGCAAACTTAATTTTTAAGCTGAATATCCCTAAAAGAATTTAAGGCATCGAACTGGAAATTGGTAGAGAGCTATATGATATCAAAAGAATTCTTGCGCATAAAAGTGGGGGTTCTCGGAAAAGGGGACGTGGCACCTGCCATATAATCTTAACTTTTCAAGCTGATTATCTCTAAAGGAGTTCAAAGGAGGGAGCTGAAATTTGGTATACAACTAAATGATATCAAAACCATTCCCACGCTTAAAGGGGGGTTATTGGAAAAAGGGGCGTGGCACCTCCCGTACAAACTCAATTTTTCAAGCTGAATATCTATAAAAGCGTTTAAGGTTTGGACCTGGAAATTGATCACGAGATTAACGATATCAATAGCTCTATGCGGCGTGTTTCCGTTTAGGAAAACTCTCCTCGCTATCTATTTACGCTCCGGGACAGAAAACCTAAAATTGTGTATATCGTGCAGCCTTAAACTGAATACTAAAATTATATATTTTTGAATTTGTATACACAAGGAAGTAGTGAAAAATCGTTAATTTTCTATTAAAAGTAATACCGGTGTACTAACAGTTTTTGAAATGAAATTAATATAAAAGTCTATTTTGTGCAGAACGAAGTTTGCCGGGTCAGCTAGCCTAATGATAACTATAACACAGGCCGACAAAATGAGACCAAAATTTTTGACCATAAACCAGACCGTACTTTCCTGAAGGATGTGCTGAATTCAAATCTGGACGCAGAATTGCTCTATCACGTCAGGATTTTGAGATATCCTAACCTATTTTTGAGGTTATATATATACGACAGATTTTATTTTTTTTTAAAAGCAAACATTGCATCTTAAAGAAGAAGTCTTCCTCTTACGAATGGCGTTGAGTTTGGTCAAATATCTTTTTTTTTCGCTAAGATAGAGCAATTTAAAGTTTATAAATTTGCTAATTTTCCTATAGCTGAAAAACCACTGAGTTAACGTAGGTATGATGCAGTAGAACACATACGATAATACGACATAAACTTTTTTCCAGATATTTTTTCTTAACATAATTAGAAAACAGATAAGCTATCATCGAATAAAATCGATGCAAAACTACGTATGTAAGTTATAAATGATCAAATACAAATGCCCAGGTTGCGCAACTTCAATATATTTATACATACAGCTGTGTTCACTAAAATAGTAGTGAAATTAAATTGGGTTACGTTCGAAGAAATAGGAAGAAAATCCAGTTTTAATAATTTTCATTTAAAATATAGCACATTCTATAACAGAATCCGCATTAAAAGAAATTTCAAAGTTTACACAAAGTTCAGGAAAGTTAATTGAACTTAAAAAGTTGTTCATCAAAATCTTCAAATTTTTTTCCAGAATTTGTACAATATATTTGAATATGCAGTTTTGAATATCAATTTTAGGATAACATTGTCCAAGTTAGAAATCGCCCATAAATTTCTCTGAGTTTTAAGAATTTTTTCCGTGACGGTGTTGAGAGATTTCTACCATACAACGCAAGATGAAAAATTAATTTTGTATGGAAAAAACCCCCAACATCCTCGACAAAAAAAATTCTCAAAATTCAGGGAAAATTTTGGGGAAATTTAAACTTGCACATTAACGTACTCAAATTGAATGAACGAAAAACTGCGAACTCAAAAAGTTTCTAAAAAATCTGCCAAAAAATATTGAAATTTTGGTGTAAATTTTTAAAAGTTTAATTAACTTTCCTGAACTTTGTGTAATTCCTAAATTTTTTTGTATGTGGTTTCTGTTGTGGAATTTGCTATAAATGAAAATTATTCAAAATACAACTTTTTTTATTTCGGCGCACCATATCCAATTTAATTTCACTACTATTATAATTAACACAACTGTACATATGTATATTAAAGGTATAAAGTGCAAATGGGATATTATCCGGATAAACGAATAACACCATAGCAATGATAATACTTTTTCTTTAAATAAATCAAATAGTACTTTTAATACTCGAATTGTTTTACCGTAGGTAGAGTGGTTGCATCGAAAGGAAGAGTGGTTGGGTTCGAAACCTGCTGTAGGCATGTAGTTATAAACATGTATTGCCGTCACTTAGTGGTAAGTGTGCAGGTAGATTTTCAAAATTGTAAGACACAAAAAATTTTTAAAGTCTACATCTAAAGCAGATAGTTTTTTCTTTTCCCGGCTTCGTATAAAAAGGAACCTTCCTGTCTAGGTTAGATTGGTTTTTTTTTTAATTTTATTCTTGTTCCGAATATAAATATGAGTTAATGCGCCTTAACACTTCATAACATCTGCAAGGCTCGCCGGAGATAGTTCAATTCATAAGTCAAATTTCAAAAACGTGATTTATTAAAAAAAATAAAATGAGTAAAAGGACGCGAGAATTTGAGTGCAATAACGATCCAGATATGTTCTGTTTCATGTGTGGCCAATATACTATCATAAGGCGACGACGAGTGTTCTCAGATCGTATCAAAACTTTATACTCCACTTATTTTGACATTGAGCCTAAAAATGCTGAAAAACCATGGACACCGAACACTTTGTGTTCATCGTGTCGAGTCGAATTTATTCAGTCGGAATCAGGACAACAAATAAAATTTGATACACCAATGATATGGAGAGGATCTACTTAATATTCAATAGAGTGTACGAAAGTACTTGGCGTTGGAAGATCAGGAAGAGTTACCTATGCCAGGATACCGACAGTGACATTACCAGTACTACATTCAACGGCAGTTTCGGATCCAGTTCCATTGTCAACAGTAATATCTGAGTGCGGGGAATCAAGTTGTACTGAATTTCGCATGGGAAACGAGAGAAACGTTCTGTCACAAGCACAACTTATTGATTGGATAAGAGATTTGGAACTATCCAAGGAAAAGGCCGACAATTTAAATTTGTGTCATCCGATGTTAAGGTGATATATTGTAGAACTCGTCACGAACCATTTTCCAAACACTATACCAAGAAAGACAGTAGTTATATGCTACTGCAACTACATTCCTGGTTTATTCAAAGAGTTTGGCAAACATATGATTCAAAAGAGTGGCGATTGTTCATAGACCGCAATAAACTGCATATAAAGGCTGTATTATTGCATATTGGTAACAAAAAGCCTTCTATCCCGATCGCGTATGCAGTAAATACAAAGGAAACCTACGAGGAAATGCAAAAACTACTCAAATTTAACAAATATGAAGGGCATGATTGGAAAATATGTTCTATCTCAAAGTCGTTGCTATGATATGCGGTCTACAAAGTGGCTTCACCAAGCCACTCTGCAAGTAGGATAGCCGAGCTCGTAAGAACCACTACGTCAGAAAGGATTGGCCGGAAAGATTCGGATTTACCGTTGATGTGGATAAAATCAAATACACCCCTCTTGTCAAGAAAGAGAAAATCATACTTCCACCCTTACACATCAATCTCGGTCCCATTAAAAACTTTGTTAAGGCTTTCGACTATTTGAAAACAATTTTTGCAGATATTTCTCAAGCCAAGATAAAGGAAGGTATTTTTTTTGGACCACAAATAAAAAAGTTGATCAACAATAATCAATTCAAAGGACTATTCTCATCAGTTGAGGCAGCAGCGTGGAAAGGTCATTGCTTCTTTTCTGGGTAGACTCAAAAGCCCAACTACCAGCAGATAGTGCACGACTTAATCAATAATTATGCAAAAATGGGTAAATATTAAAGGCTTATTAAAATTAATTTCCCAAAATTTCATAACTTGTTTACCCAACTAATATTTTCTTTCCAGGCGTAAATATGTCTTTAAAAGTTCACTTTTTGCACTCACATTTGAGCTTTTTCCCGGCAAATCTTGGAGACGAAAGTAGCGAGCATGGCGAAAGGTTTCACCCGGAAAATGAAATTAATTGAGAATCAATATCAAGGATTCTGGGACGTCGCAATTATGGGCGATTACTGCTACTCATAAGAGAAACCGATCCTAAAAAGAATAAGCGTCAAAGTAGAACACATAATTTCCCTGCGGGTAGGGGTTTAGAATATGCCCGCGGTAGGCATACCGGTCGTAAGAGGCGACTAATATGCACAAAGGTAATGATGTGCAACTCGATGGTTGATCTACGGACATGATGCCTCTCACCTCTCATTACCCATCTCTTCTTTAATTTTGGAAGGAGGGATAACATAACCTAGAAGGTTCCACTGGTCATACCAAACCGCTACCACGACAGTCGGGCAGTATCGCAAGGGAGTATCGGAGCGTACCGGATTCGTATCCGGCCAAGGACTGTTATTTCGACAACACTCCCCAAAACCTTCGGGGAGTGATTTTGTTGTTAAAACAACAACAACAACATAATTATTTCACATAGTAATATCAAATAAAGATAACGATTGTTAGAATATAGTATGGTAGGTAGGTAGGTGGAATGGCTGCGACCCAGGTCGCCCAAGTAGCTTTTAGAAGCCAAAGGATTTCATTCGCCTTCCGGCTAGAGTCGGGCATCCACACAGGAAATGCTCAACGGTCTCTTTGGCATCGATGTCGTCGCAGCTTCTGCAGTGATCTCGGTGCGGAATTCCCATTTTTCCCGCATGCGTGCCTATCGCCCAGTGACCTGTGAAGACTGCTATGAATTTGTGAGTGCTAACTCTTGACCTGCTTAGAAGACTTCTCGTGCTCTTTTCGCTATAGTCTGGCCAGGTGGATCTTGATATTGCGCAACTAGTGGTGTTACTCCATCTCAATTGTGCTTTGTGCCGGTAATATTTATGAATTTTTCTCTTGGCTACTGCTAAGGGTACCCCTATATCTATATTGATTACTTCCTCATTTTCGTCCGATGAGCCGCTGCGTGCCAGCTCATCGGCTTTCTATTACCTTCGATACCCCTATGCCCCTGAACCCAGGTAATGGATAGTTCAATGTTAGTTAGGGCAGCCAAGATCTGCTTACATGCGTGCACCACGTTCGAACTAGTTTGTGGTGCTGCTATTGCCTTTATTGCTGTTTGGCTGTCTTAATAGATAGTGACTTTACCAGTTCTTTTCAGGTCCCTGAGTGATCTGCCGGCCTGCAAGATCGGAAGAACCTCAGCTTGAAACACACTGCAATGCGATGGTGTAGACTTGCATGCCGCTGTCAACTTCGACCCTTCCCCTTTTCCAATCATTCCTACTCGGAATTGAAGTAATAGTACTACTCTCAAACGCCAGTTTGTGAGGATAGAACTCGGTTTTGTCATTAATAGTGCCAGCTGGAAGATGGTTAAGAATGCTACTATGACCCTGCTAATCATCCCTCCAGCACCCGGACTCCCTGAGTCTGAGTGCGGTTTGAGCCGATGTACTCAGTGTGTGTAAGTCTATTGGAAGAAGGTTCAGAATCGGATCCAAGGCCGCAGTGGGACAAGCGGCAAGGCTCCGGTGGCACCAACACATGCCGCCCGCTGAACCTTCTGTAGGCTGATGAGGTCATAGTTCTTCCGAAGAGCTTCCCACCGTACTACAGATCCATAGGTCAGCACAGGCCGCACCACCGCCTCGTACAACCATAGCACCATCCTTATCCTTAGACCCCATTTTTTACCAAACATTGATTTGCAGGCATAGAAAGCGACGCAGGCCTTCCACACCCGCTCCTCAATGTACGCCTTCCAATTTAACTTACAGTCAATTTTGAGCCCCAGATATTTAGTCGTAGCAGATAGGGATAGCCGCTGGCCATTTAATTTCGGTAGTTTGAAAGTAGGCAGCTTGTACTTCCTTGTGAAAAGTAGTAGATCCGTCTTCTCCGGATTCAGCCTGAGGCCACAATCATGTGCCCACCTACTTAGCCTTGCCAACGTTCTCTCCATGATTTGGCTCATCACGGAAGGGAAGGGACACGAGGCTAGGATCGCCAAGTCGTCGGCGCACGTCACGATTTTTGCCCCAGTTGTGGTGAGTTTTATTAGTATGTCGTTCATAGTGAGGAGCCATAGCAGAGGTGATAGCACTCTGCCCTGCGGTGTGCCTCTGCATATCTGCTTCCTAACTTTTGCTCCTGCCAGCTCGGCTGATATTTCGCGATTAAGGAGTAGGGACGTGATCCAGTTCCTTATTGGCTCTTCCACCCCTACCCTTACGCGTGCTTCCGATATCGGTTCGGCTGTCACGTTGTTAAAGGCGCCCTCCACATCAACGAATGCCAGAGTAAATTCTTTGTATAATAGTGACTTCTCGACTGTTCGCACCACCTCGTGTAGTGCGGTCTCTGTGGATTTCCCCCTCAGATACGCGTGCTGCGCTTCCGAGAAGGTGGTATCCTGAGGAAGCAACCGTATATGGATATCTAGTAATCTCTCGAAGGTTTTCAACACAAAGGATGTGAGGTCGAAAAGCTGCAATCGCAACAGACCGCCAATGATTTTGCAGACCGACTCTCACACCTGCTCTCTGAGAGCACAATTCAACCCAGTGGAATGCATGAGCAGTGGGAGCACATCACAGGAGCACTCCGTACCGCAGCCGAAGAAGTAATTGGATTCCGGCGAACGAGAAGAAACAACTGGTACGATGATGAAGAGTGCCGAGCTGCAACGAAAAGAAAGAACGACGCCTACAAGGCAACGCTAAGATCGAGTGCAACAAGGAGTGTGTGTGAACACTACCGCGAGTTGAAAAGGGAAGCGAGGCGACTTTTCCGGGCAAAAAAAAGAGAGGCAGAAAAGCGTGAAATCAATGAGCTTGGGTTGCTAGCCAATGGGAATAATGCCCGAAAATTCTATCAAAAAATTCGACTAATGACGGAAGGTTTCAAGCCCGGGGCAAATTCCTGTAAGAACGAGAACGGCGACCTGGTGACTGATGTTCAGAGAATACTAGAGATATGGAGGGATCACTTCTCTGCCCTTTTAAATGGAGAAATTGAGCAAGAAACCAGAGAAGAGCTCGAACCCGAACCCACAATCGAAGACGACGAACTTGACGTCCCAGAACCCGACTATAATGAGGTGCGAATAGCAATATCCCGGTTAAAAAACAATAAAGCAGCTGGCGCTGATGGTTTGCCTGCTGAGCTATTCAAGCATGGCGGCGAGGAGCTGGTAAGGCGTATGCACCAGCTCCTGTGCAGAATATGGTCGGATGAATGCATGCCCGAAGATTGGAATCTAAGTGTTCTGTGCCCAATCCACAAGAAAGGTGATCCTGCAAACTGCACCAACTACCGCGGAATCAGCCTTTTGAATATCGCATATAAGGTCTTGTCAAGCGTATTGTGCGAACGATTGAAGCCTGACGTGAACAGACTGATTGGACCTTATCAGTGTGGCTTCAGACCTGGAAAATCTACCATCGACCAGATTTTTACAATACGTCAAATCCTGGAGAAAACCCGTGAGAAAAGAATCGACTCACACCACCTCTTTGTTGATTTTAAAGCCGCTTTCGATAGCACGAAAAGGAGCTGCCTATATGCCGCTATGTCTGAATTTGGTTTCCCCGCAAAACTTATACGGCTTTGCAAAATGACATTGAGCAACACCACCAGCTCAGTCAGAATTGGGAAGGACCTCTCCGAGCCGTTTGAAACTAAACGAGGTTTCAGACAAGGTGACCCCCTATCGTGCGATTTCTTTAATTTGATGTTGGAGAAAATAATACAATCTGCAGAACTCAACCGCGCTGGAACAATATTCTATAAAAGCGTGCAACTGTTAGCATATGCAGACGACATTGACATTATCGGCCTTAACAACCGTGCCGTAACCTCTGCGTACTCCAAACTAGAAAAAGAAGCGGAAAAAATGGGTTTGGTGGTGAACGAAGGCAAAACGAAGTACATGCTGTCATCAAGCAAAGAGTCAGCGCATTCGCGCCTTGGCACCCACGCCACTGCTGGCACCAAAAAGTTCGAAATAGTGAAGGACTCCGTTTACCTTGGATCCAGCATAAACTCCAACAATAATGCCAGCCTAGAAATCCAACGAAGAATTGCTCTTGCAAATAAATGCTACTTTGGACTGAGTAGGCAATTGAAAAGTAAAGTCCTCTCTCGACGCACGAAAATCACACTCTACAAGTCACTCATCGCTCCCGTATTGCTATATGGTGCAGAGGCGTGGACACTAACAACATCTGACGAGGCTGCATTGGGAGTATTCGAGAGAAAAGTTCTGCGAAAGATTTATGGGCCTCTACGCGTTGACGACGGCGAGTACCGAAGAAGATTTAATGATGGGTTGTATGAGCTTTACGCAGACGTCGACATAGTACAGCGCATTAAAACACAGCGGCTTCGCTGGCTAGGCCACGTCGTGCGAATGAACGAAGACGCTCCAGCCCAGAAGGTATACTTATCGGCACCCGCCGGTGGAAGCAGAGGAAGAGGAAGACCACCACTCCGATGGAAAGACCAAGTGGAGACCGACCTGCGATCTCGTGGGGTCTCCAATTGGCGCCAGTTGGCGCAAAGAAGAAATGACTGGCGAGCTATGTTGGACGGACAAAATCGCTCATGCGGTTAGATGGCCATTTAAAGAAGATGTGAGGCTTATCGGCCGAAAATACTTGGCCACCTCATGTCCTCTTCTGCCAGATTTGGGAATGAAAACCACCCTCGTTTCTTTCCACGTGGACGGGATGTGGTTATGAATGATGCATGCTGCGAAGAGCTCCTTCAGTTCCTTAACTAAAGATGCTTGAGTCTTCTGCAGCATAATGGGAAGTATTCCATCTACTCCCGCTGATTTATAAGGTGGGAAGCTGTTAATTGCCCAGACAATTTTGTCTTCTGCTAAAATTTTGTCTATCAAAGAGGTCGGTGCCTCCAGTTGCGCCACCCTTCTTCTCTGCTCCAGCTCTCCAGAACCATCCGGATGTCAAGGGTTTCCGCTGATGAATCTGCCCATGTCCCATCAGCGCGTTTGACGAACGTCTTGTTTGTGTGGCTCCTGGCGAGGATCTTTCCGAGCCTTGCTGAGTCCTTCGTGGACTCGATTGACTCATCGTGTTCCTGCCAGGATTTCGTTTTCTCTGTACACTACACTAGTATAAAACCAAATACTTCATATTGAAAGATTAACACAACGAAAGTTATTGAAATTTGTACAAGGGGCAAATATGGAAAAATATATCTAATTACTTCCAAACTAATTTTAATTCAAACATTAGTGAAATGAAATACAAATTTATTGTAACAATTAAAAAGGATCAAAAAATGCAATTAAACATACATCATAATTTCTCTGTAATAGCCTTAAAGTTAAAGATTTCATGATAGGCCCTTAAGTGATGAGATTTAAGTTTCTCCTGTTCGTTAAGTAAAATTAACCAAAGCTGGAGAATGGAGGTCAGGTAAATATAATACGTCCGACTATCTCATAAATATAATATATATATCTCATAAATATATAAATAAAATGAAATCGAAACCACCTTGATTTGTTTCTCGCTTCTACGTCTATTTGATACCCTTATTGTTTAGACACGTTTTGTTTGTATCTGGGTCCAAATATCGGAATACACTTCTGGAAAAGTAGAGATATGATATGAGAACCATACGACGTCAAAGCTCTCTTCAGTACTTTTCATTTGATACCCATATTGCAGGTAGAAAGATTTTTTACCCGATTTCATATTTTTGAGTATATCTCAAAAACCGGGTTCTGGGTATCAAAAAAAGTTTACTTATACATATATACCTTACATAAATACCTACATACATGCTTCTAAACTTATAACATAATCGGTAAAGCAGTGCCTAAGTTAGTTTAAAAATATTTAACGATTTTCCAGGTTTTACGTGTATCAATATATCCAAAACCGGTTATCGGATATCGACAATTTTTTTCCAAATCATTCTCCGTTTATATATCGGTATGTTGCTAAATTTTTAAAATGATCGGAGGGAAAGTTTTAATGTTATTGAATAACCAACTTCGCTTTAAAAAATATTTGACGATTTTTCGGGTTTAAATTGTTAACGATATCTCCGAAACCGGGTGGCGGGTCAAATTTTTTTTGCCAAATATAACCTTCACATATCTCTACACGTTGATAAAATTTCAACAATAAATGTATTCGAAACACTGCGACTTGAATTTATATATATAATCTTCGATCTATTGACTATATCTTTTTGAGGCATTGTGTAAGACGAATTACGCTGATAAATTTAAGCTCCTCTTTATCTACCAATATACCAGAAAAAAGGTTATTCTTGTGCTTCGATGTTTAATTTTTTTTTTTTTTGGCAAAAATGTAACACTATTTGGGATTTGCCCATATACTGACTTCTCGAGAGCATTTGACAAGGTTGACAAATCCATACTATTTCACAAACGTTTGCTGAAATTCTTCTCAAGTTTCTTGTCAAATAGAAAGCTTTTTGTTTCAATCGGAGACAGTGCCTTCTGAGCTTATTAATGCTTGGTCGGGAATCCCACAAGGAACCCACTGTGGCCCCCTGTTATTCCTCATTTTTATTAATGATCTGCATCAAAAATTCTAGTTTGCTAAATGTTTAATGTTCGCAGACGACGTCAAACTCTTTTTAACTGTACGCGATACTTCTGACTGCATTAATCTGCAATATGATCTCGATTCTTTTAATGAATGGTGTAGAAGTAATAATTTACTATTAAATACCAACAAATGTTGCGTTGTCTCCTATTCAAAAAGGGTAACTACCATTTCTTTCAACTACGAATCGAGTGCTGGATCTGTAAACCGTTGTCGAGAGTTCAAAGATCTCCGTGTAATTTTCGACAATCAACTATCTTTTTCTGGTCATGTTGACCTTATTGTTTCTAAATCTTTTGCAGTGGTTGGGTTTATTAGACGTAATTCCTGTGACTTTAAGGATCCCATGACTCTGAAGGCGCTTTTTACGTCACTGGTTAGAAGTCGTTTGGAATATTGTTCTATGGAGTCCATTCTATGAAGTGAGTTCACATAAAATTGAGAGAGTTCAAAGAATTTTCACAAAAATTGCTCTGCGTTTGCTTTACTGGCCCGATGGTGTCCCATATTATATTAGTAGGGGTAGATTGCTTGGTCTCCAGGCATTGTATGGCAGAAGAACTTGTATCTGACTCATGCTTGCCTATAACGTTATCAACGGTAATATAAACTGTTCTGATTTATGTAATTTATTTGATCCATACATCCCAACACGTGATCTAAGGCATACCAGACTATTTGTTGAAGCAACTCATAGAACGAATTACGCGTTAAATGAACCTATATCTAAGTCTATACACCTAGCAAATCGATTTAGTTGTCTTCCTAACTTTAATAATAGCGTATTTAAATTTAAGCTTGAACTTTTCTCTATTTTTAACTAGTCTGTAAGATAGTTTGTACTTTTAGACCGAAATATTTAAATAAATAATAAAAAAAACCTTGTACAGCGAAACTGCGTGGTCGTGATTGATAATACTTAATGTAATTATTTTGTTGCACCCTCAGGGGTGCCACAAGGCAGTATTCTGGTGCTTTTGTTATGTGTAATTCGAGGGTCAGTCTGTTACAAGGTGCTTTAAATGTCTAGGGGTTAATCATATTGCGAGTAATTGCACTCTAAAACAAAGATGTAGTAAATGTATGGGGGAACATAAATTCCAAGACTACAGAAAGTATAACCCTAGATAAATGTGGAAATTGCATAGATGCAAACAACCAGTTAGGCTTAAAGTTCGATACTGACCACAACATCATGAGTCGCGACTGTCCAGTTTACCAAAGGAAACTTAAACTGGAGATTAAAAAGTTGGTTTCTAGCAACCAACACTTTTTGGCCAGCGGAGAAATGCTTATAATTTGAACTGTGTCTATTTAAATATTTGTAGTTTCTTATCCAACAAAGCGGAACTTGAGCGACTCATAGAAGAATAGATCCAGATATCGTACTGTGTTCTGAAGCATACATTACACCAGATATCAGTGATAGTGAAATAAATATTTCATACTACACAACAGTTCGTTGCGATTCGCACAGCAGGCACACAGGTGAGGTCGTAATTTTACTAAAAAAGTGTATTGACTTCAAAGTTAGGTTCAATAGGTCAATAGATAAAAACATCTGGTGTGCAATAATTAAATTGAAAAACTGCGACATTAAGTGGGAAATTGGTGTCCCCTATCACTCTCCAAGCTCAAGTGACAATGAATTTTTATATCACTTAGAAACCATACTACCAGAAACATATGAAACAGGTACAAATTCCCTTCTAATTGGAGATTTTAACATCAACATGAATGTCAACTCCGCAATTAGCTACAAATTAAGTAGTGAGTGCCTCTTGATGACACATGCCCAAAGAGGTTCATTCATTGTTAATTAGTGGCAAAAAAAAATGGCGTCGAAACCGGAAAACCGGATGAAATTTCCAAAAATTTCAACTTCTTGCTTAATAAACATATCATACTTTTTTCAAATGAGTAAAACACTATATATATTTAGAGAGTGTCAACAATTCTCTACCCAAAACCGTTACGAATTTTGAAATCGGTTGAAAATTGTTGTTTTAATGATTTTTTTTTTAAGTAGAAAGAATAAACAGTTTTTTAACAATAAAAAAAAATTTGAGGGTATAGCGGATTTTTCAAATATGGATTCGCGTTACACTTAACTAGATAAACAATCTTAGCTAGGTCGCTAGATGAGTGTATTTACTTTTTTTTTTGTAGCACTGTGTTATTTGTATTGCCAATAATTTTGTGTAGACTTGACTATGGAACAGGTTGTATTTGAGAGTGATGTATCGGGAAATGATGTGCTGGCGATTTATTTGGAAGAAACTGATAACATCCCAAGTTGCTCCACTAGGCCGATTCAAAAACGTAGAAAAAAGCATTTTATTGACGACAGAATGCTTGGTTGTATGGATGCTGGCAATATGTCTTCTCCATTCGCTAGACATTTCATTAGTGCAACTGTTAAAGAGTTAAGTCACAATATAGATGATCTTGTTCTCAATTGTAGAAGTTTGCGTGAACAGCGTAAAAAATATCGTCGGCGTCATTGCAAATAAATTATTGAAAATTTTAAGGTAATATTTTTTGGCCCATTTCTTTAAGCTTAATTTTCATAGATCCCCCAAACATTTGTTTTACATTGGGACGGAAAGATACTTCCCGCAATTGCTGCCATCATTGGGGTTGGAACTGGTGATGGAGTGGCTCAATCAGTCTACGACTATTTGTTTCATTAGAAATTATAACTATGTTTTGGTACAACTGCTGCAAATACTCATAATGGTACTGCATCTTTATTAGACCGTCAACTGGAACGCAGTTTATTGTGGTTACCATGCCGCCACCATATAGCAGAAATACTATTAAGAGCTGTGGTTGCTATTTTTGAACGTTTTGCATGGGAATGGGGCACACTTAACTTAAAAGGATACAGTACTTGTATGCAGGATCAAACTGTTTTTAGTGTCATGGCTTTTGAAAAACGCGACACAGGCAACAACTTTTGATTATGAGATTCATGTCGAAAATTATTTATTCGTTAAAAATGTATATGTTTCAACATGTCAGTGAATCAGTTGAATGAAATTCGTAATATGTGCGTTTTCTTAGTACTCGTTTAAAACCGCAAATGTAGTTGAAGCGCCAGTCCTATTGGAACAAATTTGAAACCATCTGTGGTATATATCAGAGGAAGCAGTTGCACTTGCCTTTTTTTTATCCACATGTAGCATCAGAAATAAAAAACAAGACGGTTTTAGCATTGCAAATAGAGGCCAATAAAGACAATCCTATCGGTGATGATATTTTAGAAAAGTGTGTGTAAGTGTTGATGACCTACAATTATTCACATCAAAAGAGTTAAGTTCTTTTGCAACTACCAACGCAAAAAAGTTTTTTTTTTTCGTTTGGAAATTTCAATTTAGTTCTTACGCATAGATTTATCAAATTGGTCTAAAAATGAAGCATTTTGTAAAAGGGAACAGATCGTCAAATGCATTACTGTTGTGAATGATGCCATGAAAATTAGACCACCTTTTTTATATGAATGAGGTTAACTGTTGGAGTACTATACAGTTTGGTTACTGAGGTTTCGTTACAAGTTTTGTTTCTATACCTAGCGTTTCTGTTAAAGTTCTGTTACTGTGATCAAATCCGTAAAGTCGTTTAATTGCATTTTTAATTGCATATCTTAATAGTAACTATATAACCTTTTTGTCATGATGCTACAGATTTCACAGTCAATAGGATTTCTATTCATTCTTTTATTTTAGATATAAAAACATAGCTTGTTGCAATTTATTTACCGTAAATTATTCGATATGTGTGACAAAATTCTAAATAATTTCCCGGAATTGAAAGTTCAACTAAAACAGAATAGAATAAATTGCGATTTTTTTTAAATTGTTGTTAAAAGGACCCAGGGGCACGCTCTACCCTTATCCGATGCACGCCAAACTTCACAGAGCTCATTTTTGAACTTAAATAAACCAAACTGGGGGGTAGCGTGAAAGAAATATTAAACATGAAAAATAAGGGCCACCCTAGTATACATTTTAAGAAAATGCTTATAAAGAACAGTATTTATAGGAAATTACATACATTTTTCTTATTTTTCGCATACTATCTTTATCGATACCTTCATTAGTACTAACAAATATGCGAACAACTGTTTTATGCATGAGTGCAAATATCACTTGGTATCTCGTAGAAAATTTGCTGTTACTTTTTTACTGTCGTATAGAAACAGGCTTCGCAGTTAGCAGCTCAGTGTGTGTTTCCTATTTAAATAATAAACGGCTTTTTAGTCTAGGCGACAGAGATTTAATACGAAAGTGACGCGGACCATAGGTTTTTTTGGTTTATCTAACTCTCCTACTAGTGGACATGAAAGGGTGAAAAAATAATCCCAAAATATGCAGAGCATACTTTTCTGCATGCATTTAAAGTGCAATTTTTTTGGTATGTTTAATTATTTCGGTCATGGTAACATCTGTCAAAAAATTTACTTTAATAATAATAATTCCCAACGGATTACCCACCATATCCCGCCCGACCGGCGCGAGGGGCGCATCCGCATGACGCGCGGATTTTTCTTTCGTGCCGAGTCTTAGAAAGGCTTTGGTTTGTTAATCGTCGAGATCTAAAACTGCTCAGCTACAGAGAAAACCTCATCAGCTAAGTAAAAAAGATTACACAATTAATAAATCATTAGTTGACAGCGAAAAGTTAATTGTTAAGAATAAAGATAAGAAACAAAGGATATGAAAAAAAAAATTGTTGCTATGTATTTAGAATAGAAAGAATTGACTTTTTTATGCTGCATAGTGAGTCTGAAACATCAAACGTACCAGAATGAGAATTATAATCTTGACCCAAACAACGAAAAGGTTCATTTAATTCAAAATTAGTTCGGCACTGTTTCAAGATAAGTGGTTTAAAATGTCTTGATGGACGAGAAGGACTCGTATACGATGGCAAATTATACCAGGGATCCCAGTGAAGATCTCTTAAGGCAAATAGTAAAAATTGTTGAACTGATTCTAAGCGATCCACGTGGACTTGGTAACGCGGATTCCAAATTATAGAACCGTATTCAAGTATCGGTCTGACTAATGTAGTAAAGAGAGTTTTAGTTACATAAGGGTCGCTAAATTCTTTAGACCATCGTTTAACAAATGCTAGAATGCCTCTAGCTTTATTGACTGTTACGTTAATGTGGCAGTTGAAACTGAGTTTGTAATCCATAGTAACCCCAAGGTCAACAAAATCATACATTTGCTAAAGACTATAATTGTTCATTGTATAGGAAGCTGGCTGTGAAATTCCTCTCGAAAAACGCATGTACATTTACATTTACATTTCTTTAGATTAAGCGGCATATAATTTAAATCGCACCAAGTAACTAGTGTATTTAGATCTGATTGAAGCTTATTGCTATCTTCGGATGATGCGAATGACATGAAAAGCTTTACATCGTCGGCATACATTAACATTTTCGAAAATTCTATTACTGTAGAAATGTCATTTATAAACAACAAGAACAGAATCGGGCCCAGATAGCTTCCTTGAGGAACTCCAGAGGAGACATAAATAACATCGGATTCACAGTTTTTAAACACTACTTTTTGTGTTCTGTCACTAAGGTAAGAAGAGATCCAGCTGATCTAGTTTATGAATAAGTAACGAGTGACACGCTTAATCGAAAGCTTTACTGAAATCAGTATAACTAACGTCGGTGTGCAGATTTTTTCTAAAGCCATTTGAGACATGATTTGTAAATTCAAGTAAATTTGTAACGGTGGACTTTCCCTTACAGAACCCGTGTTGACAGTCAGAAATCAAGGTAGAGATAGGATTCGTAAGCTGATTGGTAACAATAGCTTCAAACACTTTGGGATGGCAGACAGCTTTGCTATGCCACGATAGTTCTCCATAGAAGCCTTGCTTCCGCTTTTATGAAGCGGTAGAAGAAACGACTCTTTCCATGCTGTTGGAAAAACACCACACTTTAGTGACAGATTGAACAAATTGGTAAGGGGTTTGTAAATATTGTTAGCGCACTTCTTCAAGAAGCATGTAGGAATCCTATCAGGATCACATTTAAAAGATTCTTTCAAGCTTTTCAGACAAATAAGAACATCATTGGCGCATATAGTTGCACAATTAATTAAATTGTTCCCATTTAGCTCCTAGGGATAATTTAGAAAGTCAGAATTGGTTACGGCAGAATAGTTAGAAGTGCAAAATTGCGCAAAGAAATTTGCGACATCTTGATTATCGCTAGATAAAATGTCTTTATATTTCATGGCTGAGGGAAATCCCACTACTTTTCGTTTAGAATTTACGAAATCATAAAATGTCTCTTTTTGTTTTAGAGATATAGGCTTTATAGCACTTTTTATTTAAGTCGATGTACCTCTTACGTAGACCAGAATACAACAAGTAGTGTTTGTTTAACCCCGATTTCTTAAATAACACTGGATCACAAATTCCAACTTTTTTTCTGCACCAGAGACGCCATAGTGAAATTCCTATGTAAAATCACCTCTTAATTCCGAAAATCAAAGTTATTTTTACTTGAATGGTACCGTTTTTGAGATATTTACGATTTACCGTTATTTCAAAAAACAAAAAAGATGGCTCCACTTAATCGTGTATATCTCAAGAACAAATTGAGCTATTCGAAAACGGTTTGAAAAATTTGAAAGCCTTGAAATTTACTATAATCAATACATACAACACTTTTTGCTAGGTCCTGCAGATTCAAACATAGTGAACAATCATTACGGATTTTTAAAATTTTTTTTGAAAAATATAAAAAAATTTGTACTTTGCGAGGAAGCATCTCGAAAACTTTTTGTTTTTTTTGCAGATATTTTTTCCCCCCTCTAAGCTCTGTTTTATTACAAAAAAAAAACAAGCTATCAGTGAACAAAATCGATGAACTAATACAAAAGTTATAAGCATTTAAGTAAATATATCCATTTAATACTTAAGTACCCTACAAATAATAGCATATCTACATATGGTTCTGTCTTAACTCTATGATCTTATTTTATAATTGAAAAACTTATGTGTCTTGGTTTGACGCTTATTTAGATTAGGATCGGTTTCTCTTATGAGAAACCAATAGTAGTCGCCCATAGCGACATCCCAGTATCCTTGATACCGACTTTCAATCACTTTCATTTGCTGGTGAAACCTTTGGCCATGCTCGTCACTTTCGTCGCCAAGATTTTGCGGGAAAAAATTTAAGTGGGAATGTAAGAAATGAATTTTTAAAGACATATTTACTCCTGAAAGAAAATAAAAAAGTAAATTAGATAATAACATAAGTGACACATTAGTATATAATTTTCTTATGCTGGATTTATCTTTCAATTCAGAACAAATTTTTTGTTTATATTTTTCCCGTTCTTGTTTGTTCGGAACTGGACGATGAATTCAGATTTATGGCTATATATTCTCATGTAAATTTATGTAAATTATAATTTCCGCATAGTTTTTGATTAAGTCGTTCACTATCATCTCGTAGTTAGGACTTTTGTGTTTGGCTAAAAAAGAAGTAACGACCTTTTCAAAAGAATCCCACGCTGCTGCCTCCACTGGTGACAATAGTTCTTTGAAATGGTTATTGGTCATCATTTTCTTTATTTGCGGTCCCACAAAAATGCCTTCCTTTATTTTTGCTTCTGAAATCTCTGGGAAGATTGTCTTCAAATGATGAAAAGCTTCGCCTTCTTTGTCCAAAGCCTTCAGCTTGATGTGGAGCGGAGGTAGAATTATTTGTTCCTTCTTTATAAGTGGAGAGTATTTTATGTTATCTACCCCAACTTGAAACTCGATACGTTCTGGCCAATCCTTTATGATGTAGTGGTCTTGACGAGCTCGGCTATCCCATTTGCATAGAAAGCAACAGTATTTTGTGTATCCACTTTGTAGACCACATAGCATTCCAACGACTTTAAGATCGGCACATATTTTCCAATCATGTTCTTCGTATTTGATTAACTTGAGCAATTTTTGCATTATCTCATATGTTTCCTTCGTATTTACTGCATGCGCGATCGGGATAGATGGCTTTTGGTTGCCAATATGCAATAATACGGCCTTTAAACTTAATTTATTGCCGTCTATGAACAATCGCCACTCTTTTGAATCATATGGTTCACCAAATTGTTTGAATAGACCGGCAATGTCTTTGCAGTAACAAACACTGTCCTCCTTCGTATAGTTCTTGGAAAATTCTTCGTGACGAGTTTTTTAATATGTTACCTTAACATCGGATGAAACAAATTTAAATTGTTGCATTCGAGAGGCGTGTAGTTCGGCCTTTTCCTTTGACAATTCCAAATCCCTTATCCAATCATTGAGTTGTGCTTGTGACAAAGAATTTCTTTCGTTTAAAATTCAGTACAACATGATGCCGCGTAATCAGATACTACTGTTGACAATGAAACTGGAGCCGGAACTAAAGTTAAATTTGATTCTGGCAATGTCGCTTCTGTTGAAATTAGTTCTGGTAATGACACTGTAGATACGCTCGCATAGGTTACTTTTCTGGACTTTCCAACCCCAAGTACTTTTGTAGTACAAATATAGCAGTCCGTT
Source organism: Sphenella marginata (assembly GCA_951509765.1). Classification (NCBI taxonomy): domain Eukaryota; kingdom Metazoa; phylum Arthropoda; class Insecta; order Diptera; family Tephritidae; genus Sphenella; species Sphenella marginata. The sequence continues at coordinate 50,251,056 of OX608079.1, read as the reverse complement.
GAATGGCAAGTTGGTTCCCTCCACTTCATTGGTGTAATAAATTTCACACGTCGCCTAAATAGATAGTTTCAGAAATTAGTCAGCTATGCATTAAAAGGGAACAAATTCCTAGTTTTTACAACGGCCCTTTTTGTTCCGGTACGTCGCCTAAATAGATAGTTTCAGAAATTAGTCAGCTATGCATTAAAAGGGAACAAATTCCTAGTTTTTACAACGTACCTTTTTGTTCCGGTTTCCGAAGAAATCAATTCGACTCGGCATGTGGTGCACACAGTGTTCGGTGTCCATGGTTTTTAGGCTCAATTCCAAAACACTTATAGTATGTAACTTTCAAAGGATTTGAAAACACATGTTTAATACTTTTAACAATAAATTGACCGCAGATGAAACAGAACATATCTGGATCATTTGTACACTCAAACTCTCGCGCCCTTTTATTCATTTTTTATTTTTAAATAAATGACGGGTTACAAACTGCAATTATAAACTGAACAGTATCCGGCGAGCCTTGCAGATATTATGAAGGAACAAGGCGCATGTACTCTTATTTATACTTAGATCCAGTAAAAATTCAAGCCTACCTAAACAAAAAGGTTCCCTAGTTCTACAAAGAAAACACTACCTGCCTCAAAAATATGCTCTTGTTTAAAATGTACCTAGGTTTGAGAAAACGACACTAACAGCTTTTTGTATCTAATAACTTTTCGAAAATCTACCTGCTAACTAACTGATATACGAATACTAACATATGTACCAGTAGGGTACTTAAGCATTAAATGGATATATTTACTTGAATGCTTATAAATTTTGTATTAGTTCATCGATTTTGTTCACTGATAGCTTGTTTTTTTTTGTAATAAAACAGAGCTTAGGGGGGGGAAAAAATATCTGCAAAAAAAAAAAAAAGTTTTCGAGATGCTTCCTCGCAAAGTACAAATTTTTTTATATTTTTACAAAAAATTTTTTAAAAATCCGTAATGATTGTTCACTATGTTTGAATCTGCAGGACCTAGTAAAAAGTGTTGTATGTACTGATTATAGTAAAAGAGTGTGTTTAACGGAAAAATCTTTACCATCTATTTTCACTTTGGTTTCCTCTAAAGATGCTATAGAATTATTTATATGAGAAATTTCCGATTTTATGATATCAGTATTTTCCTTGACAAAATTTATTCTAATAGGTCGACAGTATCTCGGCGAGGAAGGTGTTGGATTTTGCCATATAATCTTCTTGTTCTGATCGCAAATCAATTGTAATGGCATAAATGAGCTCTGAAATATGTTTGCGTCAGAATCTTCATCATTGCCAAATTTTTGCTTGCACTGCTTTTGTTGTGAGCCGTCACAACCCCATTTCGAAACCAACCTTAACGGGCTATACTCTTCCAGCTCTAGTCCTTGAATGACGTCATTTAAAAACATAAGGAAACGTTTTACCGTAAGGTCCATTAGATTTTGTAACTTAATTTCTGCACACGTTTCAGTGATTAGATAAGATAATTCGTCTGGATATGCCTCTTTTTCTTCTTTTTGAATAACAGTGTAACATGGATAGAAAGGTATGTTTGTACAGCGAAACTGCGTGGTCGTGATTGATAATACTTAATGTAATTATTTTGTTGCACCCTCAGGGGTGCCACAAGGCAGTATTTTGGTGCTTTTGTTATTTGTAATTCGAGGGTCAGTCTGTTACAAGGTGCTTTAAATGTCTAGGGGTTAATCATATTGCGAGTAATTGCACTCTAAAACAAAGAAGTAGATTAAGTTTAATTCTAGTTAATTATTATTATTATTTATTTATTGTGACTGACACTATAAAATAATTTTGTTAAAATTGTTGTGCCAGGAAATTCTTGAATAAAATACAAATACAAATGCATGGGGGAACATAAATTCCAAGACTGTACAGAAAGTATAACCCTAGATAAATGTGGAAATTGCATAGATGCAAACAACCAGTTAGGCTTAAAGATCGATACTGACCACAACATCATGAGTCGCGACTGTCCAGTTTACCAAAGGAAACTTAAACTGGAGAAACAAAAAGTTGGTTTCTAGCAACCAACACTTTTTGACCAGCGGAGAAATGCTTATAATTTGAACTGTGTCTATTTAAATATTTGTAGTTTCTTATCCAACAAAGCGGAACTTGAGCGACTCATAGAAGAATAGATCTAGATATCGTACTGTGTTCTGAAGCATGCATTACACCAGATATCAGTGATAGTGAAATAAATATTTCATACTACACAACAGTTCGATGCGATTCGCACAGCAGGCACACAGGTAATTTTACTAAAAAAGGGTATTGACTTCAAAGTTAGGTTCAATAGGTCAATATATAAAAACTGCGACATTAAGTGGGAAAGTACAAATTCCCTTCTAATTGGAGATTTTAACATCAACATGAATGTCAACTCCGCAATTAGCTACAAATTAAGTAGTGAGTGCCTCTTGATGACACATGCCCAAAGAGGTTCATTCATTGTTAATTAGTGGCAAAAAAAATGGCGTCGAAACCGGATGAAATTTCCAAGGCATATCCAATAGGTAGAAGCAGGAGGAGAAATGCAACCCTGCTATACATTTTGTTGTTGCTTGAAGAAACTTTATTGTCAAATAAAACTGATATTGACAACTCAATTGAATTAAATTTTTATGAAAAATCCATGGCATACCTTGAAAAATCAAATTTCAAAAAAAAAAAAAAAAACCCCAATATAAACAAAGTTTGATAGTTAAGATTCTAGTGTAGGAAAAAAAAAATTGTATCAGCTGTGCGGGTGATTTTACCTATGTTACTATGCCATGGAAATTTCCAAAAATTTAAACTTTTTGCTTAATAAACATATCATACTTTTTTCAAATGAGTAAAACACTATATACATATATTTAGAGAGTGTCAACAATTCTCTACCCAAAACCGTTACGAATTTTGAAATCGGTTGAAAATTGTTGTTTTAATGATTTTTTTTTTAAGTAGAAACTGAATAAACAGTTTTTTAACAATAAAAAAAAATTTGAGGGTATAGCGGATTTTTCAAATATGGATTCGCGTTACACTTAACTAGATAAACAATCTTAGCTAGGTCGCTAGATGAGTGTATTTACTTTTTTTTTTTGTAGCACTGTGTTATTTGTATTGCCAATAATTTTGTGTAGACTTGACTATGGAACAGGTTGTATTTGAGAGTGATGTATCGGGAAATGATGTGCTGGCGATTTATTTGGAAGAAACTGATAACATCCCAAGTTGCTCCACTAGGCCGATTCAAAAACGTAGAAAAAAGCATTTTATTGACGACAGAATGCTTGGTTGTATGGATGCTGGCAATATGTCTTCTCCATTCGCTAGACATTTCATTAGTGCAACTGTTAAAGAGTTAAGTCACAATATAGATGATCTTGTTCTCAATTGTAGAAGTTTGCGTGAACAGCGTAAAAAATATCGTCGGCGTCATTGCAAAGAAATTATTGAAAATTTTAAGGTAATATTTTTTGGCCCATTTCTTTAAGCTTAATTTTCATAGATCCCCCAAACATTTGTTTTACATTGGGACGGAAAGATACTTCCCGCAATTGCTGCCATCATTGGGGTTGGAACTGGTGATGGAGTGGCTCAATCAGTCTACGACTATTTGTTTCATTAGAAATTATAACTATGTTTTGGTACAACTGCTGCAAATACTCATAATGGTACTGCAACTTTATTAGACCGTAAACTGGAACGCAGTTTATTGTGGTTACCATGCCGCCACCATATCGCAGAAATTCTATTAAGAGCTGTGGTTGCTATTTTTGAACGTTTTGCATGGGAATGGGGCACACTTAACTTAAAAGGATACAGTACTTGTATGCAGGATCAAACTGTTTTTAGTGTCATGGCTTTTGAAAAACGCGACACAGGCAACAACTTTTGATTATGAGATTCATGTCGAAATTCATTTATTCGTTAAAAATGTATATGTTTCAACATGTCAGTGAATCAGTTGAATGAAATTCGTAATATGTGCGTTTTCTTAGTACTCGTTTAAAACCGCAAATGTAGTTGAAGCGCCAGTCCTATTGAAACAAATTTGAAACCATCTGTGGTATATATCAGAGGAAGCAGTTGCACTTTCCTTTTTTTTATCCACATGTAGCATCAGAAATAAAAAACAAGACGGTTTTAGCATTGCAAATAGAGGCCAATAAAGACAATCCTATCGGTGATGATATTTTAGAAAAGTGTGTGTAAGTGTTGATGACCTACAATTATTCACATCCAAAGAGTTAAGTTCTTTTGCAACTACCAACGCAAAAAAGTTTTTTTTTTCGTTTGGAAATTTCAATTTAGTTCTTACGCATAGATTTATCAAATTGGTCTAAAAATGAAGCATTTTGTAAAAGGGAACAGATCGTCAAATGCATTACTGTTGTGAATGATGCCATGAAAATTATACCACCTTTTTTATATGAATGAGGTTAACTGTTGGAGTACTATACAGTTTGGTTACTGAGGTTTCGTTACAAGTTTTGTTTCTATACTTAGCGTTTCTGTTACAGTTCTGTTACTGTGATCAAATCCGTAGGTAACAATAACGAAACACAAACGCGTTCCAAGTCCCTGAATATACAAATTTCTGATTATTTTTAAAGTCGTTTAATTGCATTTTTAATTGCATATCTTAATAGTAACTATATAACCTTTTTGTCATGATGCTACAGATTTCACAGTCAATAGGATTTCTATTCATTCTTTTATTTCAGATATAAAAACATAGTTTGTTGCAATTTATTTACCGTAAATTATTCGATATGTGTGACAAAATTCTAAATAATTTCCCGGAATTGAAAGTTCAACTAAAACAGAATAGAATAAAAATTAGACATTTACGTCTAGAAAAAATTTACGCGGCATTTAACTCTACAGGATACACTGTGACCTTATTTAACACACATCGTCACCTTAGAACACAAAGAGCCTAACTGGTACATATTTTGAAATTCCAAATAAGTCAGTCTGTTACAAGGTGCTTTAAATGTCTAGGGGTTAATCATATTGCGAGTAATTTCACTCTAAAACAAAGAAGTAGATTAAGTTTAATTCTAGTTAATTATTATTATTTATTTATTGTGACTGACACTATAAAATAATTTTGTTAAAATTGTTGTGCCAGGAAATTCTTGAATAAAATACAAATACAAATGCATGGGGGAACATAAATTCCAAGACTGTACAGAAAGTATAACCCTAGATAAATGTGGAAATTGCATAGATGCAAACAACCAGTTAGGCTTAAAGATCGATACTGACCACAACATCATGAGTCGCGACTGTCCAGTTTACCAAAGGAAACTTAAACTGGAGAAACAAAAAGTTGGTTTCTAGCAACGCTTTTTGGCCAGCGGAGAAATGCTTATAATTTGAACTGTGTCTATTTAAATATTTGTAGTTTCTTATCCAACAAAGCGGAACTTGAGCGACTCATAGAAGAATAGATCCAGATATCGTACTGTGTTCTGAAGCATGCATTACACCAGATATCAGTGATAGTGAAATAAATATTTCATACTACACAACAGTTCGTTGCGATTCGCACAGCAGGCACACAGGTAATTTTACTAAAAAAGGGTATTGACTTCAAAGTTAGGTTCAATAGGTCAATATATAAAAAAAACATCTGGTGTGCAATAATTAAATTGAAAAACTGCGACATTAAGTGGGAAATTGGTGTCCCCTATCACTCTCCAAGCTCAAGTGACAATGAATTTTTAGATCACTTAGAAACCATTCTACCAGAAACATATGAAACAGGTACAAATTCCCTTCTAATTGGAGATTTTAACATCAACATGAATGTCAACTCCGCAATTAGCTACAAATTAAGTAGTGAGTGCCTCTTGATGACACATGCCCAAAGAGGTTCATTCATTGTTAATTAGTGGCAAAAAAACCGGAAAACCGGATGAAATTTCCAAAAATTTCAACTTCTTGCTTAATAAACATATCATACTTTTTTCAAATGAGTAAAACACTATATATATTTAGAGAGTGTCAACAATTCTCTACCCAAAACCGTTACGAATTTTGAAATCGGTTGAAAATTGTTGTTTTAATGATTTTTTTTTTAAGTAGAAACTGAATAAACAGTTTTTTAACAATAAAAAAAAATTTGAGGGTATAGCGGATTTTTCAAATATGGATTCGCGTTACACTTAACTAGATAAACAATCTTAGCTAGGTCGCTAGATGAGTGTATTTACTTTTTTTTTTATAGCACTGTGTTATTTGTATTGCCAATAATTTTGTGTAGACTTGACTATGGAACAGGTTGTATTTGAGAGTGATGTATCGGGAAATGATGTGCTGGCGATTTATTTGTAAGAAACTGATAACATCCCAAGTTGCTCCACTAGGCCGATTCAAAAACGTAGAAAAAAACATTTTATTGACGACAGAATGCTTGGTTGTATGGATGCTGGCAATATGTCTTCTCCATTCGCTAGACATTTCATTAGTGCAACTGAAGGGAGAGAGTGCAAAAGGGCCTAACCCACAATTTCAAAATTTTTCAAGGCGCGAGAAAAACGTTCGCATTTTTCGAATTTTCAGTGTATTGATCTGAAAGTGAAATCACTTTTAGATCTTGAGAGCATTTCTTAGGGGTTCAAATTTCATGCGATTCGGTGCAGTAGTTTCGGAATTACGAGACTTCGAATTTCTCATGGGCCTAACCCAAGGGGTGCCGAGAGTGCAAAAGGGCCTAACCCGAAGGTGCCTTTCACTTTGCCGGCGTCAGCTATTGTTCATATCCTGTTTTTATTTAATTATTATTGCACACTCACATCAACAGTTGGAGACTGTTTCGCACTGATGTTTTTCCCCTTGGCTGTCGTATACGCGTGACCCTGGCGTCGCGATTCGCGACGAGAGTCTCGTTGTCTTGGCATTTCTCCGCTAGTTTTCAATCTAGAGAAATGAAATAAAGTGGAAAATGATTAGTGGGGATTACTCCACAACGCCTTGATTGCGGTTTTTTGAAATTTTGATTAAAAATTGCCAATACAAAACGATTTACATAAACGTCAACATACCGATCGCACTTTGAACTGTCACAACATAACCTAGGAAAACACAATCAAAAAACACTGTCGTAGGATAATTACTTGAAGCTTCTCATTAACGCTCAACACCCTAGATGGCGTCGCAGACTTATGGTTTTTGTTTAAACTTGAGCGATATGAACAAAAACACGGTTTCCCCATAAGGCGCAATGAGGGCTTAGGCCCTTTTGCACTCTCGCTACCCCGCGGGTTAGGACCTCGGCCAACTTTGAAAATTCATAAAAAATCCAAAAAAATTTTTTAGAATTTTTTGGTCAACGCCTACATGACAAGACGTGTTTTGGCAAACTGAAAAAATTAAAAACTCAATTTCGAAAAAAGTGTGGGTTAGGCCCTTTTGGACTCTCGCCCTTCAACTGTTAAAGAGTTAAGTCACAATATAGATGATCTTGTTCTCAATTGTAGAAGTTTGCGTGAACAGCGTAAAAAATATCGTCGGCGTCATTGCAAAGAAATTATTGAAAATTTTAAGGTAATATTTTTTGGCCCATTTCTTTAAGCTTAATTTTCATAGATCCCCCAAACATTTGTTTTACATTGGGACGGAAAGATACTTCCCGCAATTGCTGCCATCATTGGGGTGGAACCTGTGATGGAGTGGCTCAATCAGTCTACGACTATTTGATTCATTAGAAATTATAACTATGTTTTGGTACAACTGCTGCAAATACTCATAATGGTACTGCAACTTTATTAGACCGTAAACTGGAACGCAGTTTATTGTGGTTACCATGCCGCCACCATATAGCAGAAATTCTATTAAGAGCTGTGGTTGCTATTTTTGAACGTTTTGCATGGGAATGGGGCACACTTAACTTAAAAGGATACAGTACTTGTATGCAGGATCAAACTGTTTTTAGTGTCATGGCTTTTGAAAAACGCGACACAGGCAACAACTTTTGATTATGAGATTCATGTCGAAATTCATTTATTCGTTAAAAATGTATATGTTTCAACATGTCAGTGAATCAGTTGAATGAAATTCGTAATATGTGCGTTTTCTTAGTACTCGTTTAAAACCGCAAATGTAGTTGAAGCGCCAGTCCTATTGGAACAAATTTGAAACCATCTGTGGTATATATCAGAGGAAGCAGTTGCACTTTCCTATTTTTTATCCACATGTAGCATCTCTTCAGAAATAAAAAACAAGACGGTTTTAGCATTGCAAATAGAGGCCAATAAAGACAATCCTATCGGTGATGATATTTTAGAAAAGTGTTGATGACCTACAATTATTCACATCCAAAGAGTTAAGTTATTTTGCAACTACCAACGCAAAAAAGTTTTTTTTTTCGTTTGGAAATTTCAATTTAGTTCTTACGCATAGATTTATCAAATTGGTCTAAAAATGAAGCATTTTGTAAAAGGGAACAGATCGTCAAATGCATTACTGTTGTGAATGATGCCATGAAAATTAGACCACCTTTTTTATATGAATGAGGTTAACTGTTGGAGTACTATACAGTTTGGTTACTGAGGTTTCGTTACAAGTTTTGTTTCTATACTTAGCGTTTCTGTTACTGTGATCAAATCCGTAGGTACCTGAATATACAAATTTCTGATTATTTTTAAAGTCGTTTAATTGCATTTTTAATTGCATATCTTAATAGTAACTATATAACCTTTTTGTCATGATGCTACAGATTTCACAGTCAATAGGATTTCTATTCATTCTTTTATTTCAGATATAAAAACATAGTTTGTTGCAATTTATTTACCGTAAATTATTCGATATGTGTGACAAAATTCTAAATAATTTCCCGGAATTGAAAGTTCAACTAAAACAGAATAGAATAAAAATTAGACATTTACGTCTAGAAAAAATTTACGCGGCATTTAACACTACAGGATACACTGTGACCTTATTTAACACACATCGTCACCTTAGAACACAAAGAGCCTAACTGGTACATATTTTGAAATTCCAAATTTCATAGATTTCAGTAGCATATACTAACTAACATCCTTACTTTAAAATTTTTAAGTGCTATGTAGTACGAAACGCAGGATCTATTGATATTTTTATATGCAATTTCCAAACCGTCTCTAAACTTTGTTGCGTTTTCCTTGAAAGGTATTTCTAAATGCGTCGTAAGAGATGCGATTTGAAATATTTAGGTTCCAGGCTCATGGCATATGATACTCCGCATTTTTTTGTGATTTATACTAACGTTATGTATTTATAAATTATATGTACATACATATGTAACTCACCTATATATATATTTTGTATCTTCGGGAAACTGTTATTTACTAGCTAATTATTCATTATAACTAGCCAATTTATATGATTCCGCGGTGTAACTTTTATGAAGCCACAAAATCAATTGCTTACTATGATTTTTTTAAATTGTTGTTAAAAGGACCCAGGGGCACGCTCTACCCTTATCCGATGCACGCCAAACTTCACAGAGCTCATTTTTGAACTTAAATAAACCAAACTGGGGGGTAGCGTGAAAGAAATATTAAACATGAAAAATAAGGGCCACCCTAGTATACATTTTAAGAAAATGCTTATAAAGAACAGTATTTATAGGAAATTACATACATTTTTCTTATTTTTCGCATACTATCTTTATCGATACCTTCATTAGTACTAACAAATATGCGAACAACTGTTTTATGCATGAGTGCAAATATCACTTGGTATCTCGTAGAAAATTTGCTGTTACTTTTTTACTGTCGTATAGAAACAGGCTTCGCAGTTAGCAGCTCAGTGTGTGTTTCCTATTTAAATAATAAACGGCTTTTTAGTCTAGGCGACAGAGATTTAATACGAAAGTGACGCGGACCATAGGTTTTTTTGGTTTATCTAACTCTCCTACTAGTGGACATGAAAGGGTGAAAAAATAATCCCAAAATATGCAGAGCATACTTTTCTGCATGCATTTAAAGTGCAATTTTTTTGGTATGTTTAATTATTTCGGTCATGGTAACATCTGTCAAAAAATTTACTTTAATAATAATAATTCCCAACGGATTACCCACCATATCCCGCCCGACCGGCGCGAGGGGCGCATCCGCATGACGCGCGGATTTTTCTTTCGTGCCGAGTCTTAGAAAGGCTTTGGTTTGTTAATCGTCGAGATCTAAAACTGCTCAGCTACAGAGAAAACCTCATCAGCTAAGTAAAAAAGATTACACAATTAATAAATCATTAGTTGACAGCGAAAAGTTAATTGTTAAGAATAAAGATAAGAAACAAAGGATATGAAAAAAAAATTGTTGCTATGTATTTAGAATAGAAAGAATTGACTTTTTTATGCTGCATAGTGAGTCTGAAACATCAAACGTACCAGAATGAGAATTATAATCTTGACCCAAACAACGAAAAGGCTCATTTAATTCAAAATTAGTTCGGCACTGTTTCAAGATAAGTGGTTTAAAATGTCTTGATGGACGAGAAGGACTCGTATACGATGGCAAATTATAATACCAGGGATCCCAGTGAAGATCTCTTAAGGCAAATAGTAAAAATTGTTGAACTGATTCTAAGCAATCCACGTGGACTTGGTAACGCGGATTCCAAATTATAGAACCGTATTCAAGTATCGGTCTGACTAATGTAGTAAAGAGAGTTTTAGTTACATAAGGGTCGCTAAATTCTTTAGACCATCGTTTAACAAATGCTAGAACGCCTCTAGCTTTATTGACTGTTACGTTAATGTGGCAGTTGAAACTGAGTTTGTAATCCATAGTAACCCCAAGGTCAACAAAATCATACATTTGCTAAAGACTATAATTGTTCATTGTATAGGAAGCTGGCTGTGAAATTCCTCTCGAAAAACGCATGTATTTACATTTCTTTAGATTAAGCGGCATATAATTTAAATCGCACCAAGTAACTAGTGTATTTAGATCTGATTGAAGCTTATTGCTATCTTCGGATGATGCGAATGACATGAAAAGCTTTACATCGTCGGCATACATTAACATTTTCGAAAATTCTATTACTGTAGAAATGTCATTTATAAACAACAAGAACAGAATCGGGCCCAGATAGCTTCCTTGAGGAACTCCAGAGGAGACATAAATAACATCGGATTCACAGTTTTTAAACACTACTTTTTGTGGTCTGTCACTAAGGTAAGAAGAGATCCAGCTGATCTAGTTTATGAATAAGTAACGAGTGACACGCTTAATCGAAAGCTTTACTGAAATCAGTATAACTAACGTCGGTGTGCAGATTTTTTCTAAAGCCATTTGAGACATGATTTGTAAATTCAAGTAAATTTGTAACGGTGGACTTTCCCTTACAGAACCCGTGTTGACAGTCAGAAATCAAGGTAGAGATAGGATTCGTAAGCTGATTGGTAACAATAGCTTCAAACACTTTGGGATGGCAGACAGCTTTGCTATTTCCATGCTGTTGGAAAAACACCACACTTTAGTGACAGATTGAACAAATTGGTAAGGGGTTTGTAAATATTGTTAGCGCACTTCTTCAAGAAGCATGTAGGAATCCTATCAGGATCACATTTAAAAGATTCTTTCAAGCTTTTCAGATAAATAAGAACATCATTGGCGCATATAGTTGCACAATTAATTAAATTGTTCCCATTTAGCTCCTAGGGATAATTTAGAAAGTCAGAATTGGTGACGGCAGAATAGTTAGAAGTGCAAAATTGCGCAAAGAAATTTGCGACATCTTGATTATCGCTAGATAAAATGTCTTTATATTTCATGGCTGAGGGAAATCCCACTACTTTTCGTTTAGAATTTACGAAATCATAAAATGACTTCGGATTGCGAATAATGTCTCTTTTTGTTTTAGAGATATAGGCTTTATAGCACTTTTTATTTAAGTCGATGTACCTCTTACGTAGACCAGAATACAACAAGTAGTGTTTGTTTAACCCCGATTTCTTAAATAACACTGGGTCACAAATTCCAACTTTTTTTCTGCACCAGAGACGCCATAGTGAAATTCCTATGTAAAATCACCTCATAATTCCGAAAATCAAAGTTATTTTTACTTGAATGGTACCGTTTTTGAGATATTTACGATTTACCGTTATTTCAAAAAACAAAAGGCTCCACTTAATCGTGTATATCTCCAGAACAAATTGAGCTATTCAAAAACGGTTTGAAAAATTTGAAAGCTTATAAAATTTACTATAATCAGTACATACAACACTTTTTGCTAGGTCCTGCAGATTCAAACATAGTGAACAATCATTACGGATTTTTTAAATTTTTTTTGTAAAAATATAAAAAAATTTGTACTTTGCGAGGAAGCATCTCGAAAACTTTTTGTTTTTTTGCAGATATTTTTTCCCCCCTCTAAGCTCTGTTTTATTACAAAAAAAACAAGCTATCAGTGAACAAAATCGATGAACTAATACAAAAGTTATAAGCATTCAAGTAAATATATCCATTTAATACTTACGAGTAAGTACCCTACAAATAATAGCATATGGGTGTTTCCACGGTCGCGAACAGTACGTTCGTACGCTTTTGTGGGCCAAAAAACAAAGTAAACATAGGTTTTTGTTGTTTTTTGTTTGCTACTTCGATAGCATTTTGGAAGGTCAATTTTAGGTGCAAGAGGCAGGTTTGTTCGATTTTTAGTTTAGACTGTGGGGCAATAAACATGTGGTCTCGAACGTACGCAAAATGGAAGTGACTTTTTTGTGCAAAATTCAGCGAAATGGAATGGATTTTTTCAAAACGGTTGATAACATATTGAAGTGGTATAAAGTGACTTTCTTTACGTTTATTTCGCGTTAAAATATCTTCAGTACATTTTTATATATACGCTTAAATACCGGTCGCGAACGTACGCGTCGCGAACGTACGATTTTTCCATACACTTTTTATACCTTTCATGAACATGAAATGGTATTATAACTTTGGTCCGATGTTTGTAAGTATGAGAAGAAGAAGAGATAGACCCACTATTAAGTATACCGAAATGATCAGAGCGATGAGGCGAGTTGATTTAGCCATGTCCGTCTGTCCGTCCGTCCGTCTGTCTGTTTGAACGCAAACTAGTCCCTCAATTTTAGAGATATATCGATGAAATTTGGTATGGAGCCGCCATTTTGCATTATATTAATCATTTGTCGGAACCAGTAAGATCGGACCAATACAACGCATAGCTCCCATACAATCGATTGTTCCGATAAATGGGTTTTGGCCTATAACTCTTGCAATCAAAAAGCTAGGAGAGCGAAATTTTGCAGGTTTAGTACGTATTATATTTGTAACCTGTGTAGTGAAAATCACTCAGATCGGACCAACAAAACATATAGCTCCCATATAATCGATAGTTTCGATAAATGGGTTTTGGGCTATAAATTTTGCAGCTAAGAAGCTAGGATCGTAAAATTTTGCAAAGTTGGTACTTATTATAAATGTGATGTGTATAATGAAAATCATATAGATCGGAGTAACATAACATATAGCTTCCATATAACCGATTGCTCCGATAAATGTGGTTTGGCCATGTAGGACACTTAAAAAAGATATGCGTATTCATGAAAGGTGTAAAGCCTTCGGCACAGCCGAAGACAGCCCTTTCCTTACTTGTTTTTCCTATTTTCGGCATAATGTTTTACAAATTATGTGAATAGGGAATCTTAATTCACAAGTTTAAATCTTATATGTTGTATTTATAAAGAAAGAAGATAGCATAAATTATTAGACTCTACTGAAATCCCGCGGCTCACACCGAAAGGCTCGAAAATGGCTTACATAACATAAAGTATACTCACTATAATGTATGGTTGTAAAATTTATGAATACCTTCATTAAAATTATTCAAAACCCTATGCTCCATTATTAACCATGCACCATGTGAATGCTGGATGACACCGTTCAAGAATTCTAGGCAATTTTTTTTTTTTTACAAAATGGTTTTTTATTCCAACGACATGATAATAGCCAAAGACTCAAATTATGGAGTAAAACGCGACATCAGTTTTATTTATTATTATTAATATACATACATATCTATATAATGAAATATTATTAAATATCTTTATATTGTGAATATGCCGTACGAGCTACACGTAACTTCAAGTTTTCGTCACAGGAAATTGAATGTAGCAATCTGATACCTGGAATGCTTGGTATATTCGTCCATTTTTGACTTAAAGTTGGGGATATCTCTGCGATTGAATCAGCTCCAATATACTTAAGTTCAACTCCAGTGATATGCTCTTTTGCACAATTATAAAAAGATAATGCATCATTTAAAATAAGATTTTTTGTTCTTGTTAGTTGCCAGACTTTTCTTTTCAAAACTGCTCCAACACCATCAACTGCACCCTTGCCATGAGATGTTGCAAAATAGTTCCACTCAAACTTTTTGCATTTGAATTGAGTCAGCAATCCTGGAAGACTCCGAACTATATACTTATTTTTAAATTGGCAGCTACTTCCATCCGAGAAAAAGGAAATGTCTTGGAATTCGCCATGTTGCCTTTTTATCTCTTGCACAAGATGTGTTATAAACACGTAAACATCGATTTTGCTGTGAGTTAAACTGTCACTTATTATTGAAAACGACTTAGTTTGGTCAGACATCCAAGCGACGCATGTAAAAATAGAAACTTGCTTATAACTAAAATGCGCACTCTGAATTTCGTTTTGGCAGATCAGCCTATAATTCTCTGCGAAATCTACTTGTATAACAAGTACTCCAGGTGGGATATTTCTCCTTATAGATTCGAAATAGCTTTGATGTGCTCGCTTCACAAAAAAGTGTTCCTTGAAAAGTGGAAGTTGAATTTGTATCTCGTGTAACAAGTCAGATAACGGAGAAACAGTGTAATTCAGTGTTACACGATCATCCACTTTCCGCCACTGCTTCCATTTGACGTTCTGGTCCATTTTTGAAAGGTATTTCAAGGGAATGATCTCTTTAATTTCGGTTGCACACTGTTCGCAACCGTTGGTCATGCAGTATTCATTTTCTATATTGCAACACGCTAATCTGAGGAATTTTTCGAAGTCTTCAGATATAGGGTCCATAGCGTTCGATAAACTTTTCAATAAATAATTAAAATTGGCATGATAAATGCATACACACATGTTATGTGGCATTTTGC
Organism: Sphenella marginata; assembly: GCA_951509765.1. NCBI lineage: Eukaryota > Metazoa > Arthropoda > Insecta > Diptera > Tephritidae > Sphenella > Sphenella marginata. The sequence goes on along the minus strand of OX608079.1, from coordinate 50,235,895 downwards.
TCGAAAGCTGGACACTTCTGGGACGACATTCAAAAAACTGTGTTTTACTTACGGCTTTCCCGATTACTTGCGCTTTGTAGATCTCGTAAGCCTCAGAAACTGTTATCACCATATAACGTTTAGCAACAATTTTCCCATCTAATATTAGCGTTTCTCTTTTTCCAGCAGCCTGAACGCTGATATCGTCTTGCAGAAAAAAGTCTCCAACCAACTCTATCTCTGAGTTGATGGTCTCTTCAAGAGTATTTTGAGTTGTACTATTTTTTGGCAAATACTTTTTATAAAGTATACTAGCTGACCCGGCAAACTTCGTTCTGCCCAAAATAGACTTTACTATTAAGTTCATTTAAAAAAAAGATATCCAACTGAATGATAAACTATGTATCTATTCCAATCTAAGTTAATATTCGCCGACACACTAAATCATTTGCACTAAATCACTCAGATATTAGCCGTGTTTTTTTTTATCGGCGTCTGCGTTTGCGCTTAATATTTGTATGGACTGCTAAGCGCACAACTTTATCTGCAACTACGAAATAGTGGCTGATAAAATCAGTACTTCCAAGAAGTTTCCATTCATTTTGCAAACTGCCTTACCAGCTTCCAGCAATCTGTTTATCATCCCTTAATAATAACCGGAATGTCAACAGAGAAAATGTATGTATGTATGCGCGTTGATAATGGAATAACCGCAATTGCGGATGACCGTTTTTTTTTAGTCGCAGACGCAGATGTATATGCGTGTAAAAAAAAACAGGCCTATTGATAATCTACACATTCGCAACTGTTCATTTCGTAAATGTAAACTATTTACCACGAAAAGCTACCGCTACCACTTCAATCACTAAATTAGAAATAATATTGTAAGCTGTCAAATGAAATGACCGCCTTCTACCCACAAATTTATTTTCACTGAGTATGAATGGCCAAAATCGCCTAGGCGGTTAGATGGCTATTTTAAGAAAGTAAGTGAGAGATTGGTCTAGTATATAGGTGAAATTGTACCAAAAGCGACAGCGTAGTACTTCGGTACTTTCTTGAGCCAAATTGTATCGAAAAAGTACAATTGTATGGAAAAACCCAACCCTGACTTTGATTATTACTTCACCGACTAACATAACTGCTCAACGTTAGAAGCAGTACCAAACAATAACAGTTTTTTTTTTTGCTGCAACATTGTTATGTAAGCTTGCATTATGTTAAATCCTATACACTGGTATTCTGCTATGCTTACAACCGAAATTATATTTTTCACAAACAGCTGGTATAGTATGGTATTGCCAGCAGCAAAAAAAACGAACTGTACATAACCAGCAATCAATGCTGCTGTATGTAACAGCAATGTTAAATACTCTATGTTAATATTCTGCTCTGCTTACTTCACCGACTAACCTAACTGCTCAACGTTAGAAGCAGTACCAAACAATAACCTCTTTCCTTGATATAACATTGTTATGTAAGCTTGCATTATGTTAAATCCTATACACTAGTATTCTGCTATGCTTACTTCAGTTTCGTAGCATAACTGCCTTTATCTTCTAGTCAGCCATGTGGTTTTTATAATTTCATAAAATTAAAAAGTGAAATAGTGAGAATTTAACATTTTTCGAAATAATGTCACATATTTCTTATACGGTTCTACCTTTAGAGCCGTTTTACATAGAACACTCATCAATACCTTTCATTTGAAACCCATATCGTAGTAACACTTTCTGGGGGCACCCTAGTCCACATTCGGACCAATATCTCGGAAACAGGACCCCCTAGGTGAAACAAAACCACTCCATGTTAGAACACACATCAATTCCGTTAATTTGAAACCCATATCGTACAAACACTTTCTGGAGTGACCCCTGGTCCACATTTGGGCCAATATCTCGGGAACGAGACCCCCTAGGGGAAAGAAAACCACTCTATGTTACAACACTCATCAGTACCTTTCATTTGATACCCATATCGTATAAACACGATCAAGGGTAACCCCGGTCCACATTTTGCCGGATATCTCGAAAACCCGGAAAATTTTAGAATGTTTTTTTTAGCCTATAACCATGTCGAGCACACAGAGATCTTCCGTTCAAAATTTCATCAAAATCGGTTCGGCCGTTCTTGAGTTTTGCGAACAGAAAAAAAACGGCTTTCAAAATATAAATAGTATAGATTAACAACTTCTTTTTTTCTTACTTCATTTTTTGGTAAAGCATTTTCTGCTTTTTTTACAGCTTTGTATAAAGTTTGTTTGCAAGTATAGTTTGTAACATTTGGTTGTTGTCTAGAAGCAATTTTATTTTTTTCACGGTATATTCTCAACCGCTCACGTTCTTTTTCTTTAAGCTCCCTTATCAGCTTAGAGTTTTTCCTCAACTTCGTTAGTTTTTCCCTTCGTCTCTTCATCCGTTCAGCTGCTTTCTCACGATACTGCTTAAGTTTTGTGGGATCACTCATAATATTTTGCAAATACCGCTTATGCTTTGCTTTTTGCGATTCAGCAGGAGCTTTACCCATCTTTATTATCTAAGAGATATACATATGTACATATATTTTTTAAAACTATTAAAATATTAGTTCCCGAGTTATTCTGTACTTACGTTTATAATATTCTAATAATTTTTTTTCCAAATACTCTTATATTTCCTTTAAATTGAGTCTACCCTTGTTGACCGTTTTGTATGAAAATCATTCAAACTAAATTTTTTCGTTAATAAATTTCAATACGCGAGATGACTCACCACAACTGCTAACACGATGGCTAGAAAAAAAAGGCACATAGTACATAATTTCAAAGTGAACAGGCCAAAAATATATCAAAATGCAAAACGGTCGCGAACGTACACAACTTTGAGAATTAAAAAAAAAGGTTTGGTAAACCCTTCACGAGAAGTAGTTTTGTTTTTCAATTAAGTGCACTCAACTGGCTTTAGCAATGTAGTTCTAGACATTTCCTTACACTCCTTGAGAAGTGGTAACAAAAAATGTATTTTTTTGGTCGCGAACGTACGATTCAGGAAGAGGTAAAACTTTCAATAAAATCCTACCGTTAATACATGGTGGTTCACTCTTCTTTCATTTTAATAGTCTTAATTGATATTCATGTGGGTATTGCGTTGCAAAAATGGATCTCTAGTATAACTCGTACATGTGAAAAAAATTAAAAGAAACAAGCCTTTAAAACTGGCTGGAAATGAAAAAAAAAATTTTTCGGGTTTCAAACCAAATTTTTCATAAAAATATTGAAACTAACTTCCAAACCTTTATTTTTTATAAAAATTTGGGTAATTTTGTATAACAGGGTTAAAAAAGAATTTATTTTTATCAACATTTAAAATTTTTGCTCTGGTTGACCATTCTACGGAAATGCTCATATGTACATATGGTTCTGTCTTAACTCTATGATCTTATTTTATAATTGAAAAAGTTATGTGTCTTGTTTTGACGCTTATTTAGATTAGGATCGGTTTCTCTTATGAGAAACCAACAGTAGTCGCCCATCATAGCGACATCCCAGTATCCTTGATACCGACTTTCAATCACTTTCATTTGCTGGTGAAACCTTTGGCCATGCTCGTCACTTTCGTCGCCAAGATTTTGCGGGAAAAAATTTAAGTGGGAGTGTAAGAAATGAATTTTTAAAGACATATTTACTCCTGAAAGAAAATAAAAAAGTAAATTAGATAAATACATAAGTGACACATTAGTATATAATTTTCTTAGGCTGGATTTATCTTTCAATTCAGAACAAATTTTTTGTTTATATTTTTCCCGTTCTTGTTTGTTCGGAACTGGCCGATGAATTCATATTTATGGCTATATATTCTCATGTAAATTTATGTAAATTATAATTTCCGCATAGTTTTTGATTAAGTCGTTCACTATCATCTCGTAGTTAGGACTTTTGTGTTTGCCTAAAAAAGAAGTAACGACCTTTTCAAAAGAATCCCACGCTGCTGCCTCCACTGGTGACAATAGTTCTTTGAAATGGTTATTGGTCATCATTTTCCTTATTTGCGGTCCCACAAAAATGCCTTCCTTTATTTTTGCTTCTGAAATCTCTGGGAAGATTGTCTTCAAATGATGAAAAGCTTCGCCTTCTTTGTCCAAAGCCTTCAGCTTGATGTGGAGCGGGGGTAGAATTATTTTTTCCTTCTTTATAAGTGGAGAGTATTTTATGTTATCTACCCCAACTTGAAACTCGATTCGTTCTGGCCAATCCTTTATGATGTAGTGGTCTTGACGAGCTCGGCTATCCCATTTGCATAGAAAGCAACAGTATTTTGTGTATCCACTTTGTAGACCACATAGCATTCCAACGACTTTAAGATCGGCACATATTTTCCAATCATGTTCTTCATATTTGATTAACTTGAGCAATTTTTGCATTATCTCATATGTTTCCTTCGTATTTACTGCATGCGCGATCGGGATAGATGGCTTTTGGTTGCCAATATGCAATAATACGGCCTTTAAACTTAATTTATTGCCGGCTATGAACAATCGCCACTCTTTTGAATCATATGGTTCACCAAATTGTTTGAATAGACCGGCAATGTCTTTGCAGTAACAAACACTGTCCTCCTTCGTATAGTTCTTGGAAAATTCTTCGTGACGAGTTCTATAATATGTTACCTTAACATCGGATGAAACAAATTTAAATTGTTGCATTCGAGAGGCGTGTAGTTCGGCCTTTTCCTTTGACAATTCCAAATCCCTTATCCAATCATTGAGTTGTGCTTGTGACAAAGAATTTCTTTCGTTTAAAATTCAGTACAACATGATGCCGCGTAATCAGATACTACTGTTGACAATGAAACTGGAGCCGGAACTAAAGTTAAATTTGATTCTGGCAATGTCGCTTCTTTTGAAATTAGTTCTGGTAATGACACTGTAGATACGCTCGCATAGGTTACTTTTCTGGACTTTCCAACCCCAAGTACTTTTGTAGTACAAATATAGCAGTGCGTTGAATGGCAAGTTGGTTCCCTCCACTTCATTGGTGTAATAAATTTCACACGTCGCCTAACAGCTCAACCTAATATAAACGCACAGCGTTTGCGGACGCACAGAAGTCTATACGCAATTATTTGAGTAACCTAAATTAAAGTCCGTGCGTTGCTTTTATTGGTCTAAATATGAATAGTTTTATAGTATATAGAAGGTCAAATTTGTGTTTACAACATTTGGTTGACGTTTTAAATTCAGATATTTGTCTAAAACAGTTCTTTAAAACAACGAAAATGATCAAACAATAATTTGTAAAATTACCATAACCTCAATTCTAAACGTCACGCACAAAAATCTTGGATTTTGAGTCAGCTTTTAGCGCACGAAATTCTATTTCGATTACTCTCATACAAGATGTATGGGCATGAGACAAGTTTGACAGAAAACTCACGCTGTGCGTTTATATTAGGTTGAGCTGTAAATAGATAGTTTCAGAAATTAGTCAGCTATGCATTAAAAGGGAACAAATTCCTAATTTTTACAACGTACCTTTTTGTTCCGGTTTCCGAAGAAATCAATTCGACTCGGCATGTGGTGCACACAGTGTTCGGTGTCCATGGTTTTTAGGCTCAATTCCAAAACACTTATAGTATGTAACTTTCAAAGGATTTGAAAACACACGTCTCATACTTTTAACAATAAATTGACCGCAGATGAAACAGAACATATCTGGATCATTTGTACACTCAAACTCTCGCGCCCTTTTATTCATTTTTTATTTTTAAATAAATGACGGGTTATAAACTGCAATTATAAACTGAACAGTATCCGGCGAGCCTTGCAGATATTATGAAGGAACAGGGCGCATGTACTCTTATTTATACTTAGATCCAGTAAAAATTCAAGCCTACCTTAAAAAAAGGTTCCCTAGTCCTACAAAGAAAACACTACCTGCCTCAAAAATATGCTTTTGTTTAAAATGTACCTAGGTTTAAGAAAACGACACTAACAGCTTTTTGTATCTAATAACTTTTCGAAAATCTACCTGCTAACTATCTGATATACGAATACTAGCACATATGTACCAGTAGGGTACTTAAGCATTAAATGGATATATTTACTTGAATGCTTATAACTTTTGTATTAGTTCATCGATTTTGTTCACTGATAGCTTGTTTTTTTTGCAATAAAACAGAGCTTAGAGGGGGGAAAAAATATCTGCAAAAAAACAAAAGGTTTTCGAGATGCTTGCTCGCAAAGTACAAATTTTTTTATATTTTTACAAAAAAATTTTTAAAAATCCGTAATGATTGTTCACTATGTTTGAATCTGCAGGACCTAGCAAAAAGTGTTGTATGTACTGATTATAGTAAATTTTATAAGCTTTCAAATTTTTCAAACCGTTTTCGAATAGCTCAATTTGTTCTTGAGATATACACGATTAAGTGGAGCCATCTTTTTTGTTTTTTGAAATAACGGTAAATCGTAAATATCTCAAAAACTATACCATTCAAGTAAAAATCACTTTGATTTTCTGAATTAGGAGGTGATTTTACATAGGAATTTCACTATGGCGTCTCTGGTGCAGAAAAAAAGTTGGAATTTGTGATCCATTGTAATTAGTATGCAATGGGAAGAGATTTTGAACGAAATTAACCACCAACCCAGGAGTTTAGACTTTCATACAAATGTATGACACATTTTTTATTTTTAAATAAATGACGGGTTATAAACTGCAATTATAAACTGAACAGTATCCGGCGAGCCTTGCAGATATTATGAAGGAACAGGGCGCATGTACTCTTATTTATACTTAGATCCAGTAAAAATTCAAGCCTACCTAAAAAAAAGGTTCCCTAGTCCTACAAAGAAAACACTACCTGCCTCAAAAATATGCTTTTGTTTAAAATGTACCTAGGTTTAAGAAAACGACACTAACAGCTTTTTGTATCTAATAACTTTTCGAAAATCTACCTGCTAACTATCTGATATACGAATACTAGCACATATGTACCAGTAGGGTACTTAAGCATTAAATGGATATATTTACTTGAATGCTTATAACTTTTGTATTAGTTCATCGATTTTGTTCACTGATAGCTTGTTTTTTTTTGCAATAAAACAGAGCTTAGAGGGGGGAAAAAATATCTGCAAAAAAACAAAAGGTTTTCGAGATGCTTCGCAAAGTACAAATTTTTTTATATTTTTACAAAAAAATTTTTAAAAATCCGTAATGATTGTTCACTATGTTTGAATCTGCAGGACCTAGCAAAAAGTGTTGTATATGAATTTCACTATGGCGTCTCTGGTGCAGAAAAAAAGTTGGAATTTGTGATCCAGTGTAATTAGTATGCAATGGGAAGAGATTTTGAACGAAATTAAACCACCAACCCAGGAGTTTAGACTTTCATACAAATGTATGACACAAAACAGGACTATTAAAGTGGAAACCAGGGAAAAGCATACAAAAATTTTAATAGAGAAATTTAACAAGGTTAGAGCTATACTACATAGGCATTACGATAGGTACACATCCCAACACAGAGAATCAGCAGACCAGATATTTCTAAAACTAAGGGACCAACGCTTAAAAGCCTTTCAACGGCATAATATTAACATTAAAATCCCCCTTACACTGAGATGTGAAGTTGACAGCAATATTGGGGAAACAGAGGAAAGTGAGGCAGACGAAGGTGAAGGAGAAGAGAAAGAAACGGAAGATATTGGAAAGAAGCAAAAAGTCAATATAATGGCTTCCACGGTTTTAAGTTTGGGAGCAAAAACTTTGCCCGAATTCGATGGAAAGCCAGCAAATTTGGACAGATTCATTGATGCTATAAATCTCGTTGATACTTTCAAAGATGAGCATGAAGCAGTGGCTGTGCAGCTAGTCAAGAATAATTGGCTGGCGGCACACGACTACCAACTTAAAGGAAAAAGTTTACAACACAATTACGACATACGAAGTGAAAAAGTTACCGTGCCTTAACTTAATTATGAAGAGGTGCACCGTAAATAAAAATAGATATACAAAATTACTCGAATCCTCGCATTTAACACTATTCCATGGAAAAAGGAAAATATATGAAATATCTGCTAAAGAATTTATTGCTTATGGGAAGATTGAACTAGCGCAATTATTTCCCAAACTTGAAAAAATAGTTGGCAATAAAAACTTTAAAAGCATGAAGATCGCGATCAACGATAATTTATTTAGATATGTCGACATTGAGGAATTTAAAAATATAGGCAATAAAATTTTTAAAACGGTAACGATAGCTATAACACCAAAAATAATCGAAATCACTTCGCCCACAGAAAAACTTGAAATATTAAAAAGATATCACGACGATCCCGTATTCGGAGGCCATCCGGGATTCACACGATTCTTATCAAAACTCCGACGAACATATTTTTGGAGGAACATGACTTCAGACGTGAAGGCCTATATCCGAAAATGTGAGAAATGCAAAGAAAATAAATATGGCAAAAACCATATTGAACCTCTTATAAAAACTAACACGCCAGCTAGAGCTTTTGATGTCGTGCAAATTGACACAATAGGCCCCTTCCCTAAATCATTTCACGGAAATGAATATGCTTTAACTATAATCTGCGAATTAACAAAATTCCTCATTACCATCGCAATTCCAAATAAATCTGCCCTCATAGTAGCCAAATCAATAGTAGAAAATTGCATATTGGTTCATGGACCTTTACAAGAAATTTTAACAGATATGGGAACAGAATATAAAAATGAAACATTTAACGAAATCTGTAAACTATTAAATATAAAAAATAAAACTTCTACACCATACCATCACCAGACGTTAGGTGTAGTTGAGCGATCACACAGAACTTTAAACGAATATATCAGGGCTTACATATGAGGAGACAAACTGGACTGGGACCTCTGGCTTAAGTACTTTACATACTGCTACAATACAACTCCATCAACCACTCATGGTTACAATCCGTTTGTATTGGCATACGGGAAAAGTGCTGCCCCGTATGACTTTATGTTGACCGGGAAAGTTGATCCCATATATAATATTGATAACTACAAATCCGAACTAAAATTTAAATTGCAAACAGCCCAAAAGCGAGCATCAGAATTGTTAGAAGTAGCAAAAGAAAAAACAAAAGAAAGGTATGACCGGAAATCAAAACCACAAATTATTAAGGAAAACGATATGGTATACTTGGAAAATGAAGCTAGCCACAAATTAGACAAGATTTACGAAGGTCCTTATAAAGTGCTTGAAACTGATTGCTTAGGAAACTGCAAAATTAATGTTAATTCAAAAGAAAAAAATGTGCACAAAAATAGACTAAAAAAAGCATAAGTAAATAAGAAACATATTTATATACAAATTTAATCATAATAATAATAATAATAATAATGCCCAACGGATTACCCACCATATCCCGCCCGACCGGCGCGAGGGGCGCATCCGCATGACGCGCGGATTGTTCTTTCGTGCCGAGTCTTTGAAAGGCTTTGGTTTGTTAATCGTCGAGATCTAAAACTGCTCAGCTACAGAGAAAACCTCATCAGCTAAGTAAAAAAGATTACACAATTAATAAATCATTAGTTGACAGCGAAAAGTTAATTGTTAAGAATAAAGATAAGAAACAAAGGATAGGAAAAAAAATTGTTGCTATGTATTTAGGATAGAAATAATTGACTTTTTTATGCTGTTTAGTGAGTCTGAAATATCAAACGTACCAGAATGAGAGTTATAATCTTGACACAAACAACGAAAAGGCTCATTTAATTCAAAATTAGTTCGGCACTGTTTCAAGATAAGTGGTTTAAAATGTCTTGATGGACGAGAAGGTACATTGAAGTTCACTTCGCTCAAAAGAAACGGGCTTACGATTGAACCATTTATTAATTTAATCATGAAGACAATTCCAAGCATTTCCCTCCGACTAGAAAGGCTGTGAAGATTAATTAGTTTTAAGCGACTCGTATACGATGGCAAGTTATACAAGGGATCCCAGTGAAGATCTCTTAAGGCAAATAGTAAAAATTGTTTTTGAACTGATTCTAAGCGATCCACGTGGACCTGGTAGCGCGGGTTCCAAATTATAGAACCGTATTCAAGTATCGGTCTGACTAAAGTAGTAAAGAGAGTTTTAGTTACATAAGGGTCGCTAAATTCTTTAGACCATCGTTTAACAAATGCTAGAACGCCTCTAGCTTTATTGACTGTTACGTTAATGTGGCAGTTGAAACTGAGTTTGTAATCCATAGTAACCCCAAGGTCAACAAAATCATACATTTGCTCAAGACTATAATTGTTGATTGTATAGGAAGCTGGCTGTGAAATTCCTCTCGAAAAACGCATGTATTTACATTTCTTTAGATTAAGCGGCATATAATTTAAATCGCACCAAGTAACTAGTGTATTTAGATCTGATTGAAGCTTATTGCTATCTTCGGATGATGCGAATGTCATGAAAAGCTTTACATCGTCGGCATACATTAACATTTTCGAAAATTCTATTGCTGTAGAAATGTCATTTATAAACAACAAGAACAGAATCGGGCCCAGATGGCTTCCTTGAGGAACTCCAGAGGAGACACTAATAACATCGGATTCACAGTTTTTAAACACTACTTTTTGTGTTCTGTCACTAAGGTAAGAAGAGATCCAGCGATTGAGACCCGGCTGGAAACCCAGCTGATCTAGTTTATGAATAAGTAACGAGTGACACACTTTATCGAAAGCTTTGCTGAAATCAGTATAAATAACGTCGGTGTGCAGATTTTTTCTAAAGCCATTTGAGACATGATTTGTAAATTCAAGTAAGTTTGTAACGGTGGACTTTCCCTTACAGAACCCGTGTTGACAGTCAGAATTCAAGGTAGAGATAGGATTCGTAAGCTGATTAGTAACAATAGCTTCAAACACTTTTGGGATGGCAGACAGCTTTGCTATGCCACGATAGTTCTCAATAGAAGCCTTGCTTCCGCTTTTATGAAGCGGTAGAAGAAACGACTCTTTCCATGCTGTTGGAAAAACACCACACTTTAGTGACAGATTGAACAAATTGGTAAGGGGTTTGTAAATATTGTTAGCGCACTTCTTCAAGAAGCATGTAGGAATCCTATCAGGACCACATTTAAAAGATTCTTTCAAGGTTTTCAGACAAACAAGAACATCATTGGCGCATATAGTTGGACAATTAATTAAATTGTTCCCATGTAGCTCATAGGGATAATTTAGAAAGTCAGAATTGGTGACGGCAGAATAGTTAGAAGTGAAAAATTGCGCAAAGAAATTTGCGATATCTTGATTATCGCTAGATAAAATGTCTTTATATTTCATGGCTGAGGGAAATCCCACTACTTTTCGTTTAGAATTTACGAAATCATAAAATGACTTCGGATTGCGAATAATGTCCCTTTTTGTTTTAGAGATATAGGCTTTATAGCACTTTTTATTTAAGTCGATGTACCTCTTACGTAGACCAGAATACAACAAGTAGTGTTTGTTTAATCCCGATTTCTTAAATAATTTGAAAGAACGCGTTTTTCTATTTTTCAGCATCATAAGCTCTTTAGTAAACCAAGCCTGCGTTGGATGATCATGAGTAAAGCCATGTGAAGTGTGTACGGAATTTTGGTTTTTTTTCGAAACCTCACCGACTTTGAATTTTTTTATTCCATTAGATAGTGGACTAGACCCAACCCCCATGTTATAAATATTTCGTTCAAATTCATTTATTTGTTAAAGTTATTGAGTGTTGAATTTTTGATAATTTTTTAATATGATAATATTGAAAAATTATTTTCTCATGAACTACTGCATATAAATCCATGATTTTTTTTTAACTTACAGATAACTGTTTTTACTTTGTTATAAGTAATTTTATGCGATCTAATTGTTTAATAAATGATATTTAAACAATTCTTTTTTTAAATAATAAAACTTTTTTTTACATTCTGCACGCTCAAAAAAATTGAAAAATATGTCTAATAACGGCAAAAATGGTCACCTTCAATAATCAAAAAAAAATTTTTTGTTCTTTCAAACCATTACAAAGATATTGCATTTTTTGTCACCCCTTGCGCGCTGAGCAAAAATGTTCTTATGAGATTAGTTGTTATCAAGTTATTTTCAATTATTACAAACATATCTACATTTATCAGAATGTATGAACAAAATTAATAATAAAGGGGTAAAACTTTTTAGTATTTTTTTTTATTTTTATTGATTTTATGATATTATAAGAAAAAGTGTTGAAAAAAAATAATTAAAATATTGGTTGAGCGGAGTTATATTCATGCTCCTGGGACCGAGACGCGTCTTTTGAGACCCCTCCCGACATTCTTGTGTAAATATTAGCGCTCGGTAGTCCACCGCAACGATTACCAAAAATTCTTTGACAATATGTTTGTTACAAAATAAAAAAATAAGAAAAACACGAAAAGTTTTTACGTTAGCTACATATTATATTTTCCACACTTGATTCATCACTTGAGAAAATCTCGCTTCGAAACTTTTTGTCAAACATGGGTTGAAAATGATGGAATTGACGTGTGTTTTTTATTT